>CM076578.1:1147839963-1148439963 GCA_034641835.2 Pinus albicaulis
GTCATTTAATACCTCAAAATGAATCCAAAAGGTTTTAGACCCCAATTCTCAACCCACCATTAAAATGACCCTACAAGTTGATTCTTTCAGTATTTCATGGGTCCATGTCATGAATTTTCATAGGGCCATGTGGCGCCATGTGATTGGCCCACTTGCTGTCTAATAAACATGTCAATGCCACTTCAATGTCTACTCAGCTGCCATGTGTCACATTCAACCTACGCACATGTCCAGTCAGGTTTCCAACATGGCACTAATTCATAACCAATTGTACCTACAATTTCAGCTCAAGTGTACCACGTGTCCACTCCATAGACTGCCATGTCACCTTTGGCTATTGAATTTTGTGTGTTTTGATTGAAACTTTAACTAAGCATAAATTTTGCATCTGAGCTTGGATTGAGATGTTGTTTTCATCACATTGGATTCCTTGTGACAAACTCTTTGATCTAGTTAAGGTTTCATTTCAATTTGAGGAATTTTATTCTTTATCCATTAGGGATCCTCCTAGTTCAACAAGAGTGGTTGCATTCATTTAAATTCATTTTTAGAGTGGATGTCTAGCTAATATACATAATTAGGAATAATTTTTGTTATAACCCTATTTTCCACTCCATTATAGTGAGAGAGACCAAAGTTCAACATACCTCAGTTGTTGGCAAGAAGGCATCCCCTTTCGCCTTTTCTTTTACTTACATGGGTATTACAAGGGAGTTAGAACATGTTAAATGGGTGATATTACATAATTGAGTAATTTCTCATAATTTTTTTGTCACAATTTCATAATTATGAAATAATAATATTTCATAATCGAGATAATTGAGAAAAAATTTCTAGAGTTTGTCATTCCTAAGGAGATCAAATTGACCAACTTCCACAGTTTTTCATTCCCAAGGAGATCAACTCGATCTGCTTGTCTATGAGTTGGTTAGGGGTGAATTAATGTGGAATTTTCCTAACTTATCTAGCCTATGGGTGTTCAAGTACATTTTCCCAGAGAGGGAAAAAGGCGTATATATAAACTAGTCATGTAAAGGGGAAAGTAGATCTAGTGAATTAGATATAGTGCGAGAGCTTTGTCCATTTGTTGAAGCTATCTTTGCTAGAGGTGGAGACCAGGATTACAAGTGGAGTCCTGGGTAGGACTCACGAGGCAACAGCTCCTTGTGATTGAGAAATTCAGATTTCACAATAGGTTTGATTGCTTTTTTGTATTTTCACTCACATAATTTTTTTTCTCCTCATCTTTTACAGTCATTTAAGATAGGATTTTGGTAATAATTCAGACTTTGGTTATAATATAACCCTTCGGACTTTGGAAACATAACAAATTCAACCTTGGATATTGATAATGCGCCACCATAATACAAATTTCAAACCATTGATAATAATAATAAAAAATCAACCCACCATATAATATGAATTTGACCTGAATAATGCAATTCATCCTTGACCTTGGTCCAGTGGAGGGGGCATGGGGCAGACCTTGGCTGCACCACGTGTCAGCCTTTGGTTGGGTTGTGCCACCCATTAAAAAAAATCGAATTTGACCTTAGGAGACAGCCATTAAAAAATATTCCACCTTCAAAACTCTCTGAAGAATCCTCTAGTGACACTTATCACCATGACATTGGAAAAAATGGAGGAAAACCCAAATTTTTGACCTTTGACCATGTTTGACCACTTTTTTTGAAAATTTACGTGTTTGACACGATGATCAGCGAGCTCTAACTTCCTCGTACGATCTCCATTTTGGGTGAAAGGAATTGCACTGGATTCCTGGCGAAGGACTAGATTCGGTTGTTCTAGTTTGGTGTGATTATGAGAACTTTTATTTTTTGGAAAAAAATTTCCCCCAATCCAGATTTCGATCATTGGACATGTAAGAGGAATAAAGAGGGAATTCACTTTTCAAATTCTAGACCTTTTCTAAACCAAAATAAACTAGAGGTTCGGTTTTCAAATACATTCACTTATTTGGAAAAGTTCTAGCTACCAAAAGTCCATATGCCAATCTACCTCCCATGAAATCCATTTATTACACCACTGGTTAGTTTTTTGTCTTCCTATATTCTTTATCAACCTCTTCGAGTGATTCTTGAAATGTGGATACTTAAATCCTTCCTAAAAATTTGAGCTCTAAAACGAGAAGACATACAAGGTCATTTTAAGTCATTCCTCTACCCAATTATAAAAACCAAGTGAATATTTCTACATATTGATTTGTCCCATAAACTGTACAATATAGGTCAATTTTTTCCTTTAACTTATTTAAATATTGTTAGCGCACAATTTTTCAATGGTCTGATGAAATTTCACTGATAAAGGCATGATTATTCCAATCCATGTTGCATATTTCCATTAACAATGTTTACTTGTGTAAAACAATGTTGTCTCTGTTTTTATGTTATTTTGAGTTTTCTTTTAGTGCTGAAATTGGAATATATGATATTAATTTATGATTTGCAATTATAGCTGCTGAGATACTATTCTTTTTCTCTACTATATTTTTATTTCTAGTCCTCTGGGTGCTTTCTTCATATATATATACTAATTGAAGGGATTCATAATTCTATATTTTACCATATTACTTGTTGGTTCCATGTAGATTTAATTGACATATAATAGGTGGGAACTATTTGTGGGATGTCTGTAAAGTTTTTGGCACATCATATTGAATTTCTATAATGTGTAGCTCCCTAACATTCAGATAGAACCTTCATTGAAAAATGTGAGGGGGGTTTCAAATTCACATTGGATAACACCCTCCTCTGGGATAAAAAGAGTTTAACAAACACAATAATAGAGAAACAATTAGTGACGTCACCAAAAGATGTAGCCTCTTCAAGGTATCATATCCTCTCATCAAGGTCAAGAATCTATTCACCAAAAATGTCCTGTGGAAATGATGTTTTAAGAAACAAAACCAGATAAAAACCTTCAGTGAGAACAACAAAATCTAAAACTTCTTCAAGGTCTTCAATCTGCTCATAAAGTTAAATTGTGTCTTGATCAAGTCCAACAACAAAGAAACATTTAGTGACAACACCAAAATCTACAACTTCTTCAACGTCTTCTAAACCATCTTCAAAGTCAATATTGTGTGCATCAAATTCCTCACCAAGGTCATCAATGGAGTCATCAAAACTACTATTTCAAACTTAAATGCCAAAAATAAGTCAAAAGAATTCAATTCTTCCTCCAAAACCTTCTTTTCTGAGCAAAGCTAGCATCATGTCGTCGAGAAATTCAGTAATTCCACAAGGAAATTCTATCAAAGTTAAAACAAATCCTTTTCATCTATATTTAATGCCTACTTTTTTAGGTGGAACACCTCCAAATTTAAGGACAACAATGCCATAAAATACAACTTTACCTAATAGATGTAGACCTAGAACCCCCAACTTTGCACGATGTACAACTGAAGATCCTATGGTAAGCAGTGTGAGAAGAGAGTCATGGTCACTGAGTTGATAAAGAGAAATATTTTGGTATAAAAACCTTACTTGTGATAGGTCTAGCTTAGCAACGTACTACCAAACTACATGGTAATGGCATTCAAAATGTGAAATTCTATTTCACTTGGAAATAAGATGGTAGAGAAAGGTATAGATGAAAGGAGATATCTATCTCAAAGTATGGTAAAGAAATCAAATAGTTTTATCAATTCCACTCCGCAACTCTAAGAGACATTGAATTGAATTTCATCTCAAGGCAATGGTTTTGGGAGGACACTCCTCAAAGCCAACCTTCGTTATGGCTTTGAAACACATGGTAAGTATTGACTCCGCAACCTTACTTGCATAATTTTTTCTAGCATGGACCTTAATGTCATAGCCTTCTTTTGCCTAAAATGAATGCAAATTTCCTTGCAATTTGGCTTGCAACATTCATAATTCATGCTCATGGAACATGATTGTGTCAGAATTGTGATAACATCTACCGTATGCAGAAAGCTTTAATAAAAAATGATCGAAAATGACATTTTTGCTCCGTTTTTTTCAAGATTTAAGGAAAATTACACCAAGTAGCTTCCACTTTATATGACCATCATGTCAAACTCATCTCAGGATATTGTCCAAGTAAGAGCCACCAAAAGCAAGCAATCTAGTATACATGACTCTCCAATTTCAATTAGCAACAATGACAGCTCTAAGTATGGTGCAAACATTGCTCCAAATCATCAATGGGGCATGCTCGATGACAATAATTTGGGGAGTGAGAGAGGTTATTAGTACGGTAGAATTAAATTCGAGGGAGATGGTAGGAGAAAAAATTGGTTGAAAAACCCATAATATGGAGAGAATAAATATGGCCTGATCTTCGACCAAGGAGTTGAAATATTATCTGATCCAATATATAATGCCACAAAAGCATACATTGGTAGTGAATATTATAAGAATAAAAATGTAAATGTGTATTAATGACAATTGTATCAATGAAGAAAAGAAAATATATCATCAAGAACCATTTGATTGGCCACAGTTGCACCATCCCGCTATGTTTGTCATGAACTTGTGTACCGCACCGAGTTGTTTTATGGACACATCTCGCAACCTCCCACTTCTAATGTAGTGCTTGAATTTTGGGTGTTTCCTTCAATGATATAATTGCAACACAAGTCTTATTAGTCTTTTGGGTCACTATTTTTAGAGCCAAAAGAAAAATTGTGATTTAGATAAACTTTCATGCACCTCTCAGATGCAATTGAGTAGGTTCATGTATGAAATGTTCCACTAAATCGCATAATTTTGAGAGGGTTCACCCTCATTTACCATTGTAAATAGATGCTTGCGTATTTAGATGGAATTCAAATTGGTAATATTATCCCATAGAAATCAATACAAATACATATCCACACCAAACATTTTTCCAAAAGACTTCTATTGAACCCCATTCCCAATACATCTTTCCAATAATAAAAACCCTAATAGGTGTCCCCTATTTTTACTACATACCTTTTCTAGAACCCCCAATATAAATGCAATATATTGACTCTATTTTTCATAGTTTTAATACCCCTTTATGAATGAATGTTCCGAGATAGTGGTCAACAAGGTGAATTACTTGTGCACAATGATTGATATGTTTGTTATAAAAACTAGCTTAACTTCAAGGAATCCACGAGAAATTGAAAAATATAAAACTAATAAGGTTTTGAATAAGATCAAACTAAAAGTCCACAAGATAGGAAATAATTTGTTCCATTTAGTTGCTACCCGTATAATAGATGGCATCCGGCATAATACTACACATTTTGTGCTTAACCTCATGAATATTGTTAGTAATGGGTAGTTAGTGTGCATCAATTTCGTTGTTCAAACATCATGAGTGGATCACAACATCATGTCCTACCATAGCTTTTTTCCTATTCATTTCTATAGTTCTAATGTGATGGATGTTCTATGGAAGAATGTTTGAACATGATGAATCCTAGTTTCAATGTTGAAAGTTTTTTTTTTAAATTCATTTTCAATATAAAATGCTTCCTTTAACTATCAATAAAATATATTACATGTTAGTAATGTCACACAAAATGGTTCCCATCTAAGAAGTCTCAACGATTGAAAAAAGTCATGTGAAAACTTTGTATCTATAAAAATTTGCCCAACAACATAAAGCCTATCAAAATTGACACATGGACATAAATTTTAGAAGCAACATTTCTTTAAATCTCGCTTGAAATAAGAGGGGGAAAAACCAAAATTATTACCATAAAGGCACAAAAGTAGTGTTCATAGATTTCCAAACAATTCCCCGCCTTTAGCAATCAAAAAAATTAGATTCATGACTTGGCTCTCTACTAGAATTTTGTGATTCCACAGAAAGGTAGGGAGTATGAGAACCAATAAATTGTTTCCTCGCTCATAGTGCAAAGAGATCCCCTAAATATTCTTGCAATTGGCATAGATATTGCACATCCTACGAACCTTGCATTTGAAAAAAAAAATTCATCTAAATATTGAAGTCTTGCATATGTAGTTTATTTGTTTTCCCAAATAAAAATTTGACCATCTTAGCTATTGTTAAAATCTAACAAGAATTATTTCTTTCTCTTACATACAAGAAATAGAATTCTGTACTTAATAATCTATTGAGGTCTATGGAAGTTAATGGTCTAAGACACTTTGCAACCTAAGAGAGAAACTCGTTAAGAAATGGGTGAAGTTGGTATTAGACACCGAATTGATAACCCTAGGAGAAAACATTTCTCCCACTTTATTTGTTGGCATAACCTAGTAAGTGTTATTCACTAGCATGTATTTTGTAAATTCCTTGACCTAGTTCCAATTCAACTCCATCCACCAAAGTTGTAGAGGATTTCCCTGGGCCTAATTTCATGAAAAGTAAGTTGGGGATGATCACATTGACCTCGCTTGATGACATGTGTCTATGAAGATTAACTACCTTGAACTATTTTTCTCCGTGTAGGAAAGAGACACATTCCCATGTCCGAGCATGAAAACGTTCTTTGATAATGTTAATGCCTCTAGTGCTTACTTTTACAAGTTCTATAGGCAACGAGTCTTTAAAGGGCCAGGTAGCCTTCGGATCTCATATTTTATGAAAGGTGACATATCTAGTAAATTCCCTAAAGTCAATCTTTGGAATGGATCTAAATAGAATTTCTTCATTTTAATATCCATAAAACACAACAACTTTAAGGTAAACTATGTACATGTGTCATTTCTCCCACAAACTAAAGGCTTCCTCTAATATCCATAAAACACAACCACTTTAAGGTAAACTATGTACACGTGTCATTTCTCCCACAAACTAAAGGCTTCCTTCCCATTAATTTCAGATGTGAACTCTACCATAAACTTTTTAAGTCAAAATTTAACATAAAAAATGCACATGTCATTTACCTCATGATCTTGTGTCATTTTTCTCATGCATTTGCAATAAATGTCGATTTAATATATATATTTTTATTGAATTTGTTTTTTTCAAGGATAAGAAAACCATTAAATATGGTTGAAAAAATGGAAATTATGCATAGAAGTTTCTTGGTTATCCCAATCCAGGGAAAGCAAAGATTACATATGTGCTTTCCAATATTGCGACTAGCAAAGTCATCCAAAGGAAATGAATATACCAGGAAGAACAACAAACAACGAAGCATATTATATTGAATTGATAGAAGGCTTGGGAACAGCGATGAAGTATGGATCAAATGGAATTGTAGTTTTCATCAATTTCGAACTTGTGTGCAACCAGCATGAATGGTGTGTGCCAAGTTAAAAAGGAGAGGCTAAAAGAATCGCATGGAATAGCAAACAATATTGTTAGCCAATTTCAATTTTTTAGTATAAGGCATCGTACAAATGTGAATAAGATGTATGCTGATATATTATGTGGGGCAATGCCAATTCATGATTCATCTATCAAATATGAATTAGAATTATACAAAGCAATGCCCATGCAAGATTCATCTCTCAAAGATGAATTGGTTTTGAGATGCTCTTCTTCAAAATTCAAGATTCATCTCTCAAAGATGAATTAGTGTTGAGACGCTCCTTCAAAATTTATTTATGGACATTGTAACATATCTTGGATATGTTTGTGTTGTGTACTTATAAATGCGTCTTTTTTAAATGACCATGTGTTTTTTTCAATTATACACCAAGTGTGCTCCCACCAAACCATGTAAAGCGCAAGAATCTAATTTCACGTTTTTATAAAATTAAAATGCGGGGACTTCAAGAAATTTTTGTTTAAATGGAGTTTCACGCTTTTTTTAATGACCATGTGTTTTTTTCAATTTTATACCAAGTGTGCTCCCACCATGTAATTCGCAATTTGGTGAACTTATCATTTTTATAATTTCTTTTCCTCACAAATTGAGTTTCACACATCAATTATCATTTTGAAAGTTGTGTTCTACATAATTTGTGTACACTAAATTACAAATTGATTTTCTAATATCTATTTTGTGTAAATGTATACCAATAGATATATATATCATGGAGTATGAACGACGAAGATCGAATCCCATATGGGGGTCTGTGGATCATGGGATGTTCACGGTATTTAAATATAATCTTAAATCTCCATACATGTGTGTACATATGGAATTGATTTTTTATTAACTTTGTGAGTTAAATTAATTGTTAGTAAGTTTCATTTTTTAATTTTTAGGAGGTAAGAGGAGAAGGGTTTCTACTCCATCCATGGAGCGTGCCCATGGTTCACCCAACAGTGGTATGGTTCACGCAATTTAATCAATGAATATGTATATGTATTTATATGTACGCATGAATGTATTTTTCAATTGATTATAAATTCGTATTTGTTTATGAAGCTTCTCTCGTCTCGAGAGGTTGGTGGTGGTTCAAATCCACTTAGAGGGTCATTAATGAGTGGTAGCAATTGCGGAAGGTGATATTTATTCCCGCGTCAATCGTCCCGCCGGGTTCTCGCCAGGTCATTTTGGGTCCGGGTTCTCAAGATGGTCGTTCTAGGTCTCGGTTCTCGTAGGGCCGTTGGGGAAGATGCTAACCAACAATGTCAAGGTTGCCATCAATTTCAATATTTTTTCATTAAATTTGTACAAATTTTTTTAAATGTTTTTTTTCTAATTTACGAAATTATATATATTGATGGAAACAGGCCGAAAATGTTCCAACTAGTGGTCAGACCTGTGGTAGACCACTACATTCAAGAAGAAGGTTGTCTACCCGGAAGACAACTTATCCAACCGACATCAATTAAGTACCATGGAAACAAACATGGCACAATGCACTCCACAAAGGTGTGAAAAAATTCATGCAAAATTGCAGTAGAGATTCCGTGGCTTTGTCTCTACCGCCGAGAGCTTCCATGGTGCCTTGAAATAGTTACACATTCATCGGGAGAAAATTGTAAATGTGTACAAAACTCTTGGGCCAACGACCGATACATTTGTAGAAGTGACGAGAAAGAGAAAGAAACAAAGAATGGGTCTAGATAAATGGAGGATGTAAAACAAAAAGTTACAAAAGATGTTGCCAAGTCAATGTTTAATTTCAAGGAAGGGCCAAAAAGAAAATGTTGAAGGTGCAATATTTCAAGCACCCAAATATAGCTCGCTATTTGTATGATAGGCACCTTGTGGCTTATGGAAGGCTCCCATGGAACGACGAGGTTCCCGTTTATTTTGCACAAATGTTTTAATGAGATTTTTTTTTGGGTATGAAAACCAACTACAATGACCTTCCGTCGAATTTTTTGGCCCGGGAAAGGTCGATTATATAACCGTAAGGGCACTAAGCGAGATGTGGAGTTGCCTCACCCCGAGCCGCCATTGGTGAGTCGACCTTTTCAGGTCAAAACTCTGCAGTCAGAGATGGATGTGACTTCTCAAATAAGTTGAGAAACAAGGGATGTCATGATCGACAACGTTTACAGCAGATTGGGTGGAGTCGATGTTTGTTTAAATCGACAAAGAGCACGTGAAAATGCACGTGCCAATTTTGTGTATTGTACTTATGAAGAGATTGACAACATGAATGTTGAATATCTCCGAATATATGCAAAAAAAATTCGCAATGGTTTGCAAGACCTAATTCTTCATGACGAAGATGGCACCGGAATGGTATGTGTTAATAACCTTAGGGTTTGAAATTATTTTAACATACATATACATGTGTACAATTTGTAATAAATACATGTGTATGTACATGTATACATTTATTTGTATGTACATTAATCTAACAAAAATGTATGATTATATGTTAAAACACCATTTCCAAATTCTCACACATGATGCATGACAAAAATTTTAATATCACGTTTCAGAGACCTCCGGTTCAAACAATGTAGATGGGTCCCACCATTAAGATATGTTGGCAAATGTTAGTGTTTTTTATTATTTTAAAATAAATAATTGTGCACACATGTACATGTATGTATATATAATTTGATAAAATGTTTTACAGATACCGATTCCGTCCGATGTTTTTGGGATGGTGTACCTTCTTCTTCTTCCTTGAGAGATGTACCTTCTACTTCCTTGGGAGATGAGCCACAAGTATGGACAATTTTTCACAAGTTTAAAATTTATGTTTAAAAGTTATATATATATATATATAATATATATATATATATATATATATATATATTCCACCTCAAAAAAGTTCCATTAAAAATTGAGATATATATATATATATATATATATATATATATAGAGAGAGAGAGAGAGAGAGTTCTATATTTTGAGTTATTTAAAATTTTTTGAATTTAGGTTCCTATAGAAGATTTCTTTAATCTCATGGATCTAGCGACGGAGATAGGAACATCCACAACATTTGAACTAGTTGTCTTTACTCCTTTTTTTAATATTATTGAAAATAAGTTTATATATGTACACGTGCATTTTCATTTGAAAGTTTTTAATATATATATATATATTGTACGCTTCTATCGCGTATGTTCCTATGGGGGCGGAACTTGTTCATCAAATGGAGAGGGAACCTCATGAGGTATTGCATGATTTTTTTGTTATATTTTGTTTTTTACATGAAGTTCTAGATATATATATTCTCACCATTTTTAAAACATCAAATTTTAATGTTCAAGTACATGTGCATTGTATGTAGGTTTCCCATGATGCTTCACATGATAGTGCATGGATTGAGACCCTAATAGGAAAGACGCTAGATCCGTCTCTATTTGATAGACATCATTTGTAGATTTGATTTCAAGATTTAGATGGTCTTAAAATTTGTTAAACTTGGATATGAAGCCACATACTTGTGAGATCTACAATTTTTGGACATATTTTATTACATTGTTAATATAATTTGTTTTGTTTCAAAAAAAGCTAATTTTTGGATGGTTTTAGTACTTTTGGCATGTGACTGTGAAGTAATGTTGTCATCTGAACTACATTTGACATGTTATGTAATGACACGTGTTATAATTTGTTTTGTTTTTAAAATATAAATTTTGGATGCTTGGAGTACATTTCGTGTGTGAAGTAATGTTGCACGATCTATAATTTTTTGTTAAATTAAAAGTTAAAAGTTTTGGATGGTTTCAATCTACATTTGGCATGTGATATAATGTTAAATGTTTTTATTGGATAGTTGGAATATAATTGGAATGGCATGTAGTTTTTTAAAACTCAAGTTTTGGATGGTTTCAATCTACATTTCGCATGTGATATTTAATGTTTTAATGTTGCACGATATATAATCAAAAGGTTTTTAAAACTTAAGTTTTGGATGGTTTCAATCTACATTTGGCACAAGTGGTATATAATGTTAAATGTTTCTATTGGATCTAGTTGAACTATAATTGGCATGGCATGTGAAGTAACGTTGCACGATATATATAATCAAAAAGTTTTTAAAATTCAAGTTTTGAATGGTTTCAATCTACATTTCACATGTGATATTTAATGTTTTAAATGTTTAATGTTTTAATGTTGCACGATATATTATCAAAACGTTTTTAAAACTTAAAAGTTTTGGATGGTTTCAATCTACATTTCGCATGTGATATTTAATGTTTTAATGTTGCACGATATATTATCAAGAAGTTTTTAAAACTTAAAAGTTTTGTTTCAATCTACATTTGGCACATGTGGTATATAATGTTAAATGTTTCTATTGGATAGTTGTTCACTATAATTGGCATGGCATGTGAAGTATTGTTGCACAAATCCCTTTTGGATGGTTGGCGACATTTGGAATCTTAAGATTGCTTTTGATCTCTACATGTAGTCTTGTTTGAATGAAAATATTTCCAATAGGAAGAACATAGCTTTTCAATGCAACTTACCATGTATCAATTGAGATCTAATTGAAAAAAAGAGTTTAAAGAAGTAGATATATGTACAAATTATCCCTTTAATTTCGATTGGAAATATAAGTTCAGATACATATATATGTTTGTTGAATTTGGGTCAATGTCGTTAATGCACTCAAATAGGTAGCCTTGTTGATTTATAATTTGGTCAATTGATGACATTCATTAATTGCATTCTAACATAGAATATATATTCGACCATTGACTTATTAAATTTTGTACTAGATTTTCAATCTAGAATAGAGATGTGGGTCAAATCCCACCAAAAGCTCCGAGAAGTGCTCCAAGTCTCTGTCCGAAAGGAATCTTCATACAAAACTATACCGTGGATGACGTATTTACATTGCACCTGACATACTTTACCGTAAAAGCTCACAAGAAAAAATTGGGCAATAAGTTCGTGTATATATCCAATACGATTTTTCATCAATGTACATAGAAAAACTACTTTTAGTTAAAATTGCATTCTAGAACATATATATATTGAGTACATTTAAATCATTTTTCATCAATGCACATAGTAAAACTACTTGAACAATTAATTTCATTCTAGAACATATATATATATATATATATATATATATATATATATATATCCAATACATGTAACATTTTCATCAATGCACATGTATAGAAAATCTACTTTCAGCTTGATACTAGAGCATGTGCATACCAAAACAATTTGTACATGTGCAAACACTTGCACAAATAACATAAGCAAAATTTCAATTTTTAGTTGAGTCGGAAGTTCTAAAACATATTTAATCCAAAGAGAATAAATTGTTGGACAATTCAATCAAAAAAAATTCTAATGGAATTCCATCTTCAATAATCCGTTCATGATCGGATTTTGACATTTTCCATCTCTTAATTTTCAATTTTTTCTTTGATTGAACTTCTGTCAACTTTATGCGTGCCGCACACACCAAGTGACTATATTGACAACTTATGACATCGTGTTCATAGTCTAAAAGTAAACAAAGTCTCCACTTTGATTAGTTTGTTTGAAAAAAAATAACCTTTCAAAGATAATAAAACCCTCCTCGTCATATTGAAATCCGTGATCATTATAGTTTCGTAATAATTTCATTTTTCGTTCGGCTACAATGCATCAAATAATACTTCACATTTTCATCGTTGTCAATAGGTGTAATTACAACAAAAACATCTCGTACAATAAAACAAATCTCAATAAAATTATACATATTTAAATTTATTTCTATATCTTTAAATCATTAGAAAGTAATTCAAATGTTACATTCTCTAACAAGATCGAAACTCGATCACCACTTGATGATATTGTAAGCCCGATTGCATTTCTTCAAACATTGCAACAAACATTTTTCCCTTTTTATTTAGCTCGTATGTTTCCAATCGTTCACATACATTTTGTTTTCACAAACGTCATTGGATTTTGTGTTGTCTATGAAAACATCACAAAAACAAGAATATTTTCTTTTATCTAATGCAAACACATTTCTCGATCGACTTTGCTTGAATTGAATGCAATTTTCGAGTCCCTTTATTGTTTCAACGTCACTTCCAATTGATCTATCTACGTCTTCGATCCCAATATGCCGTAAAACCTTTATATGGAAAATTAAAAGAAGAATTTGTAAATATGATATCAAAATACAATCAAAGATAATCATTGCACGATAAATGTACAATGTTTAAAATAGATTTCCAATATAAATTAAATTAAATGTACCTTCGCACTTCCTCGATGGGTTAGTCTCATGGCTTAGAGCAACGATGCACCATTGAACAACTTCTTAGCGTTCACAAGCTCCGCTCACAGAGTGGTTCATTTGATATCTTCGAAGTGCTCGTTTTATGCATGCTCCTACACCATCATGTTCTCCTCTTTTCCATGGCCAGCCTCAAAGAAATTCCAACAATGTTTAATGCAGGTTTTCTAGAAGAAAACACAACCAAAAGAATGATTGTGCAGATTTGAATTGACTCGTGCATCCGTCCGACCATATCCAATGTTCATTTAATGTTATTCCACGATTTTTCAAGGAATCATAATTTTTTTCTAAAACTATGTTGTACAAAACATGTATCATGTGTACGATCGTCATCGATATAAAAAGTGATATTCTTTAATGATATGTCGATTTTCACTCATGCTTTCTATATGATCGAAATTTTGTTCAAACATGTCTATATAGAATATGGACGAGCATGGAGACTTGGTCGAATGATAGTATTCACTCCGAATTTCTTTTCGTGGAACAAATGTGTAGTTTTCCTCGCAAATCAATCAATGCATAAAATGGTCCCCTCGGTGGAAAACTCATGAGATTTTTGAATTGCAAGTCTTGCCATCGAGCTCTATGGGAATGCTTGGTGTATTTGTACCGCCTCAAACTTTCTCAAAAAGTCTATCGTAAAAATTCGTCTTCTAGTAATTCAATTTTTTTAACACTATTTGCACCTTGAATCAATGTATCGATATATTCATATCTCTTTCCATTTCACTTTCATGTTGGACAATGATTTATCATTTATATCAATACGATATTTGTTTTGAAATTTAGTCAAATTTCCACAATCATCGCATTTTTTTACCAATTAACACATTTTTTTGTAAAATAGTTCATCGCTTTCTCTTTCACATAGAATTTGAGATATGAAATCACGGATAGTGGAAGTAGGAGGGTGAATCCTTCCATAATGTTCTACCGAAATCAAGGAATGTGTCATAATATAACTCAAATTCCACATGATAACGGCAACAACAAGTGTTGCGTACGTGATGGGTTTTACATACCATGGTTTTTGTTGAACAAAAGCACCGAGTGAAACATGAATTTGACGATTCTCTTCTTTGAACTTGTTGAATAACTCTATCTAAGTGGTTTCCAAGAAATATTTTTCATGTTCTTCGTATCGATTTCATGCTATTCTTCTTCGCATGCTCATGCTTGGCGAAACACGCGAATTGTTCTTCCAATATCCATATATTATTTTTTAACATTTTCTCCAAGTCTATCTTTGTATGGTTGCCTACAAATAGCTTTCCAACAAGCGAGTTCATCATTTACATCTATTTGCACTCGAAATTTCCGATGTTTGTGCGAAGTTTTTCGCGAGGTTCCCACAATGCTCGTGCCATAGATGTTACCAAACGATTCTCTTTAGTACTTGATGAAACCATTGCCATCCGTATTCCTCTACGTACAATTGAAACATTTTTCTCTCTAGATCTCTTAATTGAATTTATAGCACTACTCATATTTTTTATCACATCTTCCCCTTCATTTTTTATCTTTGGTTGATTTTCGAACACCCAAGAGTGTCGTAGCTTCTTTTAATTTCCTTAATGATAGGAGACCTTTCAACATTTGAGCCTCGAACCGTCACCCGCTCATTTAAGAAATACTTTTCAAAATGCAACTTAACACGATATCGTATAGCATGGTCAAGTTTTTTATCTCCATATGTGTGAGTGTCAACATTGTCTAACATCTCATCATCGATGTTGATTTAACTGCATATTCGAAAAATAGTACATATTCAATAAATAACTAAATTAATAAATATATCTATAATTTCAATAATACGTGCATGTGTTTAATATATATTATATATATGTACATACCTTGTGATTCAATTTCTTTATTTGGATTTTTCAATATTTTCACCATCTTCAATCATTGGTTCAATATCTCTTTCACTTTCTCTTTCAAAATTTTGTATCTCATCATCAATGTTTTGAGGAATATCTCCGTCTGCTTACATTAAACAAAATATTTTTCAAATTAGTTCATCAAATAAAAATTAAGCTTCACATTTTACACTAGGAAAATTTTAAATATATCAATAGATCATAATATTTACATTTACATACCGTTTCAATTTCTCGCTTGAGGTTGATTTTCCTCTTCAATATTTGAGAGGGCTTCTAACTTCCTTTTGCGATATTGTCTCGTCTCTTCTCTACGTACCTCGTGTCTCTTTTCGATCATATTTTCTCGCACAAGTCCTTCGATTTCCCCCCATGATAATAGGATATGAAGTTCAAAAAATTTCCTTCAAAAAATTAGACAATAAATCAATTAGAAAAAACATCACAAAAGATTTAATTTAAAAAAATTATTTTAAATTTTTTTGCAAAAAATACATACTCCAATCCAAACACTTACTTTAAAAATTCGAGAAAAAAGTCTTATAAAAATGAAACGAAGCTCAAAAGATTTACTTCAACTCAAAACACGTACTCTAAAAATGTCACTTCAAAAAATGCCTCCAACTTAAAAAAAGAAAAGTCGCTTTAAAAATACTCTAAAAATGTCTTTTCGAAATTAAGCCCAACTCCATACTTTAAAAAAAATGAAGCACAAAAAACATCCAAAAAATGTATCACATACCTCCAAGAAATTTCCCTTGAATGTACGTCCAAGAAAATTCCTTAAGCCCAAAACAATTTTTTGCAAAATCAAAGCCGCCTCCAAGAAATGTCCTCCAAGAAAATTCTTTAAACCCAAAACAATTCTTTGCAAAATCAAATTCACTTCCAAGAAATGCCCTTAACCAAAACCTCCAAGAAAAGTCTTTAAACCCAAACCAAGACCTTAAAATCAGATGAAACAAACCTCTAGTATCCGGTGGGTTCGTGTACTATCGCGACTAGCAAATGGTTGGTATGAAACACCACTTCCGACCTGTGCTTGCTAACGTGGCATGACATCGGCATAGGGGAGGGAATAATACTAAGGAATAGGTGAAGTGGTGTCAGCTTCTGGCATTCGGAAAGGAAAGGAAGCCTGGTGGAAAGTGGGATTGGGCCAAGTTAGCATCTTGAACCAATGAACAAAGTCAACCGCAACTCGGGGGTGGTTGGGGAAGGGTCAACCGAAATGATTCCAATAGAAGGGAGCACCATGAGGGCCAATGAGCCGTGAGAGTGAGAGGATACCCTAGAGATAAGCAACAAGTTGAATATTAACAAATGGGGAAATAATACCAATCAACAAGGAGGAGAACTAAGCCCAACAAAAATACCAAGAGAAGAGGGCATGGAATAGAACAAGGAAGAGAGAAGGTAAAACCTACTTGAGTGAAAATACTTTCATTCAATGCAAAGATGCTTCACATCCGTGCATGGTTGGATTTGGGGCTTGACATAAACATTAATGTAGACAACATTGGCTTGAGAAATATTAGTGTGTTATTTTGGTTAAAAAGGAAATAATTGACTTTGTTGAGTGAATCTCACTAACAAAACAATTTTCCCCTTCTCCAATCTCAACCGGTTGGCCGAAGGCTTCGTAATTCCTCGAGAGAAATATTAGTGTGTTATTTTTGGTTAAAAAAGGAAATAATTGACTTTTTGAGTGAATCTCACTAACAAACCAATTTTCCCCTTCTCCAATCTCAATTGGTTGGCCGAAGGCTTCGTAATTCCTTGAGCAAGGCACGCAAGGATGAACCAGAGTAAAGGATTTGTAGAAAATGTGCTATCAACATCGAGAGGAAATGGATTTATCTAGACCATTCGAGCATCCTTTGTAATTGTTTAGATGCGCCGACAACGAGAGTTAGAATTAGTCAAAGGAGTGATAAATTTGAGTAACAATAGGATTTTAGTGCCATTTTTTATCATTGCTGTGCTTGTATAGTCACACGTATGGAGACTTGGGTGTTTGGGCCAAGAGATAGCAAGTCAAGAGGACAATTTGAGGGGAGTGTGGTTGATGGGAGTGGAGTTGGTATATATGGTGTTGAGACCATGATGTTCCTCATGCCAATTTGAGATTTCAATATATCGGGGGCAAAAGACACGTCCTCGGGGTCGGACGACCAAGTGGGACGGAGGCACTTCGCCACCTACCTTCGAATGTTTAACACCCCATCCGGGGACTTCATGTCTTTCTAAATGAGTTGCCAACAAACCTTCTTGAGAGGAGTGTCTCATAGGAAGGTTCCAAGTGGAGGAGATACTTGGCGAAGAGTCCATAAAAACATAATTAGCAAGCATGTCAACAACCTTGTTCCCCAACCATCGCATGTGGATGGGAATGACGATGGGGATATTGGTGATTTGAGAGAAGAAATGGTGTAGTAGTTCTTCCAATTGCCATATATTAGAGACTTTGTGTATAGGAGTGCCATTTTGAAGTTTACAAAGCATATTGATTATGAGCTAGGAATCTTTCCATGAAAAGTTTAAAAGCCTTGTTTTTTTTTTTCTATTTCTAGGCCTTCAATAGGGACGTGAGTTTCACAACATTATTTCCGATCGATGCAAAGCATGCTAGAGTATTTGAAGGGAAGAGATCCAAGATGATTTTTGAAGATGCCGCCATAGCTAGTTGGACTCGGATTTTTCAAGAAGCACCAAGATGATTTTGAAGAGGCACCATCAAAATTCAATTGGCAACGGGGGGAATGAGCTAAGTTCCATCTATTAAGTATCTTTGCTTCATGACCTTTCACTTTCCGGTCTTAAGGGGGACTAAGGGAGAGCACTAATGGTTTCTGATATTCCATTGAATGATGTTCTAAGGAGATTCGAGAGGCAAAGAAGAGTTTTTGAAAATGTGAAGGTTTTTCTCCTTCCACATTGCCCATAGCAGAATCCTAGAAAGAGAGTCCAAATGTGTTGAGAATGGGGTTAAAGAAGACTTTTATTTTCCATTGAGCGATGGTATTTGGAATGATTAGCAGGTCCCGATCATAACAATTGAGGTAGTTTTCCAATGAAGACATAGGCCATTAGAGAAGGTACAACTATTAAAATTATTTTCAAGGATTTCGAAAATGTAGGAGACAAAGGGGGAATATGGAAGGTCCATGATGGTTACGTTTTTGTATATTATCCCACGTTAAGGTTCATTTTTGAACCAAGAGCCACAAAAAGAAGGATATTTTTGGCATATATTATTTTTCCAAATGTTAATCTAGCGATTGTCCCTGCAGTATTTCGATGCCTTTCTTCCTAATGGTATTCTTATCGAATGGTAAATGAGTGTTTTGAGTTGTATCCCCATCATAGTCTATCTTTAGATGGGGAGAAAAAAATAATTAATAATTATTGGAGGTTAGACCACAGAATCGACTCCACACTTCCTCCTCTAGCCTAGATGCCATTCTTCTTGTGGTAGCCATTACCTCCACTCGTTGACTCATGATTGGATTAGTATGGTAGTTAGTGTTCATTGTTAGAACTCGGTTTCCGTCATCTACAAAGGGAGGTTATCTAGCCTACTATTGGTTCCAAATTTTAAGGGATTGTTGCAACGATTCATACCAAAAAGAGCGGAGTGTCCATCCTTTACTTCCCAAAATCAAGGTTGTTGAGTTAGATGCATTCTTTTTTTGGCCAATGTCCATATGGATGAGCATTACTATGGAGACTCCAAAATGAGATGCTAAGGGTGGGCTTGAGGAGCATATTTATGATGGCATATACATTTCCATAAATATGAGCCTCCTTGTATCCATATCCACCATGCATTGGCTCCCGGTACCGTTTCCATGGCGTTGGGATCACACAATCCCAATGATCCTTTTATTTTTGGCACACAAAGTTTTTAGCTTGCTACAAGGGACCCTATTTTCTAGTTTTAGCCTCCCAGAGGAAATATCATTATATAAAACTTATTTCCCGTAAGATCAAGGCTAGTGTCATGCATGTAGAGCACATGTAAATGAGGAGGGATTGAAGAACCACTTTTAAAAGTACTAAGTGTCCAACAACATTGACATAGTGTAATGTCTAGCTAGCCATCTTGTTGTTGATTTTGTTTAAAATTTTCTCCCGTAAAAATCCACTTGAGAGAGATAATGGCCAAATTTAAGTGCCAAAGTATTTGAAGGGGAGTTGGTTGATTTGGAATCCAAGTATTCTCGATATATGTCTTTGAACATGATGTGAAGTATTAAAAAATAATACTTGAGATTTTGTTTTAATGAGTTCCATACTTGAAGCTTGGGAAAAGTCATCTAGAATTTGCATGAAGCTCCTTTCCATGTGGATGGTTGGAGTTCCCATGCCCATTATATCATCAATAAACCGCTGATGATTTCATGGAAGGTTCGATCTAAATAAATGAAAACCTTTAATGTTGTTCTTCGTTGTAATGCTGAAATAAATACCGGAAAATACTAGTCCATGTTTGTAGGATGCACAACAAGAAAATCTTCCCTCCAAATTGCAACAAATGTAGGAGGCAAGTCCCCATAAAACCACAACCACAAATAAACTCATCATAACCATAGTAATAAACTCATCGTAACCATTAGACCATGCGTGACTAGTATTGCACATCCTACATTCGTAAAGAGGTGATAATTATAATAATGAACTAACACTTTTGAATCATCATAAGATATAGTCTTGAAATCATGTAGGAAAGGGGAAACATGGCACATCCCTCCCATTTATTAGTGGGTGAGACTATTGTTATGCCAACCTCCCACTTGTCCCTTCCCTTATCACCCCATACAAAGAATTCTAATAAATATTAATCAAGATGTTTAATCTCAATTTTATATTGATATAGATAATCTTACGATTAGAAAATTTTAGGGAAGATTCATATTAATTTATAACTTACTTTATCCTATACAATTTATTTATTTTTGTGAAGTAATATTCTATAAGACACCCTATGGTAAAAGGGCGAGTGAGGAAATCAGCCCAACTCACCTAGCGAGTCCTTTTGCTTCCCGAGCCGGTCAATTCAGCGACCACCGTCTGGCACTTTTCTTGCTTTCTTGGCCACCTAAGTCAGTTTGCGGTTTCTTTTCGACGTTATATTTTTAGCCAATGAACCTCCGATGTTGAGTACGTGAGTGTCAGGGGCCATGGATGATGTATGTGAGCGGGATGCCACTCGTCCACTCGTGTTATTCGATCACAGCAGAGGTTGGGGTTGTTTGAAAGGATCTTGGAAGAGTGGCCCGTGGGCAGGGGTTAAATTTGGATTTGGTGCCCCTACCCATCAGACAATTTTTTTTTTTACGGTTTTAATTTTAAACTACCCATATTATGATTTGTAATATTTGTTTTTACCATTATTATTTTAAATTACCCATCCTATGACTGCTTATATCAACCAAAGGAAGTTTATGGTGGCAATTGGAGGCCACTTGTTGGTGTAGTAGCTCACTTTGTAGCAGGATTTGAGAGTAATTTTTGGTGATGTAATAAATCATTTGAGGCTTAACATCATATTGTTCTTATTTTCTTCTTTGTCTCAATCTTTTATATTTCTTTTTTAAATTGCAAAATTTTCAGCTTTAAAGATTTCGTGCTTGATTTAATTATTATGTCAAGTTAAAATTTATCATTCACATTTGAAAATTTTTACAAGCCAAGTCACTTTAAAAGATTCCGAATCAAGTTTAGATAACAATGTATATTGGCCAACAAAGAAGAGAACCCTCAAACTCGAAAGTAAGAATAAAAGAGCTAGAAAATGCTCAAATCTTAGGTCCTTTGTTAATGACTCAATCGGGAAATATAGACATTACCATCACCAATTTCTACTCCCGCACATCTCATGGAAAAAATAAAGCTTTGAAACTCCTTAATGCGCTCAATTATCATATTATCACTAATATATGCCAAAGATTAGAAATTATTGAATATGATGGCAAGTAGCTTCCCCGATATGTTACATTTAACATAGGGAATTAACTCATTTTTCAATTTGGTTAAAAGTAATGTTAAGGAAGACAAACATTTCATTAAAAATGACTTACTTACTTTTAGTCAAAGGTTTGTTTTGTTGTCTAATCTAGACAAAATAAATAAATAAATAAAGGACTCCCAAATGCTAATCGAATGAAGCAGTGTCAAAGCTATATGGTCTAAAAGAATCAAGACACTACAAAACATTATTTATTAATGTGAAAGCATAGAGAATATAAGAGGTGAAGTATTTTCTCGAAGGAGGTGCAAATTTTTTAGGATCTTCACAATTAACACTACTTGATTCTAAATTATTCACAAAAGATATGCTAATAACCAAATTGAAAGGCTATAAGAGTCAATGGAAAGAGATTTTGATGATATCCCCGGTTTTACTACATAAGAAATTAGTAAATGGATAATTAATTTTGTTAGTATTAATAAAGAGAAGTTTGTCTTAGCTACTCAATTATAAAAAGAGACTATGTAGATCGAGAAGTAGATATTCAATGAACATGTTAAGCTAGAGATTACAATCGGTCCTATGAAATATTTCATTAAATCTATGTTGGAGAGATTCGTTCAAGGCATCATGGATCCAAAATACAAATGATAGTCAAACAACCATCTTATTTGCTTTCACTTATTGTAAGTATCCTTAAATCTTAACAAGCCCGTTTTTTTGTTTACTAGTATTTAATTAATAGATTTGTTAATTGTGTTAATGTCACTCAAACTAATTGCTCATTGCATTTCCCTTTTTCCATATCATGGTTCACTTTATCCAACCTAGTACCCATTGATGAATGCATACTGTATTGTACTGTTTTATTGATCAATTAGATGAAACATAATGTAGGTTTAGGTAATTTAATCTTTCCATTTGCACATGCTTTCCTTTTACCACATATCTTTGTTTCAAAGATAAATTAGAATTTATTTTATTTATTCATTTTCCCAAGAACAGTGTGAGAAAATAGTTAAATAAAAGACGCTAGAATAACATAGTGAATGAGATGATGAGATGAGAAGTTGGGCATTTTCATTACGGATATAATCAATGTTCATCGAAAATCGTGGTTTTAATTTTTTTTGTATAAGATCTTGTATGGATCTCGAATCTAGTGGCATTGCTCAAAAACATTAATAGAACATAAATTTTCGAGGATATGCTTTTACCGTTTATATTATATCCAATCTTATATTACCGATCACAATGGAAATGAATAGTCGAGAGCAATTTTAGATTTCAAATATATGTTCCATGTATAACATTTATTTTAATCATAATTATGATGATTGTAATTTGAATATCGATACGCTCTTGTTGCTATTATTGTGTTTCTTAATTTTTGAGGCTTATGCTTTTGAGCTCCTTTATTATATCATACATATAGTTGGTAAGAATGCATAATAGAATTGTGGTTAAGAGTTTGTTAATTTTAGTAGTTCTATTTTCTATGAAGTTCAAATAATGTTGAATGTTTTAATCTTTTAAATTTGTGCGTAATATACAGCATAAAACATTTCATTGTGTTTCCCCTATATCTCCCTATTCCACATTATGAAAGTTTTTTATGCATTCAAAATGAAATTGATATACCGATTTTGTGCACCTTGGATTTTCGATTATACATTTGCCGGATATAAAACGTTTTAGTCTTAAGCGTATCGAGAACTTCTCCTAAATGGTGTTATTATTCAAAAAATAATATTGCTTAGTGTTTGTCTCATTTCTAATATTCAAATTGATTAAAGATAATGAAATAAACTATTTATTCATTCATTCATGTATTTATAAAAATGTAGGAAGTTTTAATATTTTAATTTGTATGGAAAATGTATATGAAAGGATTTCATTGTTTTTATCCCGTATCTCCATATTTCACATAATGAAAG
Source organism: Pinus albicaulis (assembly GCA_034641835.2). Lineage (NCBI taxonomy): Eukaryota > Viridiplantae > Streptophyta > Pinopsida > Pinales > Pinaceae > Pinus > Pinus albicaulis. Next base: position 1,147,863,305 of record CM076578.1, read on the forward strand.
CCTCTTTCACACTCGTATAGAGGGATAATTTCACGATATATGAACCCACACTTCTCGCACAAATTTCACTCCGTAATTAACCGATATATAATACCGGTTAGTATTTTCTTAATATGAGTTTCCCGACTCCACACAATGTATGAATCCACACCTTCGCGCTCGTTTAATGTATCAAAAAATATTAAGACACATTATTGGATGACCACATTTTTAGAGATGCGAGAAGGGGTAATGTTGAGTGTGGAGGTGTGGAATAAGCTTTCAAAGAACTAAAATTGACATTGACACTATCATAGCTACCGCTAGTGCATTTTTCTATTATTTTAGTTTTTTTCCATATTAAATTTAAGTGTATGTCGAAATGTAGAGATGAGGAAGAAGCTTTCGTTGTTTGGAGTATAGAAGAAGCACGATGAACACTTCCTCCCATTTGACACTTAGTACAACAAAATTAACTCAATTAAAAATAAAGGATTTAAATATATAACATTTCCGAATTTTAAAAGATTAAAACATGTAACTAAAATATTTCGATAATGTTCACATATAACATATAACAACCACTACCCCTCTCGCACTCCGCACTTCCCACACTTTCTCGCACACCCTTTTTCCTTCCTCCACATAGATCCATGAAACTTTATTCCATACATGAGATTGTTTTAACTTTGAACATAAACTAATATTAAATGAAGACTCATTTTAATGCATAACTATTAATGATGTTCAATACAATGTATGGATCCGCACCTCCACATTTCGTACAATGTATCATAAAATCTTAATATTCGGTTATAATTCTAAGACACATTGCCGGGAGACCACATGTGCAAAGTGCAAGGTGCAGAGAAGAGGTATGTGCATAGATAAGGAAGTGCAAAGAAGTGTTTTGTATAATAAAACATTTGTCTCCATTCCACACCGCACACAATGAAAAAGTTCATTGCCCCACCGCACTACACACAATTAAAATATTTGTTTCCCCTCTGTTAATCGTCCATATTTAAAATATTCATCGCTCGCTCTACACTCCACATAAGAAAAGTGTTCATTGCCCTTATGCAATCTACACAATGAAAATTTTCACGTCCCCTCCGCACTCGCACTTTCTACACACCCTTTCTCCTTCCTTCGTATATTTGTTTAGCCCCCCTCCTAATGCGTTCGAGTATTTATGTCTCTGCCTTATTTAAATAACTCATATATATGTTCTCCACAAATATATTGGGTAGTTAGTTTTTAAACAAAGCAATAGTCTAACTATTGTAGACTCAATAAGATACACTTGTTCGTACCCTATAATGATGACATAAGCTAAAGGTTATGTGCGGAGATAAAGGATTGCACACAATTAAAACGTTCACTCCCCTCGCACTCCACACAATGTAAATGTTCACTACCCCTTGAAAATTCATACAAAGAAAATTTTCGCTGCCCCCTAAAAACTGACAACGAGAACATTCACCGGCCCTAAAAATACACACTCTACACAATGAAATGTTCACAACACCTTTGCACTCCACATTTTCTATGCACCTTTCTCCTTCCTATGTATTGTGCCTCTCCCGTATCTCTCCGTATTCCCCATAATGAAAGCTTCATCCACACCCGTATAGAGGGATAATCACACTCCAAACAATTTAACCGATATATAATATTGGTTAGTATTTTCTTAATATCAATTTCCTAATTCCTCCTAATGTATGAATCCACACCTCCGCATTTCGTACAATGTATCAAAAAATCCTAAAATACATTATTGGGCGCTCACATGCGTATGTGCGGAGAATGGGTAATATTGAGTGCGAAAGTCCAAAAGAATATTTTAGATCACTAACATTTACATTGTCACTATCATAGTTAGTGCTAGTGCTCAATAAAACCTTTGACTCCACCTCCACACCGCACAATGAAAATGTTCACCGCCCCTCCACAATGCCCACAAATTTAAAATCTTCAACTCTACCTATGCACTACATAAATGAAAAGGCCGACTTACCCTTTGTGCCCTACACTTTCTACACACCATTTTTCCTTCCTCCACATAGGGCTATGCAACTTTATTCCATAGACATGAAATTATTCTAACTTTAAACATAAGCTTAGTATCTAATATTAAATGAAGTCTCCCTCTTTAATGTGTAACTATTAACTATGTTCAATACAATGTATGAATCCGCATCTCCGCATTTTCAGGATAATGTACAAAAAATATTGATATTTTGTTATAATTCTAAGGCACATTGTTTGGAGGCCACATGTGCAAAGTGCAGGTGTGAATAAGAGCTATGCGAAGATAAGGGAATGTAGAGAAGTGCTTCATATAATACAAGTTTTGACTCCACTTCCACACTCGCATAATGAAAATGTTAATTTCCCCCTCCGCATCGTGCAATTAAACCTTTTACTACCCCTTTGCACTCGCGCTCCCGCACTTTCTACATACCCTTTCTCCTTCCTTCGCATATATGTTTATCCCCACCCCCATGCGTTCTAAGCATTTATGTCTATCTTTTTTAAAGAATGCATATCTCTTTGCACCAAAGATCTCTTGGGAAATGAATTTTTAAATAGAGTAGTGGGTTAATTATTTTAGACTTAGCTATCAATTGCAAAAGGAAGCAAAAATGATAACCACAATAATATACACTTGTTTATGCCTTATAATCATGACCTAATCTTAAGGGGTATGTGCGGAGAGGCATTCCTCAATAAAAAATATACTTCACTTGCTTACTCCTCACAATGAAAACGTTCACCGCCCCTCCACACATCACACTTTTAATACACCCTTTCGCCTTCCTCTCGCATATCTATTCCCACTCCTCTCGCCCCCACCCATCTTAGTTATTTAACTCCAATACAAATATTCACAATTACCATCGCAACGCATAATTCATTGATGCGATATAAAAAATGATTTTTTATCTCCTGCTGCAATTGATTAAATGGACAAAGCTATGTGAAGAGGGTTTTCTATCAGGTGGAATATGAAGATGCAAGCGTGTAAATAATGATAGAGTTCGAAAATGAGAGCATTCTCGAATAAATATAAAATGTAGGCCCCCCAATAAGTAGTATGTCCTTAATAAATTAATTAATGGTAGATGTAGGGACTATGCCGCCTTGCAACAATTAGTCTTATTTGGAAAATGGGATATTATCATATATATGTGATTGCTATTGATTTTAAGTTTAGATTCTCAAATGTAGGCTCCATATATGAATTTTATTAGGCTCATTCTATGTTAAAATTTTAGAAAACTAAAGAATTTGAGTGCCTTGAAAGAAAATATAACAAGTAGTTTTATTTTTTTTAATTAATGATAACAAATTTATTTTGCTTTGTGCCCGAGAAAGTAAGCAAAAGCATCTAATTACTAAGTCACACACACAAAACCGATAAAAAAATACCTAATATGAATTGTTGGCGAAATTATTATTCTAAAATGTGGAATACCTAAGAAAACAAAATAGGTATATTCCGCAAAAATTTAACTAAAAGTGTTTGTTGTTATGCTAATTTGATTCTTTCCTTAGTTATCCTTTGTTGTTCCCTCTTTGCAATTTCCTCGACAAGTTTCAATTGTTTTATTTTATTTATTGAATCTCAATTTGTGTGTATGTGTGTGTGCATGTGTAAAGGGCTCATAATTGAGTTGGATTATTATTTTTACTGTTACTTTATTACCTTTTTATTGGAGTCTACATTATGTATTATTATTTGTGTGTATGTGTGTGTGCATGTGTAAAGGGCTCATAATTGAGTTGATTATTATTTTTATTGTTACTTTATTACCTTTTTATTTGAGTCTACATTATGTATTATTATTATTTTTTTGACCTAATACCACTACAACATCTAATCCATACTACATTGTAGAGTGCCTCTTAGTGCAATAAACATGTTTTAAAGTTAAAAATGTGGGTTGGCTAGTGTTGAAATTTGCAACAAGAAATATTGAAAATGGAAACAAGAAGAGGAATCTTATTTAATTTCTCGTATATTAAATTAGAAGTAACGTAATTCCACATCACATAAAAACTTATATGAGTTAACTAAGTTAGGAATACTTATTTAGTTCATTTAATCTAAATGGAGGGTCAAACTAGAGGCATGTGGAGTGTCTCCTACTTTAGAGCCCCGGTTGAGTTTATTTTGAGTTGTAATCAAATAACTTAATTCATTTCTCAGCTTTAACTAGTTCTATTCAATGGAGGAACTAGTGAGAGGTCAAGTAAATTGAATTAGATTTAATTCACATGCACCGATCAATCGTATAACTAATAATTCACTCAAAAACAAACGTTGCATGTCATTTCCGAGGAATACCCAAGCTGATATTGAAGTTAAAGGGAAGTGTACTATCAATTATATAATCCAAAAATTGTACAGTAGTGCATGGGGTCGCAGGAAGAGCCTTTATGTATTTCAAAATAATTATTGGGGAATTTCCTTGTTAATAGGGGCCAAATTACCCAAGAAACTCAGACAAGCAATCATGGAAGCTAAGGCCAAGAAATTGGTTAAGTATTGAACCAAGCTAGCCTAGAATCAAACCTGAGATAGAAAGAGATAGTGTAGAGAGTCTCCCAAGCTTGAGAGAATCATTGTATTGTTCTCATATCCTTTGAATTATGAAATATACATATAGTGGAGTTTTTAGTTGATGCTTTCCCCATATAAACTTTTGTGTTGTGCGATTGAAATTATTTCTCTTTATCACTCATGTGATTTTGCGATCATAATTGGGTTTCCGTAATTTGTAGAGTAGATTCAAGTATTTTGTTTTCGCATATTAAAAATATCAGCTAGGAATCTACGTGGATTTTCTATAGCTAGAGTAAAAGTGTTGGAAATTTAAAATGAAAAAACCATTCATAGATGCGAGTTTAAGTTTATTTTTGATAAACATAAAAATATAAAAGGATAAAGGACACATGTCTAAACAAATAATCATAAAACATCAATCATACCAATATTAAGGCAAGGCTTCAACTTGACATAAGAGAATAGACAATCACCTTTTTTTTTTTCTCCCCATATTTACTTGACTAGCCATAGTTTCTTATGCTTATTTTTTTTAGGGAACCAAGCATCAACACTTTGGAGAATAACATAAGAAACTAAGAAATAGTGTTAATCAAAATGGAAATAACTCGCTTGTTAGCGTTATGCCTCTACTTCGACCATTTATTCCCATCGATCTTCTTGTTATTTCTCCATTTCCACATAAAATTGAGGCATCACTTATGCTACATCATTAATGGTAGAAACTTATTGTACTTGATAAATCCTCTGCTTATCATCTTTCATGGGGACAAATGAGTAGATGTTATTATCCACAACCCCAACACTTCAAAGGTCCATTGGATTTTGAAACTCGGGTCAAAACATGGATTTCTCATAATAATAGTTGTCTATTATCATGTCATCAAGAGTCTTAACCTCATCAAACTCTATTTGGCCCTACAGGGATTGAGTGCAACCTCGCTAAGAAAATATTGAATTTTTACTTTCTCATTCTTAACATATGGAAATTAGTGCAATAGATGTATAAATATGTTGGCATAATAATCCATAGTCAATTTTCCAAACTTCAATTCATGAAACTCCCTAATCTTCAAATGATATTATATTTCGAACATGAACTTCCACCTAAAGTATTTCTTAAATTGTTTCCAAGTGATATTCCTCTCTATTGATTCATTTTATGTTCTTAATGTCTACCCACCATATGGAAGCCCTTCCATTCATGTTGAAGAAAGCTACTTGGTATTTCATTTCCTTGAATATTTATGTACACGGTAGTACTTTAGTCCCAACATCTATGCCTTTGCCTCTCGCCTTTATGGATTTTGAAATTGAAGGTAGGCGACATTTCATTCTTTGAATTCTTCATGCAACATATTATTAGAATGATTTCTCTTCTCATTATGTGAGGAAAAATTATAATTAATAATTGATAGTTCATCCGAGCTATTTGTCCCTTCATGATCGAATACATGGATGAATTATCACTATGATGTACATAACTTTGTTTCTATACTTTTCTTCCTAAGTCATTCCCCCTATGTTACTAGTAATCGACTCATGCTTCTCATTTGTGATGATATTTAAACTTTTCTAGATGGATTTATCTCTCGTGATGTTGGAAATTGGTCCTTACTACAACTAATTTTTTATTTCATATAGAATTTTTAACAACACAACATCTGGCTCGACTTGTTTTTTTCCTTATTAACAAGAGACCTTAGATCGTGGCTTCGGTTATGTTTCATTATTTCTTTCCTTCCAACATATCTTTGTAGAGCCTTACAATCTCTCCATAGTGATCTTGGATGACTCCACCGATGCACGCCTCCTTAAGATTACCCTTGGAGGTACCATGAAGTTGAGCTGAATAATGTTATGGAGGGATATGTCAAATTTTTGATAAGGGATCTAGAGGACGAGTGTGCAGACTCGGATTCCTTTGGTTGAATTTTAAATTCCACCAGCCAAAATTCCTATTATTTAGGAGTTCCTTGAAGTATTTTTTCATCCCAGCTTGAGAGTGACAAAATTTCCTCTCTAAGTGAGTGTGGTAAATCTACGAGATGCTCTCCAACAAATTGCATTTGTCATTGAAGATCCTTTGGTTATGTTCTTTCCAAGCATCCAAAATTAGGAAAATCGAGCTAGAGTCCAAAGCCCATTGAGGAAAGTGCTATATAAGGGATGTTTGACCCAATTTTTGATGGATCGGGTGATGTTTTCTCGACTCCGGTGGTTGGGTGTTGGAAGCCGTTGCCTAGTTTGCTCCATAAAATGTTCACAAAAGGGTTTGCTCCATAAATCGTTCACCAAAGGGTAAGTGTGGAATAGATTGTTATAGGTCAATTTGGGCATCATCCCCCATGACCTGGTCAAACTAGACATCATCCCCGTGACCAATGAAATAGCGGTCTATCATCCCCTTATATTTCGGCTTGCTATATGCCCTAAGAGAAGAAAAATTCATTCATAACTTCTATCATGAGATTTCCAAGGTTTGAAGTATATGTTATATCACTTATTGACTCACCAACACAAAATTTCCCAAAGGGACTAACTACGTTGGCAAAGCACAAATCCTCCATTCAAGGGTGCATTGCAATGCACTTCCCGACATTCAAGAGTGCGTTGGTCACCTAGGAGCAGACTCTCATTGTTCCGGGAATATCCACATGGCCACGTGCCTTCTAGAAGAGTCCATATGTGTCAAATTTAGAATCCAAGTGTCCATATAACACCTTTGAAATCGGGAACATGTCTTGATTATTATTAGAAAGTCATTCATTGAGAAACTACCATCATTTCCTTTGATAAATCGAGCACTCATTCTAGTGCTAGAAAGGAAGAATTTTGGTAAAGTTATGTTGTTGGATTATCATTTGGATAAGAGATCAAAGTATTGATATGTTTTTGGTATGATGTTGGATGTCATGAGGTCGGGAATGAAGCCGGAGTCAAGTTGGCAATAAATCGATCCATTGGTTGTAACCTCCCCTTTCTACTTTAATAAATATTGTTGTTCATTTTCCCATACATATGTCTCTATTTCTTGTGCAAAGTATTATTGAATGATGTATGTATTTCATATCTAATCAATTTAATTGAGTAAGATAGGTAGATATCTCTAGATATTGCATGTTGTTTTCTCTGCTTCTGCTTTGTGTTTGCAGGAATCGATATGGCGTTTTGGGTTGATTGAGATGACGACAACAACAACAAGGAGAAGGGAGAAGCGATTGAATCACAAGTAGGCTCCTTTACCATTTTGTATATCTACTTGTTTTAGACAGTGATAGTATTTCTTTCTTCTATCAAGCTCTAAGTGACTAGCACCGCACTTAGGGAATTTGGTTTATTAGATCACAATTTCCGCATAACAAATTGCGTTCCACCGGGGAGTATCCTATCATTCCCCGAGCTTTTGCCTCTCGCTATTCTTATCGCAGCATCTAATTTCAATTATTAGACATTTGAAAATTTGTTAGAATTGCATTAGAAGTGTTCGTCGCTTGGTTTTTCAATCCCCGTTGTGCCCAATGCACCGTTGGTCCGCGCACTATCTCCTCCCACTCATGGGTGCTTCGCAACGCACCGTCTCCCCTTAGAGACTATGTTGGCCCCTCAACCAACCAAATTCATCTAAATTTTTCATTTCTATCATTCTCGCCCACTTTTGATGTATTCCGAAATGTCCGATACCTCTTAGAGACCAAACGAACTTTCATGATTCTTCCTCCTTTGAAAGTAATTTTGTTCAATGTCTCTTTAGTGTTCTTCTTTATCATTGGAAAATCAAATTCAAAGTGTTTTATTTATGCTTTATATCAATTTGTTTTCGAAAAGGAAATTGTTGTTGCTATTGGACACCTAATCCTCTATGGGTAGGTGTGAAGCCGAATAAATATAAAGGAGTCCAAGTGACCTTTTGGAATGCACCTCTTTTCAATAAAAGTGTGCAAGGATTTCAAATAAAAATCCTTGAACTAGGATCGTACAAACATTTTGAACACTATAATTTCGGGACTACAATTAAAAAAATGACTCTACATGCAACAACAACTACATAGGTGTCTCACAATATGCATCTCATAGCTATCATGCTCGCCTTGCAACCAAACTTCGAAAAAACACATTTCCACCCTACTAAATGGATGTTTCCACGTGACTATCCGTCGCAAGGAAATTTCATAGTAGTGTAATCTCTATGCAAAAAAAATTCAACTACAAACATTCACACACAAACCTCGAGGAAAAGGCTATAGACCCTTCTCTCGTGAACCCAACTCGTTCCTTTAGTGGCACAAATTCTTAGTTCCCATGTATAACCTTAAAAAAATACAAAACCGATAATGATATTACTTATGAAGCAATATAATTGTTGGATACTTTGATACATTTCACCGTTACGGATGGTTAAAATCAAATAGCCTCTCTTTTTGACATTAAGTCTTGTTTGCAAAATGCACATGAGAAGATTGAATTTTTGTAGCTTGAATCTCAACTTCAACAAGAAGAATTACAACGATGGAGTCATCATTCCGAACTTGTTTTTGTTCATAAAATTGAAACAAGCACTTATAAGCGCAAGTGAATAATGTTGTCATGGATTCACATTCGTGTCTAGTTCAAGAGCAAATTTGCATTCGGGGTGTTTAAATTCAACATGGGCTTCCAAGCCCATCGCACTTTGGGAAGAGCTGTCCATAACAAGAACAAAATAGGCTTGGATATGAAAAGGATTTGTCCTTTCATATTCCGAACTACTCCAAGCCCATCAAATTTCATAGTGCCGGGATTTATGACAATTCACCTTCAAATCGTTCCGCATCCCGATCGTCTTCCACTACAAGAACAAAATATTGTAAAATGACAACGCCGTGATCGAGTTGGCCATACAAAATATCATTGTTTTTATATTCACCCATGCAAGCACTGTCGACACACCCATTCTTCACACAACGTATGCTTTAGAAACAAGCCTCCTACAAGAACAAATATTCATCTTGGATGGATCGCTTTCTGGCAATGGACATCAACACCAAGAAGATGTTTAAGACATATGTCGCAACTTGTTCTAGAATAGCTGAACAATCTTAGTTAAAGTTTTCGCCATCATCCCACCTTGTACCCGACAGGGAAAATGGTGGCTATCTACAAGTCAAGCCACATCAAGCGAGCCTAAGCCACAACCTCATTAAGGCATTCAAAGGTAGCTGCAGACATAGAACATCAAGCGAGCTCCTGGACACAATATCTCCATTCCGCATTCGCAGTCGTAGCTAGAGACATAGCACATCAAGTGAGCCCTCGAGCCACAATCTCTCATTCCATTCAAAGTTGTAGCCAAAGACACATAAGTTCAAGCGAGCCCTCGAGCCACAACTTGTAATTCTAGATTTAGAGTTGTAGATAGAGACACGGATGCCCATGATCATGCCTTTGGTTGGTGGGTAGCCTTAAAGCATCTATGCAAGGTTGATATTCTTCCTCTTCAAATAATTAGACACTTCCTCTAGCAAAAGATTTCATCTTCTTGCCGCTTTGGAAGAGTTCTAGGAAATGAATTAAGCATTCCAATGTTGGTGGTCATCCTAAACCATCACAAAGCTGTACACCCTTCTCCAAGGTTGAAGGTCTCCTCTTCAAATATGAGGGACACTTCCTCTAGCAGAAGCCTAACTTGCCGCATTTGGAAGAGTTATAGAACCGCACTAAGTGTTCCAATGTTGGTGGTCAACCATAAACCACCTCTTTATGCCAACATTTTGGAGAGATGATTCACCCTAAGAGCCATGCATACGTTGCATATTTGTATTACAACTCTCTTCTTGACTCACACACACCCCTTTGGATTAAGGGGAATGTTGGACACCTAATCCTCTATGGGTAGGTGTGGAAGATGAAAAGTCATAAAGGAGTCCAGGTGACCTTGGAATGCGTAATCCAAGAGTCACATCAATGTAATATAAATGTATCTATGAATAATAAAATAACTCACACTTATCCTATCTTTCTATGTGTGTGTTCTCCATTTACCATGCATGTGTTTAACAGCTTATCTCTCATTTCATGTAGGAAAAATTGTAGTTCCATTCTTCATTTTTCCTAAAAGAGAAAATGTTGTTTCATTCCTTGTTTCTCAAGAAGAAAACGCTTGTTTTATTGATCGATGCACATAGTTTTCATTCACATTAAGGGAGCCGAAAAGAAAACATGCATGTGCATATAGTGAATTGTGTGTGTTGTATAGGAACAAGTTAGGAATTTCGAATTTTAGTTTGTGCTCTTTTTTGTTTGCTCTAAAACCAATTGGTATTTCCCTTAGTAGCTAGGATTTTCATTGAAAAAGCTAGGCGGTGAACCTCAAAGACAAAATTTTAAACAAGATCAACATAAAATTTACATCAATTTACCTATGAAAGCATTGGAACATTAACGATAACATTTAGAAGAAATTGTTTTGCACGCGTTCAAGCATCGTTAAACATAGCAATCGTCACTAACTTGTCCGGCATTAAATTCCAAGTGTGATACCTCGGCCTGTGCACGTAAGTATATATATGATCTCTACATAATTTTGGGTATATAGCGTGGTGTTATAGTACGAAAAGTATACGGGGGTGCTCACTATGTGATTTCGCATTAGATGTTAAGCACACTTGGACGGGCCTCCATGTACCTTTCGTATATTTGGGTGGAAAACTTGGGTTGCTAACAATCCATAGGTAACCGAAAGGCTGCCTTGTAACTTGTGATACACCGAACACAACATTCGGGGAGATTTCGTTTCCGTACTTCTTGGTTCACCAATAGGTATTTTGCAATTCACAATTACTCGGTAAAATTTTTGCCTAGAATTACCCTCTCTTTTTTTATTTTGTTTATTTGTTTTTGGTAATAAAAATAAATCCATCATCGTGGAAGAAGAACATCCATTTCCCCATCATTCGCATAGAATAACATCCATTTCCCCATTTACCATTGGAAGCCATTTATGGTCGGTGAAGGTGACATTGTTCTACCGAAACTAGTACTACTAGTACCTCCGGTGTGACATCATCCTCACATATAGCAAATTCATCTCAAGTTGTTTCTACAAATCCCGGTTTGTCCACTATTGTCAAGATGCTCGCAGTCCTCAATAACTACTTGTGATCATGATCCATCCAATCATTGAGACCATACCTCTCGAACCTCGACGTTGTTCAACTCAGTTGTTCTAGATCATGTTGTTATTTTACGAGAACATCCGAACTCAAGTTGAAAAAACCGGAATTTGTTCCCTCGTATCGATCGCCTCTGGCCAATCTATTGTAGCCATTGAGTCTCCCATAACGATGCTCAACCACTTGAAATATACTTCGGATCGACTTCCGTGAAATCCTTTCGACCTCGGTTTGATTTCGATTGAAGAAGTTCCACAAGATGACACACCTTCAACTCCAACTCATTTTGGATTGAATCCTTTATCTTTACGAGACTTTTCCTCAATCACCTCACACTACTTTCTTGATCCTGTTTATTCGAGTTCCCGTAGATCCCGTAGGGTATACATTGGGTCATATAACCTTTCCGAGCAAACATATTCGGTCAAAAAATACCCATTATGCTTGTGGGACAACCCCGTTTCTCTTGCTACCCCGTCGATGTTTACGACATCACTCGCAGTCACATTTATATGGTGGCCCTTCCGTCCCACCTAGTTACCAATCTTTATTTAGAACCTTCTTCCGGTGCATCCCGAAACCCATGGACCGCACCAATTTCATCATATGGTATTCTATCCGGTACATCTATAATGAGTACCGGACGGATCGACCTTTCTACATCATCAAGGCAATAATGTCGGGCCCCATCTAGATATATTCTATCTCGGTACAATCTCAACCGGACTCCCTAATTTGGAGAACAATATTTTCCATCTTATTATACTTCTCATGATGGGGGAAACCTATGGTCACCCATTTTGACATTAATCTATCGTTATTTAGTCATCCTAATGTCGAAATGATTGTTTTTCGAAACCCACTTACCCATCCAACCACAACGGTTGTGCAATCATATCAACCGGTTCAACCTATTGCACCCACATCTACCCACTTCTTAATACATCCTTATCCCAAGCATGTTCAAAGTGTTGTACCCTCAACCGTCTCAAGTGGGTCCTTTCACCCAATACCCTCAAGTATTGGGCCCTCAAAATCCAACTCCTTCGACCGGTTTACAACAACCTCCTCGTATCCGAAATTGTTTGTTCACAAGTTGGATTACCATATTATGGGATGTCGCAACCATAACCGAGTTATACCTACTCACAACCGAATCCAAGATATTCAAGTTTATTATAATCTTGGTTGACAAACACCTTCGGCAACCACAAGTGAAAATGCAACAACCCTCATTTCAACAAGTAACATACCCAGGTTTTGGTCAATGTATCCTCGAGTGTTTGCTTATCAAAACAACCCCCTATTTGGGTTACCAACAATAGATTCCTTATGCCGGTGCTCAAAGGCTCCTCGTTGGCCCAAGCAATTCCATCATACCATGGCTATTCTCAACCCGACTTAAATCGACAGCTTCCCTTTTTTGCAACTTTAGAATTACCTAATTTAAATCGGCTTACAAACGATCCAATCAACTATGCCCTTTGGTGGTCGGTGATACCTCATAAATTACCCTTTGATATTCTTAAGTCCAATGGAAACCTCGGGGAAGACCCGTCGATGATGTTATGACTTATCATTTGTGGTTTTCATTCAAATCCTAAATGATGACTCCGTTTGACTACGTCTTTTCCGTACGCTCACTATCAGTCGTGAAATTGTACATTAAGTTACCAAGAGCTTCATTTGATAATTTCACTGCCCTAGCTACTATATTTTTGACCCAATTCCTTAGCTACTTCCATACAATATGAAACTAGAACGAAACTCTTGACCAATTTTAAATAGACTAATGCTATCACATTTTGATCATATTCATGAGTGGCATCATCATCATAGAATGGTCAAGACATTTGTTCCCCGATTAGCTCCTTGCCGAGTGGTTCATTAAATCCATGTTACCATCTATAACAGAGGATGTTTCTAAGGGGTATATCATATCGAAGAGCAAGTCATCGCTCGTGCCCAATACTTGGATTTTATTTACACCTCGCCATACGTTCTATGAGAAAATTCCCAATGCGCCGCGATCTAATTTTACCATTCCTCCCTCCATATAAGGACTTCATGTCGATGATGGTATGATTGGTACCGCAAGCACACATCACTCTACTACACCGATCGCGCACCTTGTTCCGAAATTCATGCCATGTCATCCGACAAGGGAAAAGTGAAAAGCAACCCATAAGTAAGAAAAAGGGGAAATCTAAGAAAAATAAACTTCTACCCCGCAGAAATATCATATGATCAACAAACTCGGAAATCGGAAACATTTTACCCTTGCATAATATGTAATGAGGAGCACCTTTTTCAAGACCTGTCTCTCACCGCACCGAAGTCTCAAAATTGATTAAGACCTCGTACGTATCCGTTGTGCTTACAGATCCATTTCCGAATCCGTACACAAATTTAGTTGCTACGTATCCAGCTCTGTAGTTCCCAAGTGCTTATGCTTTCTATCACAAAGCCAACAACCGATGTTTTGGTGTCAACATGAAATAAAGATTACGGTAGTTAGGCTATCGATCAAAATACTACCTCGACCACGAATCGTCTATGGAATCCATTCCACCAAAGGCTATTCCCGAGTTAACAATAAAGCCACCGAAGGAAGTCGTCCATAACCGCATTCAATCCTTGAGCCCGAGCGTCGCTCAAAATTATAATATAGTTTAAGATTTGGCTCAATCCCCTTTAGCTATGTCGACACTTGAGGTACTTCAAAATTGTCCCTCCCGTGCTAGGCTTTGTTGTCTATATTGGTGGAATTGATCCAATAGATTCCAATCTTGTAGTCTTTAATCACATGGGCTATGTGTTGCAATTACTAAACAGAATTGGAATTCTCCATCCAAGTAAATGTTCTCAACTACCTCGTTCATTGTACTATTATCGATGAGGGAGAATCTACCTACATTATGTCTCTAAATTACCGGAAGTCACTTGGCTCGTCGCGCCTATCTCAATCGCCTATGACGTTGAAAGCATTTGATGGACATACATATAAGCCTTGCGTATCATCAATAACCCTCGCATGTCGAACTATTAGAAAAATAATAAATGTTGAAGTTGAGGTCATCGATGTGAATTTCTTTGATTACAACATTTTACTCAAGGCCATGGGTATATGCTATGACCGGCGATCGTCTCGCATATTTTAAAATGATCACCTTTCCACATAAAGGTGTTATCATAGTCATCAATCAACTCTCCTTCTTTGCCTCTAGTTCCTAGGTAACTGGAAGCGTTCGTTAGTTCACGCACCCCAACTCACACTTCAAAACATTGGTGTAGGAATATTAAAGGATTCTTCCCTAATGGGAACCTTTTCATTACCGCCGCCGTGATGTCACAGAATGCAACATAAAGACTGCTACATGATATATTCCACTCCATCCGGCTTAAGGAAGATTACAGATTCTCGAAGTTGTTACGATGGATGAATTTCTCGCCGCTCAACCCACCGAGTCAAATCAATCTACATGCACTTAGGTGGAAAATCAAATCATCGTCGTCGGTCGTTTGGGTTGATTGTTCATTAGATTTTGGTACTCCATCCGATCCTTTTCATCCACTTTATTAACGATGAGAATATTGTGGAAACCATGATGCCAAGGAGAACCATGGGAAGATCATCATCATCGTTCCCATATTCGTGATTACGAAGAAGATAATCTTATTGAACTATATCACCCATCAATCAAAACATTATTTTTGAATTATTTTCCCATTACCGCAATCAAATTCGAGCGAAATTTATCAAATATTGAAGAAACCATTTCTATCAATTTTTCGACCAAACTCGGCGTTGTAGAAACATTCATGTCGGTGTGTCTTGTTCTCCATCGAACTTGGAAACTTATCACTCTCTCTTTCGTGAATTCTCGTGATATATTTTCTTGGTCTTACGAGGAAATGCCGTACATAGATACTAGTATCGTTGAACACACCATTAAAATGTACCCCGATGTCAAACCGATACGTCAACGCCTTCGTCCCGTTCATCAAGAAGGTCGCCGCGTACAAAGTAGAAGTTGAAAAAAATTTGAGTGTTGGTTTCATTTACCCCCTCTCGTTCCACTAACCGATTGGGTTTCCAACATTGTTCCCGTTATGAAGAAACAAGGGACAATCGTTGTAAAAGGCCGACATCGGGATGTCAATTCCGTTGTCTAAAAGACAACTATCCTACTCCCTTTATCGACTAGATTATTGACGATTGTGCTAGATGTGAAAAATTTTCGTTCACTTCGATGGATTTTCTAGTTACAATCAAATCAATATCCGCCTAGAGGACCAACATAAGACAACATTCATCTGTCTCCGGGGCACATTAACTTATCGAAACTCCCATTTGGTTTAAAGAACGTTGGGGAAAATTTCGTAGAGCAATGGATTATGATTTCAATGACATCAAGCACATTGTTCAACCTTATCCAAATGATTTACTCACGCATTCACGAAACCGATCGATCACCCGATGCATTTGAGAGCTATCCTACTACGTTAAGTTTCCACACTACAAAATATGCCTCAATCCAATAAATGTGTGCTTTGTGTTGGTTCTCGTCGCTGGTTAGATTCGTCGTCTCAAAAAAGAAGGAATTCGAATTGACCCACTAAAGGTCCAGGTGATTCTTGATTTTCTTGCATCATCAACTTTTCTTCGCTTATAGAAACTTCAAGGAAAGGCTAACTTCCTAAGGAGGTTCATACCCAACTACGCCGAAATGGCTAAAGGATTTAATCGACTCTTGAAAAAGGGGATTCCCTTCCATTGGGATAAGGTTGTGCAAGCTATTTTGATGTTTTCTAAGCATACAATTTTCTCGGGCATCATTAATGTATCCCCCAATTATCGAGTGATTATTTATTATATATCGTCGCGGCCGATATGAACATTGCTATGGAATTGGTCCAAGAAGAAGATTGGATAGAACATCCGATATATTATTTGAGTCGTAATCTCAATGATACGAAAGTGAAGTATTCATACGTCGAAAATTTCGCTCGGTAGCCGTTCAAGTTGTCCAGATATTTCTCCACTATATCCCGGTTTCCGAAGACCATATCATTTCGACTGGTAACTCCATGACTTACATTCTATCACGTCAATTTCGGGGGCAAGTATTCAATATGGATTGTCATTTTACAAGAATTTGATTTGGAATTCATCAAATCCAAGTCAAAAGAAGTATTTAGTTTTGCTGAGCTTCTCTACGACCTTCCCCTTCCGATAATACCGTTACTACACAACCATCAATTTCGATGAGTCTCTCGTTTTTGATCGGATCATCTGATCCTTGGTATGGGGGATTTTATCATTTATATCCAAGACCTAATTTTCTACGGATACCTTCGCTTCCGAACAACGACATATTCGATACCAAGCCAAAGATTATCTTATCGTTGGTGATACACTTTATCGTTGTGGTGCTGATACGATTTTAAGGAGGTGCTCTCACCTAAGAAGAGGGTGAAAAGGTTTTAAATGATTGTCATGTTGGGGCTTGTGTACACTTGTCCGGACACGTCACCGCTCGACATTAGGGGAATTTTGAGGTCTAAAATGAGCCTCCTAAGGAAATAATAAAATAATAGCTAAACCAATAAAATAATATTTATGAATTTGAAATTCACTTTTTGCACCAAAATCCATGTAACCATGGTTAAATTCAATTCAAAAGTTGTACCAAAATAAAATTAATAAAAAAAATGTATTGATGTGATTATAAATAAGAATGAGCTTTTCAAGAAAACATTATCATTGCACAACTAATGCATTTGTACTTTGTAATTAAATAACTTAAAATAAAATATAAATATAAATTCTTAATGAGATGAATATATAATTTAAAATAAATATATGAAAATATACAAATATAATATTTATTGAAAAATGTGTAAATACATGAAGATCAAATAGGATATGCATTGCTTTCTTTCAAAAATATGAAATGACAATAATAATATTTTATTCAAAAAGTGTGAAATGACATTTATGATGAGTACTTTATCATGACTTTAAAAGTACTTAGACACTACCATATTTAACCATGAGTTTTTATCCACCATCGAGAATGTGACAAGTACCTTTAACTCAAGCAATGCCACCAACCATTAGGGATGATGTCATCCCCTAAAATGTGATTGGTTCTCATAAAGTGAATTTCTTATTGTACATTTTCCTTAGAGGCCCATTTTAGACCTCAAAATTCCCTAATGCCACTCCGTTGGTTACTACCACTATATCACGGCAAGATCCTCACCAAGCCATGTTAGAAAATTTTATATTACAAAGCAATGCAACACATAAGATATGGAAAACACAAGCACACAAAACACATAAAAACCGTAGAGACACAAATATATGTAGTTCACCCAAGCTTAAGCACAACACTATAAATAGCTAGTCCTTCCTTTCTATTATCCAACAAACAGAGACACAATCTACAATAGATCCGTTGTAATATCCTCTCGTTCTCTCTCGCGCCTCTATTAGTTTCTCACTCTAAGAATACACATACAATACATGCTCACAATACAATACCCTCATACAAAACGAGGGGTTTCCCTCAGTGGGCAAAACCCCAACCAAACATAAATTCTACCGTTAGATCATCGCCTAATGAATGACCCAAATTGACTAGAAATTACTATACTTTTATAAGGCAATTTCAGCATCGCTTTTTAGCTTTGGGGGCATTGCCCCGAAACCACCCTCCCTAGACACCCCAAGTGTGTAAAATTACCTATGTTGCCGCCCTATTAAGAATAGGGGTCCACGTTTATTAAAAATAAAGAATATAATTATGCTCCACACCCAATAGGTCGAATTTGTCATGCGTGCCGTATATTAGATCATAAATTTATGAAGTGCCAACACCGATGTACTCCCGTTATCGCCTGGGACCATTTTCAAAATGGGGCATTGACTTCATGACTCGCAACCCTCATTCCGTCCAATAGGCATGGTTATTATTATCACAATAGACTACTTTACCAAGTGGGACAAAGCGAAGGCTTACATTCAACAACACAGCAAAATAACCGCATTATTCTTTTTCAATCATGTCATCTCACGGTTTGGTGTTCCACAAGCTATACTGCTGCATCATGGTATGCATTTTCGCAATCACATGATGAATGAGTTGAATACCAAATTAGAATCTCGCATGATAGTTATACTCCTTATTATCCACAATCAAATGGAAAAGTTAAGGCTATTAACAATATTATTAAATGAATAGATATGAGTTTATAAAAAATCGGCATTTGATCATGTACTTAGATTTGTGGGCGTACTTAAACCTCGTTGAGAAACGCAACCGCATTTACCCCCTTTCAATTGGTGTCCAAAGCTATCTTACCTATCCAATGTGAAATAGTGTCATTAAAACTCGTAATTGACTTGTTACCCGACACCCTTCCGAAGAAGCACGCTTTTAATCTCATCCATCTTGATGAAATACCTGAAGCCGCATTGTCCAACGAAGGTGATGGTACATATAAAGGTGCAATACGACAAGCATGTCAAACGTCGTGATTTTCCGAGAGGTGACTTGTCCTTCTTTATGATCGTGAAGTCGATATGATAGGTAGTAGCCTTGAGCTATTATGGCATGGCCCCTATATTTTCAAAATATTTCTCACAGGGCGCCTACGAGTTGGTAGATTATGATGGAATTTTACTGGTGCAACCCCGAAATGGGTTGTATCTCAAAGTTACGATGCTTAAACATGAGCATAGTATACCGTTGCATTATATTGTATATATGTCAGTTAATTTGCATTTACCGTCTTGGCTTGTTTTTTCTAGAGTTTTCTTGAAGTTAGTAATCCACTTTACATTTCATCGCAGGTGTTTGAATCTTTAGATCCATTCATTGGGTATGCGTCGATGGTGCTAGTTGTAGTACACAAAATATATCCTCCGTAACGTGGGCCATTTTCGCTCGAACGACGCAGTTAGAGAGTTTTCAAGGATTTGTATCTCCAGATCTACAAACAATATCACCGAGTATAGCGCGTTGATCAACTTCTATGATGCCATTTCATTTAGTATTAATCGCATCATCATTAGGTTAGAGTCACAACTTGTGGTACTACAACTTACTAGTGTTTATACCGTTAGAAATCCAACCCCGCATCATATGTTTCTAAGAGTTCGACTTTGGAAAGACATTTTGATTTCATTCAATATCAACACATTTTAAATTTGAACACATTAACGGATTCCTTAGTGAATTATGTTATAAATAGACATTTTCAACACATGTAAAGACATATTTTTAATTCATATCACATAATTAACAGATTGTGTAATAAACATAGGAGAACACCGAAAACAAATAGATAGATAGTTATTGGTGTTTTTACAAAACTTGTGCCTAATACACA
This sequence comes from Pinus albicaulis, assembly GCA_034641835.2. Taxonomy (NCBI): domain Eukaryota; kingdom Viridiplantae; phylum Streptophyta; class Pinopsida; order Pinales; family Pinaceae; genus Pinus; species Pinus albicaulis. The sequence continues at coordinate 1,147,883,408 of CM076578.1, forward strand.
TTGGTCATCCGACCCTCAAAATATATGCGAAATTTCAAAAGTAAACTAGTGCGGACGCCATGATAAAATACTACCCATCTAGCTATCCTACGTAATAACCGCATCCAACGTGTTAGGAACGCCAATAGTATGGCGTCGTAGTCTCATGGGTAACTCGATCCGGGAAATCCGGAATCGTGAGAGTCAATCCTCTATGTGTTGGCCGTCACTCAAATAAGAGTCTCGCCCATATCCAAATCCCGAAGGACTGCCTCCCCCAACAACCCTCTCTCGTTGGCCTATCCGCTCTCCGCCGGCTCGTTATCCCACCGGTCGAACTCGACCCACATTTGCATTACATCAAAACTTTAGTTTAGTCTTGGGAAACATCAAAATACAAAAACATGTACAAACCTTAAAAAAATAAAAAAACATGGTCAAAACATTCTTACTAATGGCAACTTCATCGAGCGTCATCTCAGAGAGCCAAGTCTGGATCTCCTTGCAAGTCTACGCCCTCGCATATGCATAATCATCGATCGCGACCATCGTCCGAATTAGGCAAAGAATGTAGTCGAGAATACGATGGTCGATTTACTAGCATGTCTAGCGATAAGTTCTACCCATCTCTCGCATCCTTGGATCTCTAGGGCCGTATATTCACAAGGTAACATGTTGGTTGCATCAATGGAATCCGCTCAAAGGCAAAATAAATCAGGATCAAACCATAGTTTAAATTCTTCTTCCTTCCTCCCTTTTCCTTGGTCAGTTGTTCTTTCATCTAAAAGAGGACAACTTTAGCCTGGGCTTAGAACTATTGGTTCCAAACACTCCAAATTCAGACCAGAGAAGGATCTGCTTGCCACATGTAGTGTAGCGATACAGAAAGCTTTGCGATAGTGAATAGGATGGTCCTCAAAGGCAAGTCACATGCATCGTGGATGTTTATTTTCCCATTCTTACTAGGTTCACTCCCTCGGATCACAATACTCTGCAATATATAATCTCTCGTTGTCTCTCCTCCAAGAGCAAACATCTTAAAAGAGAAATGGGCGGACCTCTCCTCGATAATCCCGTAAGAAAATAAATATCCTCCACTAATATTGGGACCACTTTGTCCCCAATGTGAAAATCCTGTATCGCCGGATCCAATGAACGAACAAGGAACTCTAATAGTTCCCTTTGTTGCCTCATACCCAACAATGTGAGGTACTTTAGCAACTCCGAAGTCTCCGAGGGCTCTTACCATATTCGTGATCGTTTAGGGCAACCATGTTTTGTTCCTCATATTCTTGTTCCCTCCATGTAATCATAATTTTGGTCCGATGAATAATCGAAACACAATCATAAGACTTATTAGGATCCTTTTCATGCAAAAATATAGGGAAAATTTAAAGAAAGTAACAAGAAATAAAATAGAAATTAAGTGCCTCAACGCACTCGTGTCATATTGCTGCATTGCATATGCACACGACCTTCAATTCTGCAATGCAACACACCTTTCGACATTCAAGGGTGTGTTTCCTCTCGAGGAAATATATTTAGCCTAAGGGCTAAAAAACCCTAAAAATTTGCAATGAAATGAAACATAAATGATACTCGAAGGAAAGAGAAGGTTCATAGCTCCAACCTTGATTGAATGAAGAGAACAAAATTGTCCACGAACCGTCGCAATCAACTACCGAAGTTCGTGGGGGGGGGGGGGAACCGGTTCGAGCTCCAAATTTCAAATGGTAAAAATGAAAGATAAAAACTCTTTGAATTAGTCATTTTATCATTTCAAATCATATTTAATGCCGTGATTACATTTTCAATCATTTTTTTGCTATGAAACATGTATTTAATCGTTTGATGTTGTTCTGAATATGTTTTACAAACGTATAGCAACATTAGTCGTGCACATTTATTCAAGAATGATTTTACCACAAAGCATACTTTATCCTTATTTTTAGAGCTTTCGATAAAAATGAAAAGGGGTCTTAAAGTGCACTACCTCTTTTTCCGAGCGATAATAGCAAAAGGGAACCCCTCGGAGTCTTCTTTCAACTCTTTTTAGACTCCAATAATGTAAAAATATTTCCGAGCACTTGTCTTTTCGAGCTCGTAAAAGTAAATGAAACGACATCTACTCGCATAAGTTTAACCCTTTTCCCGACCGAGATAGATTATTTACGAAAAGGGAACCTTACCGCGAACATGGCTAGAGGTTTCGGGTATCATTTCTTACACTTTTTCGCACCGAGTGATAAAAATTACGAAAAAGGACTATGGATTTTTCTTTTGTCCTTTTTTTAAGACTCTCTAAAGGGAAAAAGGATCGGTTTGTCACCGTCGTTAGGCTCGTTAAAACATAAAATAGCGAAGGGCTTGTCGATCATGGCAAGAACCGAGTTTAATTTATTGATAGACTTGTTAAATTATTAAATAGTGATGCATTCGCTCGAAGGGTTGAATTATAGATCAAGCATATGTTATCCTCAAGCTTGTTAAACAAATGACCTGGAAAATTTGGGAAAGCGAACATAACACTTTATGGTAGCAGTGTCACTTCGAACATGACACTTTCACTCTATCATCGTGACTTTTGGTTGGGTAATATTTTTGATGGTCCATTCATACCTATGGTTCATCATACCTTCACTTCGCTTTGGGTCATTGTTTCCAACTCATCTCGCAGTTTCCGATATGTTCAAGAGAAGTCATCCAAGAATACTCATCATTCTCGCAATACTCATAAACCTTCATTTTCATGACAACCACCCCCCGAACATTTCTATAGCAAGTCATACTTTGTCTCCGAAATCGCAACTCCCGTTTCGTGATAAAATGGCTTCCTATCAACATCAACTCATCATCCAGGAAGTTTACTTAGAAACATCATCTTCCAGCACCATGAGGCTTCGTTACATCATCGACAAGTTCCTCGCTTCTCGAACTTTCGACCAAAATATTTTATTTGGCGTTCAACATCAAATCATCTATTCATGCCTTACAAAAATGTACCGCACCTTGAGAGCCATTAACATCAATGGTGGTTCTCACATGTTTGTTAAATGGTACCTCACATCATTGGTCGTGTAATCAAATGATGTCTTCCCATGTTCGAATACAAATCATAATTTGCATGGTTAGACTTGTACCTAAATGATCGAGTGAACGAGATAAGAAGACCTCAGACTAGGCTTCATCCATCTCGGGCTATGATTTCGTGATTGTTGTACACATCATTTGTACGGACTTTATATACAAATTATCATCCGAACATGGGCCTATATCTCTGTAGGCATGTATGTATTGGGCAACATTCCAATGTATACGACTTTCTGAACTATGTACATGTTATTAAATAGTTTATAGCCGAGCAAGGGAATGCCTCCTCAACAATTCGTGATCAAGATGAAAATATCATGATGTAATGTATTGTAATATTTATGCGTGTCACCGCTCCACTTCGGGGCCTCCATCTCATCGCATCGTAAAGCATCTCATCCAAATATTATTATTTTTATTCTCGACTTCATGCTTTAGAGGGTAGCGTTTTTATAAGCCGAATTTGGGCATCATCCCCCATGACCTATTCAAATTAGAAATCATCCCTAGGACTAATGAAATAGGGTCTATCATCCCCTTATATTTCAAAGGCTATATGCCCTAAGAGAAGAACAATTCATTCATGGCTTCTATTGTGAGATTTCCATGGTTTGAAGTATATTTTATACCACTTATTGACTCACCAACGCAACCTCTAAAGGGAATAACCGTGTTGCAAACGTTGCCAAACTTCTCCATTCAAGGGTGCATCGCAATGCACTTCCCGACATTCAAGAGTGCGTTGGTCACTCCGGGAGCAGCACTTCATTATTCCGTGAATCTCCACATGGCTAGTGACTTCTAAGAGTCCATATGTGTTAAAATTTGAATCCAAGTGTCCATCTAACACCTCTCGAACTTGGGAACATGTCTTGCCTATTATTATAAATTCATTCATTGAGAAACTACAATCGCATCCCTATAAATTGAGCAATTAATTCTAGTTCTATAAAGGAATAATTTTGGTAAAGTTATGTCATGGATTCTCATTTATAAGAGATTGAAAGTACCGATATGTTGTTCGTATGATGTTAGATGCGATGAGGCTAGAATGAAGTCGAGCTAGTTGGAAACAAATCGATCCATTGGTTGTAACTCTCCCTTCTTACTTTTTAATAAAGATTATTTTTCATTTTCCCATACGTATGTCTCTATTTCCTTGTGCAATGTATTATTGAATGAGGTATGTATTTCATATCTAATTGATTCGATTGAGTAAGATAATTAGATATCTATATATTGCATGTTGTTTGTTGTTTTCTTCTTGTGTTTGTAGGAATCGATCCGGCGTTTTGGGTTGGATTGAAAGCGACGACAACAACGAAAAAATGAGAAGGAGAAGCTATTAAATCACAAGTAGGCTCCTTTACCATTATATATATCTTCTTGTTTTAGAGAAAGTGATAGTAATTCTTTCCTCTCGTTGTTCTAAGTTACTAGCACCATACTTAGGGAGTTTTTTTTATCCGTAGATCACACTCCACATACCGTATATGATCTATGGTTTCTTGGCCGAGAGTTACACGTGTAACATTTAGAAAGACCTTGTAAACCTTTCTTGAGAAGGCCCTAAGCCCTATCCCAAGTGAGGGTGCGCAATCATATCAGAGCCATATGAATGTTGAGATTTTAGGCCAAATTTTCATAGACCAGAGCTCTTCCGTGAGGGCTTTGGTTTCGTGGGCTGATTTTTTTATTGAGAAAGTAAGAATCCTTGTTTGCGAAGCTACATTTATTCTAGTAGCCCCATAAAAGGATGCCCCTCGCTTTCCTTTTTCTTAACTATTATTTGTGCAGGAGAGCCTCTAGAGTTATTTTATATTATGATCTATGTCCTTTGCCCCGCATAGGATGGATTGATTCCATTTTTGGATTTCTAAATCAAGGAGTCCTCCCTAGAAGTGATGAACTAGACTACACCCAACATTGTGAGAGACCTCTCTAGATAAGGGGTGTTGAGGATGATGCTAACTCCTCGAAGTTTTTTTCCAGACTTAGTCTAGAAATGAGAAATTATACTATTGTAGACCTCCCAAAAGTTGTGCTTTTGTATTACAAATCCCCGTTGAGATTGGCCAACTTCCATATGAGGGAGCCCTTTATGTGTGGGTGTTGAGTTGAATGAGGTCTTGCTTGGTCGTGTTCCTAGAATACTTTGTGTGCCATAGTTTGGCACATGGTTCAGTTTAGTATTTGAGCCATATCCACCAATTTTTTTCCCCCATGACTTTGTTGGAAATCTCCGAATCTTTAACCCAAGCTCGCCTTTGTGTTTTGGAAGACATCTAATGTCCCATTTGACCAAGAGCCATTTGTGCTTATGATATGCTCCTCCCCATAAGAAGATATTTGAAGAGATATAATGGCTTTTCGGACCCATTTTTGAGTAGCAAGGATGGAGAAGAGGTAAATTGGCATGGCTCGTAGAACTAATTTGATGAGGACCAAGCCATTGACTATGTTGATGGGGTGCCATTGACTACACATGGGGTGAAAGGTCCAATAGCTAAGTCATATGAGCTTGTCGAGGATATATATCTAATAGGATTGCTTAATGGATTATTTTGTGAGTGGGGCCCTGAGGTATTTGGAGGGAATAGAGGTGGATGGAAAATCTCGAATATGTTTGATGTTTCTTTGGAAATAGGGGGTGTATTAAAGAAGAAAAATTGGGACTTATCCAAGTTGAAAAATGTGCTAGAGGCAGCTAAAAGGAGGTCCAATATCAATTTTATTTCCCTAGATTCCTTAATGGAGGGATGATTGAGAAGGAGGATATCGTCCACAAATTACTAGTGGGAGAGAGGGAGATTATCAGGGAGGGAAGACCTTCGCAGAGTCAAAGTTGAAGGGAGGCTTTGATAGTGTGGCCTAAGACTTATACCATGAGGATGCAGAAAGGGGAGAGAGGATACCCTTATCTAATTTCATGTGAAGGTGTGAAGGAGCATGAGGGTGAGCCATTAACCGTAATAGACAAAAAAAGTTGAGGAAACTAGGGACATGACCCATTGGGTCTAAGGGAGTTGAAACCAAATGCCGAGAAGATACATTTAATGTATTTACAATTGAGTTTGTGGAAAGCTTTCTGACATATCCGCGCTTTATGAACATTCTGAGGAATCTTCAAGGATTTAATAGAATGTTTGGCTTCATGAGGGAGGATGATACAATCGTAAATCTAATGCCCTTCTACATATCCATTTTGTTAAGGAGAAAATGATGAACTAGAGGATGAGCTTAATCTTGTTACAATGACTTTGATATTATTTTGTAGATAGTATAGCAAAGAGCTAATAATCGCATTTACCCTCGGCGTGGTGACATTATCTTACTTTGGAATCGTAGCCAAGAAGGTGGCGTTGAAGGTGGGGAGAATACACCTACTAGACTTGGAGTCTTATATAATTTCTAGCATCTTTTCCTAAAGAAAGTGCCAAGATTTCTTGAATAAGATTATGGTGAAGCCATTCGGAACTAGCGCCTTTCTATCTACCATCTGATGAAGGGCTTTCATAAACTTCTACCTCTTCTATGGGTTGAATGAGGGCGTTGTTTCGATCCTCAAGAACTTAATGGGGATGTTGGTAGTTATTTGGTTAATGTTCTCATTATGATCCATCTAAGGGTCCCGCAAGGTTGGAGAAGTGGTGAACTAGTTCCAACCTGCTAATGTCATCTCGGGCTTCTAGAATATCCCTTGACTCACTACAGAGAAAGGTGATGCTTATTGGATCTATGCTAGATTAAGTTGATTTTTGGAAGAAGGAGGTGTTCCTTTCCCTTTCCTTTAACCAATAGACCCTTGATGTTTTCTTCCAAAAGATAAATTTTCTTTTGCTTGTAGCAAGCTTTGAGTTGTTTGGTTAGAGAATCTTCTCCTGTCCTTTATTTCCTTAGATCGTACTTGAAGGATTTGTTGAGATTCAACAAGATGATGAGCTTAGTGAAAAGAAAGCATCTTCACTAAGTGGGGCTCGTAGGCTATTTTTAGGTGTATGTCTATTTTTGGACATGGTGAGCATATTATATAAGTTGGCAGGAGGCTATTTGTAGATGGTTGATCAAGTTGGAAAAATAGACGAGATTCTATTATTAGACATATGGACAAAGTCTATTTTTATACCGCATATCTAAAAATAGATCGCATGTCGATTATTATTAGCCCTTAATAATAATCAAACCTCTAAATATCAACTTATTCTCTTGGAGCACTTTATTTTCAAAGTGGAATGCATGTGGCACACGGGCTAAAGGAATTACGCAATTCCTAGGGTGGTTGGTGACTCATGCATGGAGGACTCATTTAGAACTCGAAGTGGAAGAGTTGTGACAAAGTTGGAAGAGTAGTTATGGGAGTTGTTATTTAGTTTAACCGAGTTAAGTGAGTTAAAGGAAGTTGTGCTAGTTGTATCTAATTTTAAATAAAGATACACGAGTGAGAGTTTACCGAATTAATTAGTTAATTAATTCACAACTAGTGACTCGCTTGCACCGAACAAATACAATGGGCTTAACTACTCGCATGTTAGTTCCGTGCGTTGGAGAGATAGGTGAAAGGGTGAGATGGACTATCCGTTGTGACTATAGTGATGCATTCAATGCATCTACACGTACATTGGAGTTTCCAATGAGGATTGCACGCTGCAAGAAATGCAAGATCGAATTCATTCAAGGGTCTTCTTCAACAGGGATTGCGCAAAGGAGGTGTCAAGTCAGAGGTAAGAAATTGGTGCATGATATGCAAATTTCTGCATGATAGTGTGTGACGATTGTATATTGTACCGAGAGCTTGATGTACTAATATCAGAAGGAGATTGTTACATTATTCCCATTGATATACATAATAAATGATAGTTGGGGTTTTTAGCTTTAAGCTTTCCCTGTAAAACATCTTGTTTATGTGCGATTGATTTTATTCATGTGTTTGCAATTGGAGATTTAATTTTCTAAAAGAATTAAGTGGAAGGATTCTATATTTAACATAAGATTAATTTGTTATATCAGAGAATCTGCATACATACCGCATTAATAAATTTCTACATGGTATCATAGTAGTGTTAATCATCAGAGATTGCAATATTGAAGCGGTGTCGAGTTTTAGCCGTGACAATTCGAATTTGTCGTCTTTGATCCACACTCGAGTATTCATTGAAATGGCTTTCAATGGGTTGCGGTTGGAGTATTCCCTCGAGGGTAGCTCGAACCGCATAGCTTGGAAGGAAAAGATGGAAGCGGTGTTTGAAGATAATGGTATAAAGGATTTCATCAATAGCTATGTTCCTAAGCCTACTTCTAGTGATGCCGTATTACTTGATGCCTGGAAAAAGAAGGTAGCGAAGACAAGAATAATTTTGTTGGAAGGTGTGAAAGACCATATTGTGTCAAGCCTTCACGGGAAAGCCACTCCATTTGTAATGTGGAAGGCTTTGACAAATCTTCTCCAAAGTAGCAAACACTATAGGAAGTTGGCACCGAAAGATAAGTCGAAAAATCAAAATGGAGAAGGCGACAATATTAAAAAATATCTCATGAAGTTTGTCCAATGGATGAGCCGGAAGTGTGGGAATAGGGTAGCGAATGATGACTTGGTGAGCTTGGCTCTCCTTGGGCTTCCAAAGAGTTGGCATGACTATGAAGACTATGTTAATGGACAGGAGAAACTCGCCGGATTGGGAGTGACTTTGGTCGGATCTAGTGCGTGGAGGAGATAAGGCGAAATACTGTGGATGGCCTTTCATCAAACAATGATGATGAAGAGAATTGTGCTTTTGGCCGCCAAATCAAGGAAAGGGAAGGGGAAGAAATACCATCCAAAATCCAAGGCTAATGGCAATAATCTAGATTTGTCTACAGAAGTGTTTCACCGGCCACAAACATGGGCATCTCGCCACCAACTCGCCCACAGAAAAGAAGAACAAGAAGGTTGTTGGAGCCGCAGCTTGGTGAGGCCCTTACCTCGCAATTTGAACTTGATTTCTCTTGATGGCATGCTTGGTTTAAAGCACAATGGGATCGGTGTGGTATCTTGCATAGTGGTGCTTCCTTCCACATTTACGGGAGATAAGGAGTTGTTTAGTGACTTGGAGGAGAAGAATATCCAAATGAATATAGAGATGGGCGACGATGGTAGATATAGTGCGACCGACATTGGAACCATTACCTTTGAGAGGAAGTCGCTTAAACCATTTCGTTGAAAGATGTTATGCATGTTCCGGGTCCGAAGAAGAACTTGGTCTCGCTCACGATGTTTGGAGGACAGGCTATGATGTTGTTTTTAGCGAGGGAAAAGCTTTCCCCGTGACATAAACAACGATCAAACCAAGAGGATAGGGATTCGAGTTAAGAATATCTAAAAGCCGGAGGTACATGGTTGCGCCTCGCAATGGTGGGCAAAGCAGAAGAAGTGGTGGGAGCTGAAGATGAGGGTGAATTATGGCACGAGATCGGGCCATCTTCACCATGGTGCCTTGAAGATTTTGGTACAGATGACATCGTACTTCCCAAGGGTACTTTGTGTATTCTACCGTTGCAAGAGATGTACTATGGGTAAGCTTGTGAAGACCACCTTCATGAGAATGAGAACCGTGCTTCGGTGATCCTCGAGAGAATTCGTCACGTACATGTGTGGACCTTTCGGTGTTGCTTCAACAACAAAACACAAGGTATTATGTTATTTTTGTTGATGACTATTCTCGTAGATGCCGGATCTTCTTCATGTAAAAGAAGGATCAAACATTCTCAAAGTTCTATGAGTTTAAAGCATTGGTGGAGAAGGAGTTGAGGAAGCAAGTGAAGGCTGGGTCAAGCGTACAATGGTGGTGAATATATCTCGAACAAATTCAAAGAATTTGTAGCAAAGAAGGAATTCGAAGAGAACTCATAGCGCCTCATAACCCATAGTAGAATGGGTCATGAAGAGGAAGAACATAATGATCTTGGGTGCTGCACAAGCTATGTCGCATGACCAAGGCCTATCGATGCACTTGTGAGAGGAATCATGCAACACCGCGGTTTATGTGAAAACCGTTGTCCTCATAGAGTACTTAGCATGAGTACACTTGAAGAAGATTTTTTACTAGTAAGAAGCCCGATATTTCTATTTGAAGATTTTTGGCTCATCCGTTTACATTCATGTGACCAAGGACGCCAGGAAGAAGCCGGAGTCGACTACGAAGTTGGGATACGAAAGGGCCACGTGTAAACACCCGATAATTACGTGTGTATTTTCAAAATAGCTCCGATGACCGTGGTGCGACGAGACATAAAATCTCAATGAGGTGAAAGCCATGAAGTTGTCGCTTCGTAGGAGCTACACTTGCATGCAGGAGGAGCTACTTGCTCCAAAAGATTGAGCCTCTAGATGTGGATCGGCCACAAGAAGAGATTCATGGAGTGGACGTCACCATTCATGTAACCAAACATCGTAACGTAGCTGGCGAACTGGCTTTTGTGTGAGCAGAGAGATCAAGGTTGATGTGCAGAATGTAGGAGTCCTACATCACAACATAGATAGAGACAAATACCCACCGATTTATCGGGATACATGGCTCTTATGGAGCAAGGTATCGTGATTGTGATTTCATCTTCCTTGAGCCCATCATGGGTAGATGCTGCAGGAGGAGATGACCATATCTGAAGAAGGTTGGGAGATTATTCCAAGGGGTCATGGTAAATCAAGCAGAAGCTCGAGATGGATCTACAAGGTAAAGAAAGTTGCTGATGGGAGCGTCGAGAAGTATAAGGAAAGATTTGTTTCCTGGGGCTTCTCACAGATCGAGGGGATTGATTATGAAGAAACCTTTGCACCTGTCGCACGATATTCTTCCATAAGGACCATCCTTGCTCTCTCGGCGCAGATGGGTTGGCACATTCATCATATAGATGTGAAGACCGCATTCCTAATGGGATCATTGGAGAAGAAGTGGGAGCATTGAGTTTGAAGGATTTTAGATTCGCAGTGAGTCTATTTGTGTGTAGACTTCGCATGTTGTATGGGTTGAAGCAAGCATCACGTGCTTAGCACTTATCAAAGATATTTCACTGCATCAAGCCACTCAAGAGTGAGGCAAAGATGAAAAAGATAAAATAAATTTGGGAGACGAGATTTTAATCATTGTTCTTTATGTTGGATGATTTAGTACTAACTAAGATGAGCAGCTGATACACCTATGCAATGAGACTGCAAAGGAGTTTGATGAAGGATTTGGGCTCCTTCATTATTTCCTTGGATTGGAAATATGGCAGCGAGATGGTGAACTTTTTGTGTCTCAAGGCAAGTATGTAAGGGAGATACTGGGTAAGTTTCACATGGAGGGATGCAAACCCATGGATACTCCTCTTCCAAGAAAATGGAGGAAAGAGGACGCTACATCTGGAGAGGTAGTGGATGCTACCGTGTATCGAGAGTTAGTGGGTTCACTAATGTATTTAGTGAATACAAGACCATACATATGCTATGCGGTGAACCATCTTAGTAAAGCGATGGTTAAGCCTACCAAGATATTTTGAAAGGCGGGCAAGCATGTCCTGCAGGGAATTTTAGTGGTACATCTGAGCATGTCTGCTGGCATGTGACATGTGATGCTATGAAGTTGCATGGCTTCTCACGGATGCAGACAAGTGCGAGCTCAACCATAGAAAGAGCACATCGTAGAGGGTTTTCAAAGAGATGAATCTACAACAGCTTTTGGTGCCAAAGCAGAAAACAAAGATCAAGTGTACCCATGAAGTGAAGGTATCACATGGCAACAATTCAAGCTGCATGTGAGGTTATCTGGATGAGGAAGATCCTGGTCGGTAAATTTTTCACTTCACATTTAGATCCTGCAGTGATACATTGTGATAATCGGAGTTGCACTAAACTCTTGATTAATTTTATAGATCTAAGCATATAGATATCCGGTATCATCATATCAGAGATTGTGTGCATGGAAGATAAGATCAGCGTTGTTTAGTAGTGCAACTTTATTGCAATGTGATGCATATATTCAGGGACGGCTACGTCAACAGAACAAATTCAAATACCAAGGAGGTAGGATCGGGTGAAGGATAATCCCTATATTATTGATAGGGAGAAGGAGGCGTTGAGATTCAACAAGATGAAGAACTTAGTGGAAATTAAGCACCTTCACTAATAAGGGTCCAAGTAGATATTTTTAGGTGTATGTCTATTTGTGACATGGTGAGCATATTCTATAAGTTATGAGTGTCATCTGTGGATGGTTGATCGGGTTGGAAAAATAGATGAAAGATTCTATTTTATATATGGAAAAGTCTATTTTGAGACGCATATCTAAAATAGATCGCATGTCGATTATTATTGTTTCTTAATAATAATCAGACTCTAAATATTAAATTATTCTCTTGGAGCACTTTATTTCAGTGAACATATGTGGCACATCAGTGGGCTGAAGGAATTACACAATTCCTAGGGCGGTTGGTGACTCATTCATGGAGGACTCAGTTAGAACTGAAGTGGCAGAGTAGTGACAGAGTTGGAAGAGTATTTATGGGAGTTGTTATTTAGTTTAACTCAGTTAAGTGAATTAATCTCAGTTGTGCTAGTTGTATCTAGTTTTAACTAAAGATACACTAGTGAGAGTTCAGTGAATTAATTAGTGAATTAATTCACAACTAGTAACTCACTTACAACTGAAAAAATACAACAGTTAACTACTTGCATGTCAGCTCCATTGGAGACCCAGTGGAGAGATAGGTGAAAGGGTGAGATGGACTATCTGTTGTGACTATAGGGATGCATTCAATGCATCTACGTAAATTGAGTTTCCAATGAGGATTGTGCAGTAATTAAGGCAGATTGAATTATTCATGGGTCTTATTCAAATAGGATTTACATGGAGGTAGGATGTCGAGATAAAATTGGTGCATAGATATGCAAATTTCTGCATGACAGTGTGTGACGATTGTATATTGTACTGAGAGCTTGATGTACTAAGCTTTGTGTGAGATTGTTACATGATTCCATTGATATACATAATATATGATAGTTGGGGTTTTTAGCTTTAAGCTTTCCTGGTAAAACATCTTGTTTATTTGTGATTCATTTTCATCATGTGTTTGCAATTGGCGATTTAATTTCCGCAAAGAATTAAATGGAAGGATTCTGTATTTAACATAAGATTAATTTGTTAGATCAGGAGAATCTAGTAATACATATCAGTATTAATAAATTTCCACAGGATGATTTCTTGTTGGAGTTTTGCCATTTCCATCTCCAGGGACTATTTTTCCTGGAATGTGTTACCAAATTCCTCTTGATTCCATTTTTTGAGGAGCTTGATTTATTTTAACTTTTCCTATAAGAAATATATCTTTGAGCGTGTGAAATGAGCCATGTTATGCCACCATTCTTCTATTTTACTTATTAGGTCAGCATCATAAAGCCAAAATTTATCAAATCTAAAGGGGAATTTGAGAAGCTTATCAAAAGTTATCCAAGAGAGAGCAATGGGCCAATGGTCTAATCCCACTGAAGGTGGAAATTCTGCTGAGAGTTCATGGCCTACTGTGACATAGGTTCAACAACTAGGAAGCGATCTAGGCGAGAGGAGATTTGAGGCATTCCTCCTCTGTTATTGTTCCATGTCAAGAGACCATTGGTAGTTTTCATGCCTACTAGGTTGAGATATTCAATGAAGGTGTTGAGATCCTTTGATTCAGGGTCCAGATGACGTCTTCCCCATATCTTTTCATCGAGGGAGGAGATGATATTTAATTCCCCTCAAATGATCCACTTGTTCTCATCTACTAGGTCCCTAAGAGAGTAGAGATGGCCTAACATCTCCTGTTTTTTGTTTGGGGCTTAAGGGCCATATACAAAGTGTCCATGCATGTCAATTCCTAATAAGTGGAAGGAAGCAAAGAGAAGGGAGGGGCTGGAAAGAATAATCTCTAGACTGATTTGAGATTGGTTCTAAGAAATCCCTAAATCTTTGGACACTCCCTCTGCATCAACAACTAGGGTTTTAGAATATCTCCATAGCTTAGTCATTATTGAGTCAAAGGCTTGACTAGAACATTTGATTTCTTGGATGAAAAATATTGTTGGGAGTTCTTGTTGGATCCTCTGACGAAGAATACAATGTTTTGAGGGCCTATTCATTCCCACAATATTCCAGGAAATGATCTTCATGGTTAAACTGAGGGTTGAGAGGAGTAGATATCAAAGATTTTCTTGTATTAACCAGAATCCATCAGTTTTCTACCCAGGATGTCCAAGTGTTGCAGAGTATATTTTTAGTCTCTCTTCCTGAAATCCTTATTGATTTTCTTCCCATATTTTGTGGTGATAGTTTGAAACCCTAGTTGCATGCATAATTCGGCTCGTTGGAGGGATAACTCCAAGATGGTGATTTGCATAGGTGGGATCATGTTGATGGCATTCATACCCATCATATATAGTCCTTCCATGTCTACGAAGTCATCTTATTCACCCATTTGGATATCCTCCTTAGACTAAGTGTTAGTTTTCTCTTGTAAGGTTGTGGGGTATACCTCCATTTAAGCTTTTAATTTTCCTTCACTATTTTGTTGTTCTGACTTGCCTGTCTAAATTTTCTTGGAAGGTTCTTGCAAAGGATACTAGGGTTCCTCTGGTAGGTCTCCCAGAATCTCGTAGCTATTATTGGTGGTTTGTTGCTTGGAAGTTGAGTAGGAACATATTTCCTTATTATGTCTCTTCTTACTAGGGATTTTGGTGAACCCCTCCACATCCACTGACTTATTGTCCTTGGGTTTTGGTTTCAGCTCTTTCAGAGGAAACTCTCTGAAGAGATGCTTGTGTTGGTCGCATATTCTACATCGGAAGGGCACATGCTTATAATATAGGGTCTAGAAACCCTAGATTAAGACATAGATCTTAGCTTAAGATGTTTAGAAACCCTGCTTAGTATGCTATGAGAGGAAAACAATTTTTCCTAGCTTATTTCCAATCTATTGAAAAGTCTATAGATCCCAGTATTCATGCAGGGGCCCACGAGAAGTCCACCTTATCAGGGTTAAACCTTGTTGTCCATCTGCGCATGTATAAGCCCACGAGTTAAAGAAGTACAATTAAAATACCGCCTTCGATTTTCTTTTTTTTTTTTTGTCTTGAGAAATCAACATGAAGAGCCTGAACCTCGATTAACATCATAATGGGTCTTTGCTTCAGCTGAGCAACTAGAAGAAGAGGGTGTTCTCATCGCGTATCCCGATATTATTATCACCTAGCCATTTCTAAATAGGTGGATCGAAATACACCATGTAGAATTAATTTTACCATTGTAAAATCACTTTCACTATAAGAAATAATTTATTAAACCATTTTTATTAAATTATTTCTGGTTAAAATTTAAAAACGCCCATGAGAATAATTGAATAAATCCGTATTTATTTAATTTTCTCTTGGAATAATTATTAAATCATTATTTCATAATTATTTTTTTCACATTTGACTAAATCACCCAGGAATAATTAAATAAATCACTATTTATTTGTGAGGCAAAACTTTTGTGATCCATATCATACAGAATAACTGAAATCACTTGAGAGATTTTAGAACTCATGCTTAAACTATTGAATATAGTCTATCATCAGATAATGAAGATTGGTTGATTAATTTATATATATATATATATATATATATATATATATATATATATATATATACATATATATATATATATATATATATATATATATATATCATGCAGAGAAAAGCAACAGTCAAAACCTATGGAAAAATAGATGTTAAAAAGGGTCAAAAATGAAAATGAAAATAAATAAATAAAAATTCAAAATCAATTAGTCTAAATTAAAATTAAAACTAACAAAATATTCATTAAAAATAAAATAAAGTTTAAAAAGAAAACTAAAAGAATAAGTCAATATAAATAAAAATTAAAAATAATAAAGTAAATAAAGTAAAACAAAAATGAACCTTAAAAAAATAATAAATAAATAAAAAATAAAAAATAAAAATAAAAAATATACTAATAAAATCTATGGAAAAAATAGATGTTCCAAATTGGTAAAAATGAAATAACTACTACTAATGAATGAAATAAATCCCATCCTAAAGTAATAAAATAATAAAAATACAAACCAAGTCAAACAACAAATAAAAAATAAAATTAAATAATAAGTCAATAAAATTAAAAATAAACATAAATTAAACTAGAATAAAAGTACTAAAATAGATAATAATAATATATATATATATATATATATATATATATATATATATATATATATATATATGTATGTATATGTATGTATATATGTATATGTATATATATGTATATGTATATGTATATATATGTATATGTATATGTATATATATATATATATATATATATATATATATATATATATATGTATATATATATATGTATATATATATATGTATATATGTATATGTATATGTATGTATATATATATATATATATATATATGTGTATATGTATATATATGTATATATATATATATATATATATATATATATATATATATATGTATGTATATGTATGTATATATATATATATATATATATATATATGTCAGCGTTAGAAATAATATTTAAAGAATAAAATAAATAAGGGAACATCAAACTTCAAACATGAATCAAGCAAAAAACATAGGGAAACCAAAGGAGAGGAAAACATAGGAGGCAGGACCACTATTGAGAGCAAAGAGTTGGAATCCAACAACTGCTAACTTTCCACCCATCATCCCTCTTAAACGTAAGGGGCTTTTTCTCAATCTCAATAGCTTCCCTAAATTTACAGTGATGAAAATGCTCCACCCTAGCAATGACTCTGGATTCTTCCATACAAATATGATGCTTCATCTTCTCTACGTGTTTAGCTAGAGCTGAGGACCTCATTCTACCATGCCTGATATCCACAGTATGCTCTTGAATCTTTTTATTAATCGATCGACGTGTTTCTCCAATGTAGGGAATCCCACATGAGCACGGGATCAAATAAACACCCTTTACGCTTTTGGTGTCCAATTGGCCTTCAACAAATCTAAGGGAACCACGAATGGTATTCAAAGGTTTAAAAAAGGAAGAGATCTTATGCTTCCTTAAAATCCGAGCAATCTTATTAGTAGTACCTTGTATAAAAGGCAAATGAACTCTATTAGCAAAATCATCTTCTACTTTTTTCTGATTCGGACCTCTGCTAGCATTCATGAAAGCCTTCAAACCCTGACTTTTACTATAGTCATTCTCTTCAAAGACCCTAAGTAGATGGGCCTTCTCTTCACCGAAATGATCAACATCTGAAATTATAAGAGCTCTCGTGGCTAAAGTGTTAAGAACTTCAACTTTTTGAGCTGGAAAATGATGAGAGCAAGAATGCAAATATTGCTCAGTGTGAATTTTTTTTATTTTATTTTATTTTATTTTATTTTTTATTTTTTTTTTGAAAAAAAAGGTGCGAGAAAGAGCCATTATTATTTCTAGAGATGACAACATCAATGAAAGGAAGGCTTCCATCAATCTCTGTTTCCATCGTGAACTTAATGGAGTCATATTGATTGTTCAGGTGTCGATGAAAAGAATCTAACCCTTGACGGCCATGAGACCAAATTATGAAGGTGTCATCCACAAACCGCTTCCAAACCTTGGGTTTAAAAGGAGCAGAAGCTAAAGCTTTGGATTCAAAATCTGCCATAAAAAGGTTCGCAACCACAGGGGAGAGCGGCGAACCCATGGCAACACCACAGGTATGCTCATAAAATTCTCCGTCAACACTAAAAAAGGTAGAAGTAAGGCAAATTTCCACCAACTTTGCAATGTCCGGATCAATGATTCTTTTGATTACTTCCACTGCCTCATTGATAGGAATATTCGTATAAAGGGAAACCACATCAAAACTAACAAGAGATTCATCTGTTTCACATTCCCAGCTCTTTAACTCTTGGACAAAAGAAGCAGAATCTTTCACGAAATAATCCGAATGACCAACAAGAGGCTTCATCTTACGCGCCAAATACTTCGCTAGGAGATACGTGGGCCCACCAATAGTATTAACAATGGGTCTAAGAGGAACACCCTCTTTATGAATCTTAGGGAGCCCATAAATCCTAAGGGTGATAGGATTACTTTCGATGAGCTTCTTGCTCATGGAACCCACAGTGTTACTAGATCTAATAGCGTCTGCCACAATCTTAGAGACTTTATTAATAGGGTTCTTAGAGAGCTTCTTGTAACTCCCACTATTACAAATATAATCAAGCATATTTGCTTTATAATCATATTTATTCATGGATAACAACCACGCTACCCTTATCACTTTCGAGAGGCCATTAATGTGGTTTTGATTAAGAGACTTAAGAGCCATAAACTCGGGATCTACTAATATTGCTTCTCAGCAGCCTAGCCTTCCTAAGAGCCACAACACAATCCCGCCTAATTAACATCCCGCAAATTTTCGTGTAAGTGTTTAATGCCATATTCTTTTTTTCGTAAAGAAAAAACGCTGAATATATTAAGAATATATACAAGACATGTTCAAAAAAGATAATTCATCCGTGTGATAAAACACAAAGGAAAAGTCCGCCATCATTGCCCAAATAGAATATTGCCCATGATTTGAGCTTAAACAAAGTAGGCTACCACATCGCGTGTCATGATCCGACCCGTATACAATTGCAAACAAAATGGAGTTCGTGAAATAATAAACATGAGATCAAATCAATTCCAGGATCCCGTTTGCGCTACTAATAAAAACAAAAGAAAAGCATCTTTCGAAATGATTCTAAAATATAGGAGAAAGATGATTCTGATACGCATTGATAATGAAAATAAGAAGCCGCCGGGCCTGATCAAAAGGATGAAGTAGGCAAATATAGGAAAAACACGCCGCTCGTAATCACGCTCGCCCGTAATCGCCGCTTGCTCGTACTCTCACGCTCGCTTGATATGATGAGAGTCCTCACGATTTGTCATGTCCAGGAAACTTGAGAGGAATATGCGGAAAATAACAAAAACGGTACAAGCAGAGTGAGTGGTTGTAAGCATAAATACAACCAGATGAAAATAGCAGAGACGCCGGGCCGTATGAGGATAACAACCGCCGCCCGTGGATGATAAACAGAACCGCATAGAAAATAATAAGCTTAAGTCCTCGTAGGCAACCTCGACCTTCGAGATAAAAAAGACTTTCACGCGCTCGAAAAAATATATCATGTACGATTGACATAAGGAAAACACTCTTAAGCTTGTTGCATATCGATCCGACCGTAGAGAGACCAAAAAGGATGGATGCCCCACTCGTAAAAAGGAAGAATAGACGATTTATACCATATTATACTTCGCAAAGCAAAGAATCAAGAAACAAACCAACCACATGCAAAATGATAAAAAAGGCATATGAAGATGATTTAAGGGAGTGGAATGTCCCGAATATTAATCATATTGCCGCTTATGGAAATGTGCAACCTTCAAAATACCAAAATCCTCCAGCAGACCCCTCTTGGACAGTCGATCAGCTCTGGTGTTGTTCTCTCGATATATATGAAGAAGAGGAGGGCAATCCATCCGATGCCAGAGCGTTCTGGTCCTGTCCATCCAACCTTGAAGTAACAGAGTATCCATGTGAGCCTCACTAGATAACCATCCAATCACCAGTTGTGAGTCCCCATAAATGCCCGCAACCTGTATTTGGAGATCAAAAGCTATGTATAATCCACCCCATAAAGCCATGATCTCAGCCTTATTATTGGACCCTGTGCCACCATTCCAGTGGATGTGAAAACGTTCCTTTTCAGAAATCTTAATCCAAGCCCCACAACCACTTGTGTCGTTTGCAGCAGCGCCATAAAAAAAAATAGCAGGGACAGATATGTCATGAGGTCGAATACGACGAGAGCCGTCAGAAACATCGATCAATTCTGTAGGAGAATCATCCATCCAGGATCTAATGGCGTAGTAGATTTTGTTGGTCTGGAAGGGAATCTGGTAAAAAATCCATCTGTTTCTGGCTAGCCAAATCTCCCAGATGAAGAAAAATGGCAGCGTTCTGAAAGGACTGTGTGATTTGTCCCATTCTAACGCAGTGGACATGAATTCCACGGGCCTCCATGATGGATCCGGGAAGAAGAAGCTGAATAAGTTCCATATATGAAAGACAAAAGGACATGTAAAAAATATGTGAGAAATTGACTCATCTTCGGCAAAACAGAAAACACACAAACCTGGACCTTGGTGACCCCTTCTCTTTAAATTGTCCCAGGTGAGGATACGACCCTTCCAGGTAAGCCATCCAAAAATCGTAATTTTAATTGGGATATTCCTTTTCCAGAAGATTCTGAAAGAGCTTGGTCTCTGCAAGACATAAACCGAAGAAATATATGTCTGATAAGCATCCTTCACAATAAGGGATCTATTTTGCATAGGGCCACCCCAGACCATTTGATCACCCCCTGTGGCATAGCAAAATCCCGCTCGACGAAGAGAGTCCCGGAAGGTGTTCCATTCATCGCCCACATCACCATATAACCCAATTTGATCCGCTGTTTTGAAGATAGGAGCTGTATGCGACCAACATAGGATAATCTGAGAGTAGAAATGAATACCCCTGAACGCAAGAGCATGAATAAGATTCGGAGATGGGCCGCTTTCTGGGGGCATTTGCAGGGAAGCCGCGCCAATGGGAATGAGGCTGCCATCCCGAAAATTCCACCTAAGACGAGGAGAAATAAGTGGAATTATCTGTTTGAAGCTACGCCAGATACATGAGATGAAGCGCGGAAAAGAGATGGAGTTGCAACTGATCATTAGCAAAGCATTTTCCGGTAAGTACTTAGCTTTATTTATATCGTTCCATAAACCGGGGACTGTGATAGCTCTCCAGAATGATTTAGACAACAGAGCATAATTAAATACCCTTGAATCAAGGATGCCCCATCCATCCCAATCCTTAGGAGTGCATATATCTTTCAAACTGCATAAATGATATTTTTTTTCTAGATTGGCACCACCCAATATAAAGTTTGAAATGATATTATTCATGTTGGATATAATGCCCGCAGGGATGAAAAGAAGATGTGCCTAGAAAACATACATCTGTGAAAGTACAGATTGGACCAGAATATACCTTCCTCCCATCGTAAGCCATCGATGATTCCATCGCTGAATCCTCTCCCTCAACCTTTCAATAATCCAGATCCAATCTCTGTTTTTATATCCACATGGCTTAATAAAAAAC
This sequence comes from Pinus albicaulis, assembly GCA_034641835.2. Classification (NCBI taxonomy): domain Eukaryota; kingdom Viridiplantae; phylum Streptophyta; class Pinopsida; order Pinales; family Pinaceae; genus Pinus; species Pinus albicaulis. The sequence goes on from CM076578.1 coordinate 1,147,904,698, forward strand.
CCCAGATATTTAAAACCACCTGATATATGACGCTTAGAGATACCCATAAAATCCGCAATGAATGTAATCTCCAGTTCATCGCCGAAATCATATAGGAGGAAGGAATTCCCGCAATTGATGGATAGACCAGTAGCACTTTTAAAACGACGGAACATAATGTGTATATAAAACCAATGATTCCGACGCAAGTAGCCAAACACCAATAAATCATCCACGAATAAGGAGTGAGAGGTGGTGACCGAGTTCGAGAAAGCAAAACCTTTTATAAATCCTCTCTGTTCAGCAAAATGCATTAGTCTGCTGAGCCCGTCCATCACCAATATGAAAAGAAGGGGAGAGAGGGCGCATCCCTGTCTCAGCCCCCTGCTAGCTTTAAAGAAACGCGATGGATAACCGTTTATAATGACTGAATATCGAACATTTGAAACACATGACATAATCCATCGCATGACCCGAATCGGAAGGCCGACTTTGAGCAGCATCAACCGGATAAAAGCCCAATCCACCGAGTCATAAGCTTTATACAAGTCAACCTTCATAATTAAAGCTTCTTCCTTGGTTGAATGAATAGAGTGCGCAACCTCCTGTGTGATAGCAATCGCGTCATGGATGGACCTGCCCCCCAAAAAACCATATTGCTCTCTTGATATGTTGGCAGATAAAACCGGCTTGATACGTTCAGCAATGATTTTAGAGGAAAGCTTGTATAGCAAATTACACAAAGCAATGGGCCTAAATTCCGCAAAAGTCTGCGGATCCGAGGCTTTGGGAATGAGCGCGATAAAGGAAGAATAGAGATTAGCCGGCATGAAGCCCCTTTAAAGCTTCTTCCCTTGAGATTACCCTATCAAGAACATCAATGTCATCATCAACAAAAAACCTGGGAAATTGATCCAGGACCCAAGCTTGGTTCGATTCATCAATAGCCGGGTCGGATGAGAAGAATTTGGAAAAATAAGAAAAAGCCTCATCTTGTATATCTGACGTGGAATATGCATAATTGCCATCATCCAGCCTAATGCGCCATATAGCATTTTGATTGCGTCTGGCATTGGCTGTTTTATGAAAATATTTAGTATTATGATCGCCTTCCCTTAGCCAGAGCATTCTGCTTTTCAATCGCCACGAAATCTCTTCAATGCGAAGGATCTCACGTTTCCTTGAGCCAAGATCCTGTAGGAGACGCAAAGAGGCAGCATCCGGAGGCCGAGTAGCAAAAGAAGAGAATAAATCATCCATTTTGCCAGATATTTCAGACAGCTCCTTTTTGAGTAACGATTTTTTCTGAATCTCCCATGCCTTAGAAGCATTTTTGACACGCTTCATCTTATAGTGAAATCGATCCCATCCCGAAAGGCCGGTCCGCTCATAATTTTGCGACCAGATGCTATGAACCAGCTTGGTGTATTCCGAGTCTTCAAGCCAAACCCTATTGAATTTAAATGGTCGACCACATACCACAGAATCAGACTTCCATGAAAGTCTTATGGGCATATGGTCAGATACATTTGAGCTGATGACATCGGAACGAATCTAACACCAACGATCAATAATGTTGACGTGAGCCATAGCCCTATCCAGTCTTTTGGCTATAAATTGGTCACTTGCACGCTTATTAGTCCATGTCGGTATCAGAGGGCATGGGCGAATATCAAACAAATTAAAACCATATAGCAAGTCACTTATAAACGGAGAAATAGAATCCAACCTGGCATGTGTGCCCCAGACTTCATCTGCATGCAAGGTAGAATTGAAATCTCCCATCAAAATAAGATTTTGCAGAGCAAGAATACCAGAGGCAGCAAATCGCTGCCAGAAGGAAAGTTTGTTCCGATAGGGGGCATATAAATTAATAATGTAGACAGTCTCCTTATAACCTTTGATATGACCTGCCAGCAAAATACCCCCGAAGAACTTGTAGGCACTGAAAGAGGCCATACTAGGATTCCATACAGCAGTGAGACCACCCGAATGTCCAGCTGCATCCACTGCCGCAGCCTTCCACCCCGATTTGAAACTGAGAAACAACTTGATGGCCTTTTCCCGAGAACATAGAGTCTCTTGAGCAAGAAAAATAATAGGGTCACCCGAAAATAGAATCTCACGAAGGCAATGTGACTTGGGGGCATCGCCCAACCCCCGAATGTTCATAGAGATGATGTGATTCATCTTGACTCAGGTTCCGGGTTGCGTGCTCTAAGCGCCCGAGAGTCATTTAGTGGACCATCACTGATAGATATCGGAATTTCAGTGAGGTTGTCATCTTGACCAGTAAAAAGGGATATGGCTTTAAATTTTCCTTTGGATAATCTACTGGTACCTTTTGGCATGACACTATCATTGGCATTTTTAACATCAGTAGCTGGTGGCCTGTCAAAGACAGTGAGGGTTGCTATGTCAATATTAGGATCTGCCAAAATGGCCTCAAGGTCTGATTCTATGGTGTTCCTAGGCGAGTCCTGACCATTGGTGGGATCTGTAGAGGCAGGAGGTATATCCAGAATGGTGTGAGGATTAGAGGAGGGAGCAGGGTTGGAGTGGGAAGACTCACCAACCTGAAAATTTGAGCAAGGGAATAGAGGAGGATCACCCGAAGATGGGAGCTGAGACGCTGTGCCAATACCCCTAACAAAATCATCAACATAAGAGTAAGTGGGAGCAACAGGACCAGTATAATATTTATAGTTAACTGTTGCCAAATGAACAGGGTCTGGAGAGGAATAGTCAGCCAAATGAGCTATAGCAGTCGGCGAAATAGCATCAGATGCAGGGGAGTGGTTTGATTCATGAGTCAAAACACGCTGATTAATTAACACACCATCCGAGTGGTCCTGAGCAGTATAAAAACCATCATCTTCAGAGATATGAGGACAAGGGTTACCTGTACAGCCTTCCGAATCGGACTTTGGACCTTGTAGCTTATTCTTGTCAACCGTTCTGGCATGAGATGTAGCATCAGCACGTTGCAACCTAAAACGATAGGGGCAATTCTCCCTGAGGTGGCCAGTACGGCGACAAATAAGACACCGAAAGGGGATACCCTAGAAATCGATGCGTTGTCGATGCTTTCTGTGCCCCCAAACAAGATCAATATCACCAGGCAGGCCACCAGTGTACTCGAGCTCAACAAGGATCCAAGCAATACGTTTATCACAGGCCCCGATAATGCTTGGGTCGATATAATTTGTTTTGCCAACTGAATCGCATATCGCTTGTAGCGCCTTCATGGTCCAGAACTCCAGGGGGAGGCCTGGCAGCTTCATCCATATGATGCGATTGCGAGGAGCTTCTTGCACCGGGTTGAACCCAACGTACCATGGAATAAGCTGCAAGAAACTACGTCCTCGGACCCAGGTGCGGCAGGTAATCTTATGGACATCCTTGGCATCAACGAAGTGTACACTGAACCAGCCATTTATGAGGACACTAACAATAGGCGTGTATCCTAATATTGTATTCCAGTGCTTTTTAATCCAAGCAGCTGTGTCGAATTCACAGCTCTCCGGGAACAGCCATCTGCCGATCACCTCTCTCTTCTGTAAACTCGACACCCTTTTGCAAAGATCGTCAAAGTATAACTTAACCTCCTTTATTTCCATGTTGTGCTTATAGCAGGTTTTCCGTTTCTTACGCCGAGCACCGCGCTTCTGATAATATCCTCCTATAAGCCGATGCACATCAGAACCAACTACATTAAAACCTTGCTTGATAATAAGATCATCAACCTCATCATGCCGTGGATTCTCCTCATGCAGTTTAGAGGATATGGAACTTGCCTTCGGACCAAAAGATCCCGCCATGTGGTCTCGATGAACGTACAAGACCCAAGCATGCAAGGTGGCGAATTCTAGGAAAGATCATCAACAGCTGGAAAAGCCTGTGTTAGGCGGTGAAGTCAAGCGGGGATAATCAGAGAAAATAATAAAGAAAACATCGTCGGTGCCAAATGAATCGAGCAAAGGGATGTCAAGTACATAGGACGATGCCTTTGAAAGGCAGTGTGAGAGCAAGAGAGCCCAGAGAAATGATAGATATGTTGTCAGCAAGATCGTCGGAGATCGAAGCCGCGTAAGTGATGTCAGAAAATGATACAGGAATTAAAAGAAAATCGGTGTGACTGGACTCGAGAAGTAAGAACGATAAGATTATGAGTTAATACCCGCCTCCGAAAGCCAATCTTTTATCATCCCAAGAAGGCAAGTTGCACCACTTCTCATGGAAGGAATGATATTAAAATGGAATCAAGGACATTATGGTGTCTGAACGAGCATAACAACCATAAAAAATCCCACCCAATCTAATCGAGGCAATGGATGGATAAAACGGCAAGGACGGTTGATAGGTCAGAAAAGATAAGGTAATAAAAAACGTTTAGATAAACGGATCAAAATTCAAAATTTTCCGGCAAGAAAGAAATCGGAAGCTATGGAGAAACCCTCAGAAAACCAGAGTGGGGGGTTAGTGTTATGGCTGACAGCAGCAACAACACCAGCATCCCGGAAAGGTCCACCATCTTTTGCGGAATCTGTAACTGAAACTTTTGCATGGTCTTGAAATAGTAAAGAAAGAAGACGCTTTGTTCCTGAAGATATGCCAGAGTCGTATGAACCCAATCCAGAATTGAGATGAGTCAGAAGACAATGGTTGCAAAGCCGGAGATGAAGAAGTAGCTTCACCGTCTGATCCGACCATTTATGAAATGAAATTGGTAAATAGATCTTAGAATAATGACAGCAGCCATAAACATCAGGATTAGAGTTGCTATCTCGAAACCGTCACTTAGATTGAACTGCTCAGGATAATACATTGTGTTGTCATCCCAAAAAAAATAAAACAATGAGGATCATAAATCATTGTAGCGAGAAGATAACAACAATAAGTGATCCCATGTACCCAATATCACAGAAACACATCCCGGAACCATTCATATGGGACATGGCACGGAAGGGCAGAACAAAACCATTCCAGCTAGAAAGAGAAATTCTATACACCAGAAAGGAGTATTCCACATACAAAAAACAGTGCATTCCTCAATAAGCAGTATAAGACACATCCAGAAGCGGCATGAAAGAGATGTTCACAGACACTAGTAGAAAGGAAAAATACAATGCTTACGAGAAAAAATTAGAGCACTAAATCCTCCGACCATGTCCATGAAAAAACCTCGATAAATTGACATCGATCTAGTTGTCGATGCCAAATCATCCACCAAATCGATTCATGATAGAGATATCTAATAATGTCTCCGCATAATATTTGTTTGACAGTGCTTACAATTATTGTTGACAGATTCAAAGCTAATTATCATAATAAAATATAGTTTGTACTTAATTTATATCGTAAATTTCGTGTTCTAATTAAACACATTTCTATGATATTAAAACAAGATAAAAATGCAGAGTTAGTGCATAAGATGGTTATCGAATAAAGAGATCTATTTCCATTACTTCCGTTAAAATTTTGGTTCAATATTTTCAATTCTATTTATTGAGATTGTTGTATGTAGCAATTTCCACATGAAAAATAGTAACAACCGGTAATTGAGAATGAACTAGAGAATTGAAAATTTAAATGAGATTGGGAATGAAAATAAGTAAGATAGATACAAAACCAATTATTTTCACTCATACAATGTACTAATTTTATTATACGTATAAGAAATTTCACTGCCTGTTTCCTCATGGGCGATATCTATATCTATCAACAGAAAAGAAAAGAAATAATGACATTTGTAGTAGTGAATTAAAGAATTATGTAGCAAATAGTGTCTTGAAGTTGTGTAAATACTCCTGGGCTCAACTCCTCAAGTTCTTTCCCATCATTCTTTGCAATGTGTTTATTTGTTTACATAGCTGTTTAGAGTTTAATACTAGCTCTTTTCACACCTCATAACACAAGAACTATATTAAATGTTCTAAGATCCATTTTATATTTTATTTCTTAGTAATTAAACAAATTGTATAATCGACTAAGCTAGTCTGATTTTCAATTAAAGTACTTCACAATTAGTAAATGTGTCTAGCAATAATAGTTTGATTATGATTCCATATCTTTGAGGAATTGTCCTAATAACCTAAATTTCATGTGAATAAATAACCAATGGAATTTGTCGCATGTCATAATGTGCAAGAAAATAGTTTTTTTAAATATCTGTCAAATTCAAAAATTTCTTATACAACAGATCATTTAGAAGACTTAGAGATGGTCAAAAATTAAATAATAGTAATTGATGTTCAAAAAAATGTTTAAGAAACCAACATTAACATGAAAGAAAAATATACGCAAAGATGTATGAATCTGATACAACAATCTGCAACTTTCACTGCTCGTACTAGTGCAACCTCATCCTCTAGTCTAAGAGAGTGAAAAACTTCAGCCACTAGAAATATTATCCATGGTGATGTATCATATTGTCAATATAAGAAAGAATATATTTTGAAATTATTTTCCAACAAACTGCAAATGGTTCAAACAACCAAATCCAAAGTTCTGCAAATAGAGAAAACATTGAAGAAGCTATTGCTGGGAAAAATACTGAGAAGGGGGGGGGGGGGGGTGAATCAGTATTTATAGCTCACTATAAACTCTTACTTTTTCTTTACTGAATTCTATATGTGACTTTAATGAACCCATATAGTGTATACACATGACTATATTTAAATAAAATTGCATATGCCCATAGATCTTATTATGAAGATAATTATTTACTTAGATCAGTGCATCATTCATTCATTAGATGTTTTTTAAGCAGTAAGAATGTATAGTAAGAACATAATAAATCATCACACATAAGAAATACACATGAACACCAGGATTTAAGGTGGAAACCCAATTTGGGAGAAAACCACTGCTGCTGTCGTCTCTGTCTTCAATACTTATTATAAATAAAACTACTTAAAATATTTTATTAGTGTAGAATCATACCAGGACATAGGTACCCACATGCAGAAGGCTGCAACCTTCTCTCATTCTCCAGCTTCTACTAGAAGGTAGCTCCAACCCCTTGATCTCGTTTACAAGCTACCACTAGAAGGGAGCTAAGACCACCTGCATCTTGTTTACTAGCCAGTCCTGGAAGGGAGCTACTACCCCCCGATATCGTTTACCAACAACCAATGGAAGGGAGCTACAACCCCCGCACTGAAGGCTTTGACCCTCAGCACCACCGCAGACCAAGTTTCATCAATTTTCACACTGGATCCAAACAAATTTAACACAACACAACTTGTAGGCCTCTTTTCATCAGATTTTTAAACTAGACCTATTCCACACATTTAAGCTCAAAGAACATTCATCAAACTGAAACTTATAACCACATCAACTTATTTACTGAATCATCAATCAACCAAGCAACCGCTAGTCTTTAATCATATTCAATTAGAACATAATCAATATTCAAACAACCTAGATATGTATGAATACATTATTGAAAAACAATAGTAAAACAAAAAAACAAATCATACATATCCTTCTGCACACTTAAACAAAACCCTAGTTCTCATATGCAATTTTTCTTAACTGAACTTGCGTATATACGCGCTTTACAGAGATGAACCTGTGTATAGATCTGAAAACATTACATGACTGCTCAACTCTTCAGATTAGATAATCAGTTTAGATCCTACCCTTCAGTTCACTAAACATTTGCTAGATAACAGATCTAAACAAATCATAAACATATCTAGAAAATACATAGTCATTTCAAATATAGAGATCCCGATCCATCATTGTATTCATAGGTGCATTATTTCTTCATATATAACAATAAAATGTAGCCCATTCCATGCAGATATATTTCAAAGAGAAGTACTCAGTAACAACCCTTACACATGCACACCAATGAACTATGATCTTCTTCTCCTTATATAGATTTAGCCTTTACCAATACCATGAGCCAAAGCCACACAACTGCTGATGGTATTCTTGGATGGAATCAAATAGACGACACATCGCTCAATATTGCGGGCTAATACCATGGTAATGTCCCTTGGTATCATAATTTTAGAGCGCAAAATGCATACGCGACTTTGATTCTTCGTACCCATGTGTATACCTGACTTCTCTTCACAAAAACTACGTATATACTAATTCTAGATGTATATGCGGGTTTCCTGTTTACCAAGTAGTGTATACATTGCCTTCATATGCGGGTTTCCTTCATCAAAGCTATGTATACATTGTGACATATTATATCTATCATTTCTCTGATCCTAACTGGATTTCCTTTCTCTGTCACTTCTGAACAGACCTATAGATACATCATTTTTACATCTTTAACACATAGGTTTCTTATCAAAAGGAAACTCATCAAGTAAGTTTCCATCAAGGACAACTTCATCAAGTAGGTTTCCATCAAGGAAAACATATTGCATCATATTGCCAACAATCTCCCACTTTGGACTTGATGGAAACCATGATGGTGTTTGATCACCACAACAGATAGATACATTAAGCATAACCATTATTAAAACACAAAAATACTCTCCCCCTTTGACATCAAGGGAAAATGGTGGATTAGTATCGAAACAATGTTTCTCTTTCCTTGTAGAAAGAAGATCTTTGCAGATCTGATGTGTACTGTATTGACCATGCCCCCCTGAGTTCATGCTGAATCTTCAGAGAGTTGTTTCAATGAACTACAGGACTCTATAACTCAACCGAGTATGACCTTTCCTATCACCAAGGACTCATACTTACATCAATGATCCAACTAAGTGGAATTACATATTTGACTCAACTTTCCAACCAAGTGGGTTTACAAATTTTGACTCAACTACCCAACCAAGTGGGTTTACAAATTTGAACAAGTCCTTACATGATTGAATATAACAATTTTACATCATAGGTATGAACATGAACTTTTCATCAAATTACAGATATGAATTCTTATAACCAAGACCAAAATACCTCAAGAGAGAGATCATATTTCAGAACCATCATAATGCCAACAATGCATTATTCATAGTAAGGTTAATGCTCCCCCTAAGTATGATAATCCTGAGCACCTTCACTAACCAATTCATCAAAGCATCTTCATCAAGTAGATAATCAAAAATCAATATCATATCAAAAAATATAACCATCAACATCAAATCAAGAAATTTATTAATGTTAGTAGCATATCAGAAATTTTTCATGAGTCTTCCTCACTTTTTTTCTTATCATAGAAAAACATACGCAACTGTCACCATTGGAACTCATGTGTATATGTGGCTTTAGTTCATGAAACCCACATACAGAAAGTGAAATACTAGAAATTTCACAAATCCATCTCCTCCTAGACTTATACACCCTGTACTTGTCCTCTATTGTCACATTAGATGCACTGTTAGAAATAAATAAAACCAGAATTACCAAACCAACCATGGGAATCACCATATATTGCTCCCCCTATGATGATACATTACTGATTCCTATAATGTAGCTCATATCACTCCTGCAGTCATTATGAGAATTAAACTTTAGAAGTGGATGACTGCAGTAGGGTCAATATTCCCTACATTTTTAACAAGTGTTTCTTCTTTTTCCATATTTTCTTGAAATTTCTTATTGTGTGCTAGATCTTCTCCAATTTCTCATTTCTGTTCATCATACTTAGCCTGCAATATGTGGCCTTATGCCAAAATTAGTTACAATAGAAACACCATCCATGAAAGCATCCTTTATTTCTTGATCTGTGCAATTATTCAATAACCATATCCCTTTATTTTGGGAAATTATCATCATCCATGGTACATGTCATGCGCAATTGCATATCTTGATCAAAATCTTCTTCGACCTCATTTGACAATCCATTATTATCTTCATTTTTATAATAACTCCTTCCTTTTTCAAACTGCTTCTCTTTATCATGATTTTCTTTATAAGGACATTTAGCAGCATAATGACCAACTCTACCACAAGCAAAAGACTTGAAGGGAAGATTACCTCTGAATCTTCTAGTAACTGGCTGATGTCTTCTCACAAAATTTGCTTCTTCTTTTGATATATAACTTGATTCCTTGAGAACTTCCTTTTATTTTCCTTTTGCACATGCCTTAAAATAAAATTCTTTGACTTATGAAGGACTTCATCTTCTCATTTCAAAAGCAGTCAGGATACCATGTAGTTTAATAACAGTAAGTTTTTTCAAATCTTTTTTTTCTTCAATAGCAAACACTTTTGACTCAAACTTTGGAGTTAGAGATCTCAATATATTTTCTACTAAAGTTGAGTATTTTATATATTCACCCATATTCCTCATAGAATTCACAATCTCATCTAATCTTAGGAATAAACTTGTAATACTTTCATCATTATGCATTATGAAATTTTCATATTGCATTCTAAGAGTTTGAAGTTTGGCACTTATTACCTTTGCATCACCTTCATAGCCCTGAATTATCTTGTCCCATATTTCCTTTGCTGAATTTAGCTGCATCACTTTGACAAATTTTGTTTCTGTCAGGCTTCCTAGTAAAGAATTGACAACTTTAGCATTGATTTCATATCTCTTCCTTTTTGCTCCATTTGTAGGAACACTTACTGGATACTGATAACCTCCTTCCACGATTCCCCATACGTTTGCTCCAAGACTTTGCAAATATGCTCTTGTTCGTATCTTCCAGAATAATGGATTACTTCCATTAAACAGTGGTGGCTTGATATAAAATACTCCTTCATGACTTCCCATTGCGAAGGATCTCCTTCAAGCGGTCAAGCTCTTCTGAAGGACCTGCTCTGATCCCAATTGTTGGGAAAAATACTGAGAGAGGGGGGGGGGGGGGTGTCAATCATTATTTATAACACAAGGTTTTAATTTTTCTTTACTGGATTATATATGTGACTTTAACGAAACCAACTAGCATATACACGTGATTATATTTAAATAAATTTGCATATGCCCAAAGATCTTGTTATGTAGATAATTCTTTACTTAGATCAGTGCATCATTCATTCAGCAGATGTTTAGTAAGAAACAAGAATGTGCAGTAAGAACATAATAAATAATCACACATAATAAGTACACATGAACACCAGGATTTAAGGTGGAAACCCAATTCGAGAGAAAACCACCACTTTTGTCATCTCTGTCTTCAATATTTATTATAAAGAAAACTTCTTACAATCTTGTACTGGTGCAGACTCATACCAGCACACAAGCACCCACCTGCAGAAGGCTATAACCTTCTCTCATTCTCCAGATTCTACTCGAAGGGATATCCAACTCCCCGATCTTGTTTACGAGCTATGACTGTAAGGTAGCTACAACCCCCTGCTTTTCTTTTACTAGCCACTCCTGGAAGGGAGCTACTACCCCTTGATCTCGTTAGCCAACAACCACTAGAAGGGAGCTATGACCCCCTCACTCAAGGCTTCGACCCTCAGCACCACCGAGGACCACGTTTCATCAATTTTCACACTAGATCCAAAAAAATTCAACAAAACACAATTTGTAGGCCTCCTTTCATCAGATTTTTAGACTGAACCCACTCCACACATTTAAGCCCAAAGAACATTCATCAAACTGAAACTTATAACCACATCAACTTATTTACTGAATCATTAATCAAACAACCAACCAATGATCATTAATAATATTCAAATAGAAGCATAATCAGTATTCAAATAACCCAGATCTGTATGAAGACATCATTGACAAACAACAACAAAATAGATCAGACATTTCCTTCCGCACACTTCAGCAAAACCCTAGTTCCCATACGTGTTTTTGCTTTATTGAACCTGCGTATATATGCGTTTTTACCAAGATGAACCTTTGTATAGATCTGCAAACATTACAAGACAACAAAAATCTTCAGAATAGATAATCAATTTAGGTCTTACCCTTCACTTCAACAAACATTCACCAGATCACAGATCTAAACATTTCATAAATGGATCAAGGAAATACATAATCATTTCAGATCTAGAGACCCTGATCTATCATTATATTCATAGGTGCATTATTACTTCATATCTAACAATAAAATGTAGCCCATTACATGGAGATATACTTCAGAGATAAGTATTCAGTAACAAACCTTACACATGCACACCAATGCACTATGATCTTCTTCTCCTTATATAGATTTAGCCTTTACCAATACCATGAGCCAAAACCACACAACTTTCGGTGGAATTATTAGACGGAATCAAACATACGAAGAGCTCAATACTGTGGGCTAATACCATGGTAATGTCCCTTGGTATCATAATTTTAGAGCTTAAAAGGCATACACAACTTTTCTTCTTCGTACCCCGTGTATACTCGACTTCTCTTCATAAAAGCTACATATATACTAATTTTGGATGTATACATGGGTTGCTTGTTTACCAAGTAGTGTATACATTACCTTCATAAGCGGGTTTCCTTCATCAAAACTGCGTATACATTATGAAATATTATATTTATCATTTCTTTGATCCTAACTAGATTTCCTTTCTCTGTCACTTCTGAACTGACCTGTAGATACATCATTTTTACATCTTTAATACATAGGTTTCTTATCAAAAGAAAACTCATCAAGTAGGTTTCCATCGAGGACAACTTCATCAAGTAGGCTTCCATCTGTAGAGCTATAAAAAGGGTCTCTTTCCATCGCAGAACTATAAGGGTCTACAAAAATCCTAATTGCTCACATTAATTAGTCAATCCGGAGCGTTTTAGTGACCTGGCGGTGACTCAATGCGAGCTATCATTTGTCGAGGTAATACTAGTAGTACGATTATGCATCTGGTAAAACGGATGTATAACTAAGTCTTCAAAGAATAAATCACTGCTCAGAAAACTCAGCAATATCGATCGGGGTTCGGCGGTGATAACCCATCACCAGGCTGATGGAAGGAAACTAGAGCATAGACCACAGACACAGAACCAAACCGGTGACACTTACGATGCTCACTCAGTATGGAATCTGCAACCATTAACCATGATGCAGTTGAAAGTAAGACGACCAAATAAGGGTGAAAACTGACAACTACGGAATGAAACTGACCGTCTAAAATGGAACAGCAATTGAATAACTAAGTCCCGCGAGTTGTAACCAAGCTTAATCTATTAACTCAAATGCACTCTTCGCAATCAAATAACATTCTTTCACTCTTAAGGTAAATCACGCAAAACACACTAATGGAACAGCAATAACTATTAATGAATTATGGAACAGCACTAATAAATCAGAAACGCACACAACACGCTGGAATAATAATATGATCAACATTAATCAACAGGAATATGACTGTGCTTCCAGATAGATCTGAATCCAACGATTATGAAGAACACTACCTCAAATGAATGTATGACACGAATGTTCAATATAACAGCTCTGTAACAGAACAGTAAGAACATGCAATTAACTCTTAAAAGAATTAATAACTTGATGCGCAGTCAACACACGATTCTATCAGTAAAAACCTCAATGATTCAATGTTTAACAGAGCATGTAATATTAACTTATAAAGCATATCAAATTACCAAATAACACTGATAGACAAACCACACAGAAATCAAGTCGTAATGGTACAAAAGCAAGTGTCCTTCGGGGCCGGGCCCTTAGCCTCCAAGGATACACCGCTTTAAGTTAATCCAGACGCAGAGATGAAATAATCACCAAGCTTTTATTAATGCATTGGTCAAGGATACAATGAACCAGTTCTCAACGAGACTTAATAATCAGAGCTGATGCTTCACAGAAAATTACATAAAAGCGTATCCTTCCTATTATTAAGCTAACAGTGCTGTCCCTTTATATAAAGGTGACGGCGGAGATGTCCAAGTAACAAGATAAATAAAGCAGCGATCCCTCAGGATCGAAGATCCTGAGGGATTCACCAAACTGTTAATTCTTCATCCTTTCCTTTCTTTTGCGCCGAGCTGGTGTCTTCTCCTTCTTTTCCGAGCCGACTTGCTTTAATCTGTTTAGCCTTGTTTGCATTCGGTTCACCTTCAGAGGGACAGCAATTATCTCGACTTTGTCTCTTCCTTTGGAGCGGAAATTCCTTGTTTTCTCCTTTTCCTGTACAGAAAATAACCATTATCAATGGTTAAGTCTTGCATATCAATTTCCACATGTTTTGTTATAGTTCCTTATTATTTTCCAAATTCATGATGCAAAAAGGTTTACAAATTCTACTAAAAAGCCACTGAAATAATCATCAAAAGCATACCTTTTTAGTACTCCACACACCCCCCTGCTTACCTTGTTTCATGTCCTCATGAAAAAATTGTAGTTGACATGCAAGGCAGTGAGAGAATATGCTGGAGAAGGAGTCTCATGCGGAGGCCTACATCCATGATGAGTGATTAGATAGTCGAAGAACTGACCTGTTTTCCCCTCAGGCATCTCATACAGGGCCTGGTATCCAGGTGTAGGGTGCCAAATAATTGGAGTGCGAAATCTATATCCTAGCCAGGATGACCCTGCTTTCAGAATGCTCTCGCCATAGAGGTTCAAACGGTTGGCAGCTAATTCAAAATTCTCATACTTAAATGGTTCCCTGAGCTGGATGTTTGGATCAGAGATTCGGTACCGAAATTTGGCTGCATTAATGGCCAGGTCTTTGATGGAAAGAAAATATTCTAAACTCTCTCTAATGAGTGCCTCATGCATGGGTCCTAATGTTTCATAGACACCCGGAGTCTTTATGAGGTTTCTATGAGCTTTCCACAACTGCACTGGGTTCCTAGGCTCAACCCTTACCCGTAAATCTAGACCATTTTCCTGACTCTGGAAAGTATCATAGGCTTTGAGCCACTTAATCTGATTAACCCCGAATGAAATGAATGCTTGTAATTGGATGTCTCCAACGAAGGGGCCAGGGTTCAACTCAGTCTCCTGGTTTAGCACAAGGTCATGCAAATAAAGTTCACACAACAATCTCTGGATCTTCACTCCATAATGTTTACATCAGTCTATAAAGTCATTGACAGTGTTGATTCGTATAGGGGCGCCTGCTTTAACAGCTTTTATTTTTAATTGTAAATACCGTTCTAACAAAAACAGAGCATAGTTTTTAGCAGGGGCCCTACATGCTAAACATCATTGTATAAAGAACACAAGGTATTCATCTGCTTGATAACAGTATCTAGTCTACGGGTTACCTGTGCAACTTCCTCTTGTTCCTTTTTCCACCCTTCAAAGGCCTGGCTTTTGGATTGACTGACGTCCCTTAGTTGCTGCTGTAACTCTTCATATTTTTCTCGGGGAACCGTTTGCTCTCGAAGTTGTTCGGCTTCTTGCTGGGCTTGCTTCACCATCTTATGCAAGGTTTTTGTCTTCGGATCTTTTTTCCATAGGTCAGTAGAGGCCGGGAGTTTTACCTGAACTTTCTTATTATGCTGTTTGGAGTTCAGAACCCTTATTACCCCTGAGGGTGGTGCCTCTGTCTGGATTTTCTTGTTGCTGGTCCTCATATCATCCCTTTCTATTTTAACACGAATATCAGTCTGTTGCTCTTCCTCAGCAACGTTTGGAACGGCGGCTGGATTTTCAGTAGGGCTTTGAACAGTAGGGCGATTGTTGGCCTTCTTTTTCTTCCCTCCAGTCTTTCTTACCCTCTAGTTTGCTTTCAGAACTCTAATTTGCTGTCTGAGCTGGGTTATTTTATTCAATAATTTCTGTCGTTCCATTCGCAATTTCTTAATTTCCATCGTTTCATTAGAAGGAACAGTAGGCTGACTGCTGCGGGTTGGACCATGACTAGTCTCTGGATCTTTCTCTTGGTGTGCTTCCTCGCTGTCCTGTTCTGGCTGTTCTGGGGTAGGAACCTTGACTGGTTCTGTCTCTTCTTGGGCAACTGCTTTTTCTGCTCCTACTCCCTCTGGAATTTCCTCTGGTATCTTGGGAACAGATTGTTCCCGTTCAGTATCTCTCATCTCTTCTTCATCATGAACAGGCAGATTCTCTGACTCTACTGCATGTGATTTTTCAGATGCGTTTTCTTCTTGGGGTTTGTCGTGGAGGTCTGCTGAATTAGAAGGTTGGCCATACTTACCCATATTGGCCAGGACTATGGCCAATTCGTCTTCTCCCATTGGGTCTTGTAATGGGCTACCTCCCTGCTGTCCCATTTCCTCCTCCTGTTCAATTTCTGCTTCTATTTCTGTTTCCGAATGCTCGGCTGCTTCTTCTTCGGATTGCTCATCCTCAATTACCACTGGTTGGCTGGTGCTTTCCTGGAGTTTTTCCAGCCTTCCTCGCATCCGAGCTAACCGGACTGATTTTCTAGGCTTTTCTAGTCTTCCTCTCATCCGAGCTAACCGGGCTGATTTTCTGGGCTCCTCTGGTTGCTCGGGTACATTACTGGCATACTTATGTTTTTCCGATTCTTGGTGTATCTCTGGTTGTTCTGATGCACTAGCAACATGTTCTCTGCGTTTTGCCGGACGTTCTGGTGTGCTTGTAGAATGTTTACGTTTTGGGGATGGCGCTGTCAATCCCCCCCTAATCATTACAAGCATCTCTTCCCAGCTGCTCTGCTGCTGGGTGAGACTATGGCTAACTATTAGTCGTATTAGCCCATGGTGACTGACAACTGACTCTACATGTTGTGCCTTTTTTATGCTTCGTGCAACATCATGCAGTAATGAATTCAGAAGTGCAGGTAGGTTTACAGAGCATTTCTGCTTTAAAACAGCTAAGAGTTTAAGATGTCGTGGTCTTACCACGTCTTTCCTCCCTTCGCAGGTGATGTAGCTTTGCACTGTTCTTGCTAATTCCGTCCAGGGTTCTCCTAGCGTTGCTAGCAGAATGCCCTTCCCCTTAATTGTCAAGCTCTGACCTTCGTCCTGGAACATTTCCATGATTTTCTGTAATCTTTCCTTCTTTAATGTCCATACTGGTCCGGTGGCTGGTAGTCTCGAAACTTCTGCAATTATATCGTCGGTGACCGCTATCCGCTTCCCCCTTACTGTGGAGTGATCATCCTGCAGGTTCTGCAAAAATTCCATCGCTACTGTTTCATTGGACTCCTGCAAGCGACTGAGATAATTCAACCAGCCTGCTCTTTCTAGGATCTCTCGGGCAGCAGCGGAGATTGTCAACTTCTGAGGTTCGCTTCGAATTGCCCTTCCTCCCATGGTTTCACTGTGGATTCCCAATGGAACAGCAACTACTTGTGCTGTTTGAAACACAGAGAGGGTGATAATCGCAAGAAAAAAACACAGAGTATGCGACAATGCAACGGAAATGGATTATGAACAGTAACTTCTGTAAAAATAGAAATGACATGTCGTTAAACCATGCCAAACCGTCGTACACTATCTTTCCCGAATGGTGAGCTGACACGTAATTCAGGGAATAATAAGGTTAACCTCCCCCCCCCGCAATGTGATAGGCTGTCCCAGCCGGCAAATAAAGGAGCAGCACCCGATCTGCAACCAAGTCAGAAAGGAACAGCATATGGAATTATGCTATGTTGAAAAGGACAACGAATTACCGAAATCGAGGCGGAGAATTGATCGCGTATTACATAAGAGGCTGCTGTGTTATGATATGAGGCTGGTGGGTAGGACATGTATCGTACTTGCCAAATCTCAAGTGGTCATGGTCACTTCCGTTGCCATGATTGGTAATGATAAATGTTCATGCGATGTATAAATCGGGAAATAACATATGATTAGTTCCTAGGATATAAGAAACAAAAGAGTATTAGTATCTTACCCATTGGTGTAACCAAGGTGACTTCAATACCATTAACAGTACTCTGCTGCCGACAAGTGTCCATAACCTTGGCAGAGTTGTTTTTTCACCCTCGGAACCATG
The DNA here is from genome assembly GCA_034641835.2 of Pinus albicaulis. Classification (NCBI taxonomy): domain Eukaryota; kingdom Viridiplantae; phylum Streptophyta; class Pinopsida; order Pinales; family Pinaceae; genus Pinus; species Pinus albicaulis. Next base: position 1,147,922,442 of record CM076578.1, read on the forward strand.
ATCCTTTTTGTATACTTAGGAATGTTGTTATGTCAAAATGTAGACCATTATGCTGGCTTGGTGACCAGTTAACCATAATGCCATTCACGAGGAAGGAGCGAAACGTGGGTAGGCCGGCTCGTGATGAGACCTCCTGTTCCAAGGTTCGTTTATTTGATATACCTTTTTGACCATATCCCTGGTGTGGTGGCCATAATGGGAATGCCACTTCACTTCCATCCTCATGATCATGGTAGGCTGGCTCTCGATGAGACCCCCTATCCTGCATTTGACACTTCACATATCATGTTCACATATTTTTTCTTTTTTTATAGAATACTTTTCCTTATTTATACACAAAGGGTGGTTCAACACTCCTTAAGAGTAGGAATGGTGGAAGAAGTCTTATCATCTCAATAGGAAGATATAAGCTCTTTACTCTTATTCCCAAGTAATAATCAAAAAAAAGGTTTAAGGGGATCAGCATGATAAAGATAACCAATCAGGGCAAAATTAGTAAAACCATGTCAACAAAAGGTAAGAAATAAGTATGTCCTTCCGTTTGTCCTCTTACTAATGCAGAGCCTTATAGATATAGCGATTTATGGTTTGCGGATTTCGGTATGTTGTGATTTTATATTTCATTGCACAAATACATAGCTATATCTTAAAGACTAGAAAGAAGACGGGCAAGAAGCATCCTCAATTTAGATCAGCAAAAGGAATAAGCTGTTTCACAAGGAGAGCAAAAGTATGCTAGTGGTGTCCCTTTGGAAAAAAAAACAACGACGGATTATAGAAAAAGGGACAGCAAAAAAATGCAAATGCCGTTCCTTTGGAAAAAGGAACAGCAAAAAAAAATACTATAAAAACACTCAAAATGCCATGCCTTTGAAAAAGGAACAACAACAATAAAAGAACGCTATTTCTTTGAAGAAAAAGGAACAGTGGTAACCAAAAGGAACAGCAGAAGACGTAACAATGCCGTTCCTTTGGAAAAGGAACAACAGAGATCCAGAATGTTGTTCCTTTAGAAAAGGAACAGCAAAACAAGAAAAACCAACATCATAAAGAAACACGCAGATGCTATTTTTAGAATGGAAAAAATCGAACTTTGTGAAAGAAAAGGAACAGCAAAAAATGACAAGAAAATATTTAATTCAAAACTTATGTACAAGAACCACTCAAAAACAAGAACTTATGTACAAATTGTAAAAAGAAATGAACCCTTAATGAATTACAGGTGAGGAAGATTTCTCTTCCTCTCCTAAAATCTCCATATCAGTGTCTCGGCGTAGCTGCTGGCAGAAGGATTCCCGAGTGAGTGGTTTGTGATAGAGACGAACTCGGTGGCCATTTACTTTGAATGCATATCCAGAACCGTCAATGGTAATTAGAGTAAGGGTTCCGTTGTCATGCACCTTCTGGATTTCGTATGGTCCCAACCATCGAGTCTGAAGTTTTCCAGGGAAGTCTTGAAACCGAGAGTCGTATAACAAAGCCCAGTCTCCCTCGTGGAAGACTTTGTTTTTGATGAGCGCATCATGCCATTTAGCTCGCTGCTGTTGAATCAATGCTGTATTTTGTAGTGCAGAGAGCCTAATTTCGTCTAATTCATTGATCTGCTGTAGTCGATTGATTTGTGCCTTGCTCAGATCTAGGCCAACTTCCTGTGCTGTCCGTAATGTTTGGATTTCGAATTCTATGGGAAAAATGGGTTGTTTTCCAAACACTAATTGATAAGGTGAGTAACCGGTGGTGCTCCTCCATGTGGTTCTATATGCCCAGAGTGCTTCAGGTAGTCGGGTAGCCCAATCACGCCTATGTGACGCAATGGTTTTCGTTAGGATTGATTCTATTATCTTATTGCTACTTACTACCTGCCCATTCGCCTGTGGGTGATATGGAGTAGTGATTTTATGCTGGACGTGATAATTGTTGAGTGTTGCAGCTAATTTATGCCCAACAAATTGTGGTCCTCCATCTGTAATTATTTCTCTGGGAAGGCCATAACGAACGAATAGATGGAACATGAACTGTATGACAGAATCCTCTGTGGCTCTTGGCAATGCTTCTGCCTCAACCCATTTGGTGACATATTCTGTTGCCACCAAAATATATGTTTTCTGATTTGATGAAGGGTTGATGGGTCCGACAAAATCAAGAGCCCATCGCTCGAATGGTTCGATGACTAACTGTGGTTTCAGAGGCATCTCATCAGCTTGACCAGGTCGTCCTGCTCGCTGGCAGCTGTCACAGGCTTGGACAAACTTCTTCGCATCTTTGAAGATCGTGGGCCAGTAATATCCTGTCTGTAATACTTTATGCCCAGTTCTGCGCTCAGCGAAGTGCCCCCCACATGGTCCATCGTGACAGGCTTTTAGGATGTCAAAGATTTCATCCTCTCTAACACATCGCCTGATATGCATGTCTGCTCCTGTGTGAAACAAATAGCCCCCAATCCACGAGAATCGAGAACTTTTCTGAATAATCTGCTTGCGCTCATTAGGGGTTAAATGTTTTGGTAGTTTACCTACTGCGAGGTAGTTGGCAACATCAGCATACCAGGGTGTTTGAACGGCAACAGCAAACAGGTGCTCATCCGGAAATTGATCTTCGACTGCTGCTGCATCGCTTGATTTTGGTATTCTCGAAAGAAAATCGGCTACAGGGTTTTCTTTGCCAGGCCGGTCCTTGATTGTGATGTCGAATTCCTGCAATAAGATCAACCATCGAGTTACTATGGCATTTGTGACAGACTTATTTGCTAAATATTTTATAGCAAAATGGTCTGTATACAAGATAACAGGATAGCCTGTAATATAATGTCTAAATTTATTGACAGCATGTATTACAGCTAGGAATTCTTTTTCAGTAACAGTGTAATTCAATTCAGCAGGGGATAAATTCTTGCTGATGTAATAGATGGCATATGGTTTTTTATCCTCTTCCTGCCCAAGGACTGCGCCAATAGCTGTATCTGAGGCATCAGATGATATCTGGAACGGTAGGTCCCAGTTTGGTCCTCGAAGGACTGGGGCTGTGGATACGAGCTTCTTTAAATCCTCGAAAGCATGGTCACATTTTTTTGTCCAAAGAAAATCAACGTTACCGGTTAATGCATATAAAGGAGCAGCAATGTGCGAATAATGCTCTATAAATCGTCTATAATAACCAGAAAATCCAAGAAAGCTGCGTACCTCTGTTTGAGTAGTAGGAGTGGGAATGAGCAAAAGTATTTGGATTTTGGCCGGGTCTACCTGAATGCCGGCTGCTGAAACATAATTTCCTAGGATAAGTCCTTCAGTCATCATCAAGAAACATTTTTCGTGGCTTAAGCAAAGCCTGGTAACAATGCAGCGTTGTAGGACTTTTTCTAGGGTGTCTAGAGCTGGATCAAAATCATCTCCATATGGTGTAAAATCATCCATGTAAACTTCAAGTCCATCATTTATTAAATCTGCAAAAATGCTAAGGATAGCCCTTTGGAATGTGGCAGGAGCATTACATAGGCCAAAAGGTAGAACTCGATAGGCAAATGTTCCCCGGGGACAAGTAAAAGTAGTTTTATCCTGGTCTTCAGGGGCAATCTGAATCTGATTGTATCCACTGAAGCCATCCAGGAAAGAAAAGAATTTCTTCCCTGCTAAAGTATCTAATACTTGATCTATGAATGGGAGAGGAAAATGATATTTCTGTGTTGCCTTGTTTAGTTCCCTACAATCCACACAGATTCTCCATTTTCCATTCTTTTTTGGTACCACCACCAGCGGAGAGACCCATTTACTATCAGAAATAGGATAGATAAAGTTGACATCTAAAAGTTTCTGAAGTTCAGCTTTTACCACATCCTTTAGATGAGGATTAAGTCTCCTTTGTGGCTGACGAACAGGTCTGGCGTCTTTTTTTGTATAAATGTGGTGTGTACATAACTGGGGATCAATTCCTTTCATGTCAGGGTAATCCCATGCAAATGCTTCTTGATATTTCGTTAACAAATGGATGAGCTTAGTTTCTTGTTCAGGTGTGAGATTAGCATTGATGTTTAAAGTTTTTCCCGGTGAAATTTCCACAGTTTTACTATTTGCAACAGAAGTAACAGGTATCGTTTGGTCATGCGTATCTTTCAGAGGATCTTCCTCCAATTCATTATCAAATGCTGCTTCTATCATGTGACACTGTGTGCGAGGTTCAGTTTGAGTAATGAAATTATTAATGGCATCGTCTTCTGTTTGGTCTTTAAAATCGAGTGCCTCTTGTATAGTTAATGGAGATATGATGTTATCAGTAAGGTATGATACAGGGTGCTTATTAGTTTTGATCATTGTGACACTTGGCTGCGCTGGAGGATATAGAACTAAATTCTTGCTATTCGGTCCTCTGGTTATGGTCATATTTCCCTGCCGACAGCCAATGTAGGCATCGGCAGTAGCGAGCCAAGGTCTACCTAAAATTAGCGGATGTCCATCAAGTCGGGTTTTTTGGATTAATTATCAGGAAATCGGTTGGATACTCCCAGGATTCTACGGAGACCATGACATCATGTAGAGTGCCCTCTGGTCTAACCACAGATCGGTCAGCCAATTCTAACAGAGTAGAGGTGGGTTCTACAGATGTAATGCCGAGCTTTTGGCAAGTTGTGGTTTTTAAAATATTAATTGCAGCCCCTAGATCAACTAAGGCATTAGACAGGGTCTGACCATAAATTTGAACAGTTATAATTGGATTCCCGGGGTCTTCATATTTAAGGGGTGTTTCTCTTCCAGACAATAGATCAGATAAAGTACCGACTACTTGGACTCTTAGATTATTTGTTATATTCCTCCTTGGTTTCTTTATGCACAATTCTTTGATAGTTTTTGCATTTATGGGAATGTCTTGAATGGCTTGGAGGAATGGAATTTTTATGTACAAATTTTGTAATTCTCCCAGAATGTCAAAGTCAGGATATTGTATGGGTCGTGGTATGGTTAATCGTTCTGGGAATGGAGGAGAGGATGTGGTTGTTTGATTACATGGGTTGTTGCTTATTTACATCACTCTTGTTGTGATGTTCTCTTGGTAAGCGGTCTTCAATAGTGACTGTCTTTCCTAGGTTTCAATTATGCGTTCGGATCTTAACCGAAGGTCATTGCACTCCCCGAGTTCGGTCCTATTTACGGTGGAATTATGATTTGAATAGATTGTGGACACATACATTGTTTTGGTTAACGGTATCGGGTTGGGGTTTGAGTTGCGGTCTCGGGTTGGGCGGGGGTTTTGTTGTGGTGGCAGTAGGTTGAGGGGACGGAATAGTTTTTTAGGAGGTGGTATGCGGTCTTTGCCTTGGTTCATGCCGGGAGTGAACTTTGTGGTAGAGAGTCCATTGTGAAGGATATGGGCCATTTTGCCAATATGGTGCGGTGTAAAAATTATTGTTCGGTTAACATTTGATTCGATATGGTTAGAGGAAGAGGAAGCGCGATTGTGGTAGCAGTTTGTAAAAATGGGGGTTGAGATTAGTTTTCCTGCCATATTGTTGAGCATTATACGTAAGGGTTGAAAAGGGTTAGTCTGGAAAACCTGGGAGTTGTCTGTTTATACTTGCTGGCCGAGCGGCGGTTAATCGAATTCACGATTACGGTTCTTCTTCTGCTTCCTTATATACGCTTTCAATCCGAAGTGAGAGACAGCTCTCGGTAAGGTGATATTTTGTACGGATACTGGTATCGTTTGGACTTTATCCGGTGGACATTCCTTGTGTGGACATTCCTTGTAGCTATGTTTTTTACTAACATCGGTATCTGGCGTTCACCTCCATTTTATACATTTGCTTTACTTTTCAATATCAAGTTGTGTGTTCGCAGTGTCCCCATAATATCGGTTTTAAAATTTTCTAATAGATTTCCAATTTCTGCACGTGTTACTCCTTCTGCTGATACTTTGTTATCTCTTGCAAACCGATCATATTCTGTCGGTTTTATTCTTGTGCTGCCTCTCGAACTCCTGATACATAAGTCAATGATGTCAGCAAAATTCTCTTGATGAATGTCCCCTTTTCCCATAATGTTTAATGTTTCAATCCATTGTTCCTTCATACCTCTTATTAATGCAGTTTTTAACACATTATCAGGTAAAGGTAGCGATGCATAAGAAGATCTTTGTAGATTGTATTGAAAACGTTCCACATACTCTTCCAATGTTTCATTCGGTCTGGCTGACATTTGAAATATTTCGTCTTTTAATTCTCTAGACCTACAATAATCCTGATATTTTTTTAAGAAGGATTCTTTCATTTGATCCCAATTGTTGATAACCCCGCCACCTAGCCCCATAAACCATCTTAAAGCGGCCCCTTTTAATGTAGAGGGAAATAATTTCAATTTTTGGGGATCGGTGGTATAATCATACCCCCTGCATAACACGTCGAATTCGAATAAAAATGCATCCGGATCTTCTGATGTGAGTCCGTGAAATGTAGGGATATGCTGAAGAGGGATAGCTTTCATGGGTGCATTTGCTGCAGAATCCACTATAGGATATTGTAATGTAGAGGTTTGAGCATTTGGCTGATTTTGAGCCATGGTATCGAATATATGCCAATAACCTTCTGGGATATCTAGGAGGGTATTCCTAGGTTGAGAGGGAACGGTTTTGACAGGGATATTTTTAATAGCGCTTCCCTTATCTGGAATAACGAGAATTCCTGAAGATTGGATTCCTTCAACAATGATTTTCGCAGCACTCCCCTTATCTGGGCTATCTAATGGCTGATTTGTTTCAATAGGGGATTTTGGTTCCTTGGTTTCCCCTGTTTCTCCTTCTCCTTCACAAAAGTTGCTAGAATTCTCTTCCTGCAATAGTTTTGGAGTAGAATTTTCGATTTCTTGAAAGTCCTGCTCTTCAATTTGACTATGCACCTCAGCACAGGCTACAAATGGTGATCCTGTGGCCTGAAGGGAACTAGTAGGCAGTTTAGAAATGTTTTTCCTGGGGCCTACTGATGGCTGAGATTCTGTGTTCTTATAGATTTTGTCTATGAAGGTCGTTCGGCCAAGGGTCACCGGCCCCTTAGCTTTTTCAGGCTTGGATGGGGGTTTGATGTTTTTTTCTGGTCTTTTCTGCTTAGTCATGCACTCAAATGAACTACCAACTTCTATTCAAACAAAGCAAAAAACAACTCTGTTAGGAAAGCAGACAGTGGAGCAGGGTTTTTACATGCTCCGCACGTAGGTTCTTACCTTCCGTTTTTAGGATCCAACTCCTCCCTAGCAGGCTCATACACTACTCTGAAAAAAGAAAATGGCTACACTCTTTCCCCGGCAATGGCACCAAAATGTAGAGCTATAAAAAGGGTCTCTTTCACCTCTAATTACCTCACATTAATATGTCAATCCGGGAGCGTTTTGTTATTACAAAGAGTGACTCAATCTGAGGCTATCATTTGTCAGAGTAATGCTAGTAGTACAGTGCTTAAGAAATACAAGAGTAAACGGATGCTTGCTTATAACTAAATTACTTCAAAATAATAAATCACTCATTCAGAAAACTCAACAACTTATCAGTCAAGGGTTCGGCAGTGATAACCCATCCCTTCGGAAACTTATGGAAAGGAAACTAGAGCATAGACCACGAGCCTGGGAGCTATACAATGACTGCCAATGCTCACTACAGCCTTAGATCACCTCTCACGCCAAAACAACAAATGCGATTAAATGGAACAGCAAATAAAGAATTGAACAGCAACTCTGGAATAGAACATCAAATCTAAAATGGAACAGCAATTGAATAACTAAGTCCCGCGAGTTGTAACCAAGCTTAATCTATTAACTCAAATGCACTCTTCGCAATCAAATAACATTCTTTCACTCTTAAGGTATATCACGCAAAACACACTAATGGAACATCAATAACTATTAATGAATTATGGAACAGCACTAATAAATCAGAAACGCACACAACACGCTGGAATAATAATCTGATCAACATTAATCAACAGGAATATGACTGTGCTTCCAGATAGATCTGAATCCAACGATTATGAAGAACACTACCTCAAACGAATGTATGACACGAATGTTCAATATAACAGCTCTGTAACAGAACAGTAAGAACATGCAATTAACTCTTAAAAGGATTAATAACTTGATGCGGAGTCAACACACGATTCTATCTGTAAAAACCTCAATGATTCAATCTTTAACAGAGCATGTAATATTAACTTATAAAGCATATCAAATCACCAAATAACACTGATAGACAAACCACACAGAAATCAAGTCGTAATGGTACAAAAGCAAGTTTCCTCCGGGGCCAGGCCCTTAGCCTCCAAGGATACACCGCTTTAAGTTAATCCAGACGCAGAGACGAAATAATCACCAAGCTTTTATTAATGCATCGGTCAGGAATACAATGAACCAGTTCTCAACGAGACTTAATAATCAGAGCTGATGTTTAACAGAAAATTACATAAAAGCGTATCCTTCTTTTTCTTAAGCTAACAGTGTTGTCCCTTTATATAAAGGCGACGGCGGAGATATCCAAGTAACACGATAAATAAAGCAGCGATCCCTCAGGATCGAAGATCCTGAGGGATTCGCCGAACTGTTAATTCTTCATCCTTTCCTTTCTTTTGCGCCGAGCCGGTGTCTTCTCCTTCTTTTCCGGGCCGACTTGCTTTAATCTGTTTAACCTTGTTTGCATTCGGTTAGCCTTCAGAGGGACAACAGTTATCTCGACTTTGTCTCTTCCTTTGGAGCGGAAATTCCTCGTTTTCTCCTTTTCCTGTACGGAAAATAACCATTATCAGTGGTTAAGTCTTGCATATCAATTTCCACATGTTTTGTTATAGTTCCTTATTATTTTCCAAATTCATGATGCAAAAAGGTTTACAAATTCTACTAAAAAGCCACTGAAATAATCATCAAAAGCATACCTTTTTAGTACTCCACACCATCAAGGACAACATATTGCATCATATTTCCAACAACTATAAACGTGGAAAATTACAACAACGTACTATCTATTTGAGTTACTTCTTCTTTAGTAGATAATGGGAAAATAATGGACCATATTATAGAAGAGGCCATTATTTTCGATGAACATCATGTCACATTGTAAAATGAAAAATATGAAAAGGGCGACAAAATAATGAGAATTTAGAATGTAAAACTTGAAAATAAAAACATTTTTGGTGAAGAACAAATGAATATTGAAATGTATGACATTTTCGCAGAGAGGCTTATGGTATTACATCAATCTACCAGTAATGCAATTGCATAGTCTATTCACAAACCGACTATTAAAAATTTGAGACTAGAGAATATATTTTAAAAAAAAGAAGGCAATCTAAATCCAGACCCTCTGTTAGTGCCTCCATTGGCAACATGAAGACCGTCATTGTAATTTCTCCCCATTATAAAACTACAAGCATCTAATAAGGATATCGGTATGCTCAATATAGTCAAAAATATATATCTTTGATGCCATATGAGAAAGATTAGAAACTATTGATCATTCATGGAAATAAATTTTCAATTTAATGGGTTTGCAACAGGAAATTAACACAATTGTGAGTTTGGTTAGTAATAATATTAATCTAGATAGAAAAATAATTAAAAATGAGTTACTTACACTTAGTTATAGGCTTGCATTACTTACTTATATAGAGAAAAAAAAAACTTCTAGATTCTAATCAAATAAAGAAACACGAAGCTAGGAGGACAAAGATGATCAATACACTAGAGAAAATCATTTATGAATGTGATAAGCAAAGTTTACAAAAAAAATATGATGCTTATTTGGCAGTGGTAGAAATTTTAATGCGCATAAACGGTCCATGCATTGTATGTGAATTTGGATTAATTTCAAGGGACACACTAATTATCTTCATATATATATAGTTAAATTGGACTAGCTAAAACAAAATATGATAGGGAAGTTTGATGGAATAGATAATTTTCCTGTAGACGAAGTTACCAAATGGCTAATTAATTTTTTAAAGTAAATAATGAGAAAAAAGCGAGAAAAAATGAAAAGGAGATATTTAAGAAGAATGTCAAAATCGAAACTAAAGTTGCTTCTCACAAATATTTCAGTAAATCTATGGTGAACATATTTCTCCAAGAATTCATGAACCGGAGAGACAACTAAGATAAATACATTCGAGGTGGATTATTTTTCTTACTGTAAGTGTTTTGGCATTCTTGAACATTTGATTTTCTGTTAACTAATATTAGATAGTTTAGATTTCTTGATTATGATATGATGACCTTAGCTAATTACAGTGTACAAATCCTTATTTTTCATTGCAGATTTTCAAGTTATGGTTTATGGGTGCCCAATCCTAGTTCCTAATAAAAAAAACACACTTACTTTTATAACTTTGTTTCAATATTTTCAGTCCTCGATGATACAAATATGATTTTTCTCAAAAATGTGATTTTTTATGACTATGTTTTGAATATGGTCTGATATAAATATGAGTTAAGGTTATGGAGATTTACATTTGAGTATAGATATAGTGATTATTGAATCTGAATCTATATCTATTTTTGATAATTTTTTCTATAATTTTATGAACATATGCTTTCAGCCTTTCAGTTATACCTGACGTTGTGATGTTGGCTAAATAATTTTCATTATGTGAAATGGACAAATATTTCATGCACTGGTGCATTTCATACAATCAAAGATCACTTTAATTATGCATACACATATTCGTTAATTAATTTTGTGTTCCTCATGTCCTTTCTGCATACAATGAAATAATTCTCGTTATTAGTCCCTGCCGCCTGCGGCATGGCAGGGACTATAGTAATCGAAATAGATGGAAGCTATTATTAGTCCCTGCCGTAAATTGATGCACCTTAGAATTTTTAGTCTATGCTTTGTTAGATATTTTTCTAACAAACATTTTCTTGGCCGAATCATGTATAGATTTTTTTCTTATTAACCAATGAGCATAATTGTGATCTTATTTTCTTGGCCGAATCACGTATAGATTTTTTTCTTATTAAAAAATGAGCATAATTGTGATCTTATTTGGCCTCATACCGAGGCAAGTATGGCAAGTATGAGGCCAAAGTTACTATATGCATAACTGATCAAGAAATTTTCAAGTTCAAAGGAATTAATGCTAGCATTAATCCTAAACATTAAATGTCTAACAACTATGTCTAAAAACTATGGCTAATAAAAAGAATTGCCACCACTTCACCACTGCAAAGCCTGTCAAAACCCCTGCCCTGCCACCACGCCTGGTATTCTGCTAACAAGTGCCATACATGCGCTCCCTGAGGGCTCTATCTCAGTGCCAGCGCCTGGTATTCTGCTAACATGTGCCATACATGCACTCCCTGAGGGCTCTATCTCAGTGCCAGGGTAGTGATTTTTATAAGAGGTCCCGGTACTGTCACTTCTATGGCCTCTGAAAGCAGTGCTTCTGTCGAAATCAATGTCTGTGTATCTGGTTGAAGAGGTAATGTCTGTGTATCTGGTTGAAGAGGTTTACTTGCAATATGAGATGGCGGTGCTATGTGGTTTCCTGTGGACACGGCAAGCATCGAAGCCTCTAGGATGCGCCCACCTCCAATAAGTTATTTTGCACTATTTGACAGCATTCCCGCACTCTTGCTAATACAACATAGCATTATACACAATTCTGGGCTAGTATTATACACGAATTCTTTTTCATTCCCAATTCAAGTTCAGGTTTTCTGCTAGCTTCTTTCGCTGCCTCCTCTTATGAGGGTGGATGACTATAAAGTTAGAACACATGATACAAGCCTGTATTATTCCGCAGCAGCAAATCAGACAGGAAGCAGAGGCATTTCTATGGCAGTAGACAGTTCCGCAGCAACGGGTCAGAGAAGCAAACCAAGCACAAGCCATGGCTTGGCATCTTTGCAGTTCCGCAATAGCACGGCATGGCTGCATGGCTGGGCATATTTTCCGCCGCTCCTGGAGACATCCGATTAAAAAAGGCCAAAATAAATCTATGTGCAGTGTAGAAGCACACTTATTTTTAATAAATCTATGAGCATCGAGAAATCTCAGTGTACCTTCTCTAGTTGCTTGAAATCTGACCTGTAGCCAAATTAGCCTTTACCCAGATGTGAGCTGTCTTTACCTCTGCATCTGGTTATGAGCCTGGTGCATATATTAGTTATGTTTATCATGCATATATTTGCGATCTTCCGTGCCCAAGTTGCAGGATGCTCGAAACCCCTGCAGGATCAAACACAAACTGTCTGTAACGTCTGACTAGCGGTAAAAACCCAACTTCTAGGTGGCGTTTCTCCTTTGATTGAACACAAGATTATTAACAAAAGCATTTTACCAGTCACACATTGAATATAATATAGGACGACTCGCGTTACTAATAGCTTTTCTCATTTCTGTATGCCTGTATATTTTTCATAAAATTTCAACAGCAATGTTAGATAGCAATATAAATCCATCTATGAAAGCTTATTGATTAAAAATACCACAAATAATAGATACCTCTCCCTAGGGTTTGTGGCATCATGATTGCAGTGATCATATTTCAAATAATCTACTTTCATCCATAACATAACCAACCATTTTTAGTATTGCAATGATGCCATGATTCAAGTTCAAAACCTAGCCCGAAATAGAGAAAACGTAATTTTACAGAAGGTGCAGCTACATTTTAGCATCTTGTTCGTCATATCCAAGAGAGCCTGGCATGGTTTTAGTTCCTCATATCCAAGGGAACCTGGCATGGTTTTATTGCATGTCAAAAATCTGGCAAAACATACCAAACACAGAACCAATTTGAATGCACAGATAAAACCAGAATGAATCAGAATTTTGTTATCTTAAGAATGGTTTTGATTTATCTAATATTTTATTTACACTGACCAAGCACTAGAATATATTCCAAATTTGAGTCCTTTAGAGTGTACGTAGTCTGCCAGGGCCTTGATTCCGGAAGGAAAATTTGAAGCTTTAGCAACCAGATTACCCTGACAATCCATATGCTCTCTTTCAGTTAAGCGGAGATTCTGATCCTTAATTAAAAACAATTTATTTATAAATCTAGAACAAGTGAAGGAGCCTTTTAATTTACCTGAGCATCTGGGTTCAACTCACCCCAATAGTAATCTGATGGTCGATTTGCACAAGCATGAGTTTGCTACTGAGATTCAAATCCCTAGCGGAAGGGAGGTAAACTAGTAAAATCCATCCTAACAGATTTTTTATTTCAGCATGGTGATTCCATCTCCCAATGATTTTGTGATTTGAGCATCTCCCAGGCTTCTGCCATCGACTGACTTTACTGGATCATTTAACCAGGGGCTCGACGAGGCATAGTCAGAAGAACCATAGACCACTTCAAAAAACAATCATGTATCTACCAAGTGACAACATCGGGATTCCATGCAAAACGCAACAAGCATGTGTGCCAAGTGGCTGAGTAATTTTTTTATTCGATTCAAAGTGGTGGCAGCGACTGTATTTATTGAATTACATATAAAATCCTCTAACTCAACCATTGAAATGCATTCTTCTCTTCTTAGCCATATCTTACGCAACCAATCGTCTCTGTGTATGTAAGAACTTAAGAATTAAACATAACCATATCAATTTGTTTTTCATAATACTATTGGCATAATAATCCTATACAAAATTTTCTTATCCAACTTGAGATTTATTATTGAGATTAAATCCCCAAGCTAATGGCACCAAGAACCATCATCTAAAATAAATCTTCTAAATTTCCAATATACGATCCCGTAAAAATGTTAACATTGTCAAAACACACATTTCATATGCAAATTTAAGAGAACCACAATGAAAGAATCTTATGATTTACAGACGTTAATGTATACTAATGTATAAAGGCATATCATAGGAAAGAATCAAATTCGAATGTAAAAAATACAAATTTTTTAACCAGCATATTTTTTTATCATTAATGATCCTTCAGAAATAAGCATACAAAATCGTAATTGATAACATAATATCTCTTCTTCGAAAATATAATGTAATCTCACTCAATAAACTTTATAATTAAAAATATAAAACAACACTACATTTAAAACATTTATTTGCTGTGGAAGGATCATCTTTGTGTCAAAATAATAATGAACGCATCTTTGTTTTATTGGAACGGATCTTATTTATGTGTTCCAAACATAGGCTGAATCAAATTTGAGGCAGATAAACTAATAAATACCTAATGCAGGACTAGTGAACTCTCCACTATCTGCTATCTGTTAATGGTCTATCTGTTTTGGGGATGGCATTTTCCTAACCACCGCTGTTTGGGAAGGCATTTCCTTTTGAGTTTGGTTTTGCCGGAAAGATGATAATGGTCGGTGTGAATGGGCCAAAGGCCGCGTCGGTGATGGAAACAATCCAACGGACAAAGAGTGGTGAAAATAGCTGAACAATGTATTATGTATTTATGTGCAATAGATGAACAAAGTATTATGTATTTATGTGCAATCATAGGCCGCATTACACTTTTCCCAATTAATTCGGGCAGCCCCACAGAGGTGTTCGGATGCCAACATATGGAAAATATGAAAATAAATCGTTCCAGATCCAGTATTGCGCCAGAAATGCATTTATCAATCTATTATTTTCATGCAAACTAGTAAAAATAATCTCACATTTATAATCGGCCTCCTGTTTTGTATAACTTAGAGTTGTCGGTCTGCACAAATCCAGATTCAAAAAAACTAAATAGAGCTACTTGGTATACATTTCTATAAATCTAGATTCAGAAAAACTAAATAGTGCTACTTGGTATACATTTCTATAGAGTAACTCGAACTTACAATACTAATTTTCTAATTCAGACTCACTTGAGTAATAATATTTGACTCAACTTACTATTTTAGATTAATTCAACTTATCCACACGAAAACCAGTTCACGTTATGTACTTGCTATTACTTGATTACATAGATAGAGTTAAAATTTTAGTCATTCATGTAAAACAATGTTCACAGCATACAAAAATAAACTCAATAAAGTGAACAACATGTAAAACAACGTTGACAGCATATGACAGCATAAAAAATAAACTCAATAAAGTGAACAACATTGAACAACAAAAATAAACTCAATAAAGTGAACAACATGTAAAACAACGTTGACAGCATAAAAAATAAACTCAATAAAGCGAACAACATTGAACAAGAAATTGATTCGAGAGAAAATTAAATTCTTGTTAGGTATGAGCTACTTGAAACTGTTACTTCTTCTGTTGCTATGGAATATGAAACTGGGTGATGGAAAGCTGTGATTATCACGCGCTAAAGATGTGTTAGATTATCACGCGCTAGTTCTATTACTGGAGCTTCAACAGGAGCTTGAACAGTAAAATGAGGAGCGAGCTTTGACTGCATGCAGAAACTCCAAGGCAAGGACTAGCTGCTACGCAGCCAACCTTGTTATAATTTTGGTTTTGTTCAACAAGTTTGTTTTTGATGATCTTATATATATCTCGGTAATAGTTATGCTAATTTTCTTTTGAATCTAGATACAACTATCATTACTTTATCTGAGTCCATATTGAATTTATGATAATGCATTCTATGGATTTTTGAGTTTGATTGAACTATGCATATGCATTTTAGTCAATTAAATATGTTTTTTGCACACCCTTTCTGCGTACGATGAAATAATTCTTGGTCTTACAGTTCTGATTCTATTTAGCAAATTTTTTTTTTTTTTTAATGGCTATGTTTTGAGTATTATATTAGTATATATCCAAGTTATAAATATGTTGATTTTCATTTGAGTATGGATACAATTATCATCTGTGTTTTTTTTACTTTTATGATAAATTATTCTATAATTTTTTGAACATATACTTTCCGTATCACTTTTATCTCTAATGTTATGTTATTAATTGAAATGAAAATGAACATAACTTTCATATTGAGGAATACAGAAGTATGAATAAATATTTCACTTATTTCCTTTGGCATTCCTGCATTTCGCATAGTCAAACCTTGCTACCTTACAAAAATGATAATGGAATAGCTACAACATTTGCAATTTTACTGTTCTGATTGTTTGAAAAATTTTGACCCGACTTGTTAACTGAAATTGTAGATTCTATAATACGATTCCCCTCATTCAAATATGCTACATCTAGTTCCTTTGCCTATATGAAGCGAAACATGCATCTATGCTAAAGATCCAAATAATATTTAAGAACTTTGCATAATGTATCAACTTTTCTTTTTTTCGCCGCTTAAGTCATTATAATATTTTTCTTACATTGTAAAATGACTCTTATGTGAAATGCCAAGAAAATAAAATTCATTTGGTAATTGAATTTTAATTCTGTTAGTTATCACATATTTAGACTCTTTGAGCGCTTTAGACATTGTATCAACGTTACATGTTCCACACATCTTCACAATAATATAGCCAAATAAATATAGATAATAATAATCTATGAACAATTATTTTAGCTAGGTAATTTTTTTCCTGCAAAAAAATAATAGCAGCTAGCTCCTGCCTCACCTACCCTATGTTAAATGCGTGGGAAAAAAAACAAAATAAAATTCCTTACTTAGTGCATACACTTTCTCTCGTACTTTCCTTACACCCTTTCTCTTGCACTTGAATGAAAAAAATTGAATGAAAAAACAATGCTGACTGCAAAAGTTGTTCGGAATTAGATTTCTTTCACATCCACATTACCATTTCATTGTTTTTAGATATTTTAATGTATACTAAAATTTTTCTGTCAAAGATAATAAACTTAAATTATGTTTCATTTATTCATGAAAATGGAGCTTGTGTACATTTGGAATGCTAGAATTAAAATCATCTTAATAAACTTATACTATTTGTAATTTAAACTTATATAATATTTTATTTCCACTAAAATAAAAAAAATAGCTATGTTGGTCATACAATAGAAAATAAAATATAATTAAAAATAATAACTTACAAATTAATGGGAACTAATGGAAATTCACTTAAATGTAACCTAGTTAAAACAAAAATCTTGTAATGACAAGTAACAAGCATATGCTTAAATTCAAATCTTCTTGCAAAAATGCATTTTTTTTTATTTAATAAAAATATAAATTAGCAAAGGGATGATTCAACTCTAAATTCCGAAAGAATACATGAATTAATAATTCATAATTAAATTAAATTCATTCTTGAATTTTCACCTACTAAAATTAGAAGTGTAGATTTATAGGTCATAGTTATATTTTTATACCCGTCGTTTAGATTTTATTATTATTATTATTATTAACAAGATATATAACTGTACAATATTAAATGAAATAAATTTTTTTGCTTCATATATTAAGTAAAAATTAAATGCAATTGAAATACAATTTAAAACTTGTGTTCGAGGGTAGCTTGTCATTCAAATGGAAATTATGGTTTTAAAAAAAAAATCATATTCATATTGGAAGTAGAAAATTATTTGTCTATTAAGGGAGAGGGACATAATAATGTAAAGTAAATCTTGGTAAGTATATTTATCTACATCTTGTTCCTATCCATTTATTATGCAAATGCTCGCTTAATTTAGGGTGGGTAGTAATAGTGGATTTCAATTTTAGGTGGTTTAATAATGAAAAATCATTGCACAAATATCGAAAAAGCATCACATAAATATTACGATTGCATCATGGCTAAAAAAATTGAGGAATTTATCTCTATGCCATTTTAATGTGCAAATGCTACAATAAGACCTTAAGTATGGTCCAATGAAATGTTTGAAAATGATTTTTTCAATGATATTGGATTTTTTTTTTTCAAATTTAAACATTATAACTTGAATTGTCAAATGCTAAATTGATAGTAGTCAACAGACAAATTGATTGCTAGAGTCTTGCCTTGGTGGGGACTAATAAGAAGAAAAATGTCACATACCCCTACTAGATTTATCTAACCACACTTACAAAACCAAATTTTGATCTCCCATACATTAAGTCAAACATTGTACATGTAACACTTTATTCAAATACATTGCAAACAACCAGTTAAGTAATATTTTTCTTGTATGAATTTTTTCAAACATTTTTTATTAAATCAGCTAAGAAATATTTATCTAATTCCACTTGTAACATACTAATTTAAATATAACGCTCAATCATGCAACTTTTGATTTTTTTCCTTTGAGGTATTTTATCAAATAGTTTCAATGAAAATTGTAATAAAACACATGTAACACATTTATTCAAATTATTTGCATGAAAATAAACATAGATAAACTATAGCTATAGTATCATACAACAATACTATCCCCATCAAGAAAACAACATTTTCGTTCATCAAACAATCTGAATGTGATAAATTCATTAAACCATTAAAAAAAAATTTCAAACACTTTCCATCCAAACTAATATTGAAAATTCCTTATGGCATATATCCAAAATTATAGCAGTCTAGGTTCTAAACACTAAACCATATGATTAGTGGGAATTTCCATCACTGTAGTTCAAGTTTCAACTTCTGGAACCTACAAGATGAAAAGTTCTAACATAAAAGCTAACATGACCTATTTGATGCATGGTTTAAGGGGAATTTTGGAAGCTACAATTTCACTTATCATATCTCCTAAAATATCAAGAGCTAAGATATGAAAGTTGGACTAGATGAAAATTTGATTTCCCTCACTATGGTCTAAGTTCAGCTTCTAGAACCTCTCACAAGTTTTGTAGTATAAATTATAATAACTTGTTTGATGCATGATTTTAGGAGCATTTAGGAAGCTAAAATTATTCTGACCATATCTTATAAAACATCATGAGCCAAGCTTTGAAAATTGGACGACAGAACCAACATGATTTCACCTCACTATGGTCTAAGTTTTAGCTTTTGGAACCTCCTAGAAGAAAAATTATTCCATAAATGCCAACATGAACTTTTTAAAGATTCATTTAGGAATCCTAACTTGCTTAGATCATATTATATAAAATTTTGTGACCCTATATATGAAATTGAACTAGAGGATCGATGGGATTTCCCCTAACTATGGTCCAAGTTTTAGCTTTTGGAACCTCCCAAGAGAAACATTATGGTAGAAATGTGAGAAATAGTAATCATAGACCCGCGCATGTCCACATGCAATATGTTAACTTGCATAGAAATAAAAACATCTTTCACAACTTAAATGTATATTTTGTTATGCACTTGTCGTGCGAGAATAAGAAAGTGCCAGAAATATGAAATAATATTTCTAGAAACACAGACATATCACATGCATTGAGACAAACTACATTTAAGATATTTTATTATTCAGAAGCAGAATACAATGTTACCTTTCCTCTTTGAGGAGGAAACCTCTAATAGGAAAAAGCTCAACTACAATAAAAGTTGATGATTCCTCCCGTGCAATATAAGACTATTTATAGCTTTATGACATCCAAAACCCTAACTACTAGTGGTCCCTTTCATAATACATGTTAACCAATTTATTTATTAACTATGGCCCATTTATAAATGATTGTGCAACATTTTATATAATGTAGGTCAATCAGTTATAACTATTATTAATGTGGATAACCACTTACAGGCTTTATTGACTCAACTAACCAACTATGACTATGTCTAGGACCCTTGGTAGTATTACATAAATAAAGGGGTTATGGTTGGAATCTAATATGGCATCCCCCATCAAAAGCAGCCTTGTCCTCAGGGTTGAATCTGCAGAAACTACTAAATAATTGTGGATGGTTCCCATGTCGCATCTTTAGGATAGGTGTCTTTCCACTTTATGAAGTCAAGGAAGTTGGGAACCACCAAAGGATAAGAAAATCCTTGGGAGGATAAGAGGATAAGAGGATCCTAGGGATCCAATGATGAATGTAAGGTTTCTTCCCTGGACTTCCTTGATCGTGCAACCGCAAAGATGTTTTTCATGAGTATCGAGGACTTGTTTGGGTTGGAGCCAAAGTGAACCTTCCTCATCTTGTTCTGGTAGACTTGTTTGTACTTGGAAATTAAACCCCATAAATTTCTCGAGGCAAGATACATGGAATATTGGGTGTAATATTGAAGTAGTCGACAGAGCCAGTTTGTAAGCGACCTCTCCTATAGGCTAAAGTACTTGATAAGGCCCATAGAATTTTTGTGCTAGTTTCTGGAAACCCTTTTATTTGAGAGTTGTGTTCTTATAAGGTTGTAGTTGCAGGAATACCTGGTCACCTACTTGAAATGGCCTCTTTGAAAAATGTTGTTTAGCGCGATTCTTCATTTTATTCTCAGCTTAATGTAGATTATCATTGAGATTAGCGATCATGGAAACACATTTCTACAAGATCCAATAAAATTCCTCTACTTTGGAAGATACGAGGATATAAGAAGCTCGTGAAGGTGGGAGTTAGCCATAGACTGCCTCATATGATATTATCTTAGTGGTTTCATGATAGTTACTATTATTCTATGATCCAACTAAATGAATCCACTATACTCATTAATGTTTCTTGTCTAAAGTGAAGCATCGCAGATAGGCCTCCAAACATTTTTTTAGTTATTATATTTGACCATGAGTTTTGGGATGATCAACTGTACTCAGTTGGAGTTACGTGCCATTTACCTTGAAAATTTCCTGCCAAAATTTGTTGGTGCAATTGGTGTCTCGATCAAACATAATGGAAGTCGGCATGCCATGCAGTTTGAAGATTTGGTCGATGAAAAATTGAGCCACTAATGTTGGGGTAAATGAGCGTGATAGAGCACAAATATGAGCATATTTGGAAACTATGTTAATAAGTACCATGATAACGGATTTGTTTCTTGACTTTGGGATACCTATAATGAAATCGATGGAAAAATATTTCCATATGGAAGCATGAAGTGGAAAGGGTTTTAAGGTTCCCGATATCTTGATCATTTGCAATATTTTGAATTAGAATACATCACATTTAGCTACAAAAGTAACAATTTCATTCTTCATTCCAATCCAAAAGAAAGAGTAGTGTGCTCGTGTAGAGGTCTTCTGAAAGCCTTAATATCTTACAACTAGAGATGAGTGTATCTCTTCCAAGATGTGGGTTTTGTGGGTGGAGGTTAAGGATTAAGCTATGCAATCCTTATAAAAAAGAACCTCATCCTTCCAAGGGTAATCCTCTAAGGAATTAGGATCTGATCGTAATCTATTAAAGATCTAGGACAAAGAGGGGTCGAAGAACCATTCATGATGGGATTCTTCAATCCAATCTAGTGTGATTAGAGAGAGGGACAAAAGGGTTCCCTCATCCTCAAATTGGCACGATAAGGCATCAACCACTACATTGTCATGCCCCTTCATGTAAATTATCTCATAATAATATCCCAACATTTTTGCAACCCTTTATTTTGTTGTGGCGATGATAGATGATGCTCAAGGAAATATTTTAGGATATGATGGTCAGTGAATATTTAGAAACGACACCCAAATAAGTATGGTCACCAAGTGTCTACTACATATAATATGGCCAAAATTTCTTTCTCATATGTAGATCTACCGAGATACCTACCACTGAGTTGTTGACTTGTGAAATCCAATGGTTTAGCTTCTACATTAATACTGCACCAATAATTATTTCTAAAGCATCACATGAGATAAAAAAAGGTTTTGTAAAGTATGGTATGGCTAATATTGGAGTGGAGCACATGGCCTATTTGAGAGCCAATAAGGCCTAGTGAGTTGTGTCAGTCTAGAGAAATTTTTTTTTATTGCGAATATTAGTGAGGGGTCGAGCAATGCATCCATAATTTTAGAAAAAAATGAGATAGTAGTCTATGAGACCCAATAATCCCCTAAAACTCTTCAATGTTTTTGGTTGGTGCCAATCTTTCATTTCCTGAATATTTTTCAGATCAACTCTCATTCCATGCCCCACAATGTGTCCCAAATGTTCTACCTCTTACATGCCAAAGGAACACGTGAATAATTTGAAAAATAGTTTATGATCTTGGAGTAGTTGCAATACCTAGTCAACATGTTGAAGGTGAGTGTCTCATGTTATGTTTTAAATGATAATTTCATAAGAAAATAATAGGATAACGTTTTTGAGCTATCATTTTAGAAGGTTGTTCATGAGGCTCTGAAAAGTGGATGGGGCATTAAAAAGACCAATAGGCATGACCATGAATTCATAATTTCCTTCAATATTATGGAAGGTTGTCTTAGGAATTCCAAATTCCTTCATCTATATTTGGTGATAGCCCGAGCATAGGTACATCTTGGTAAAAAATTGGCACCATGTTGTTCATCAAGAATATAAACAACTACTGGGATAGGAAATTCTTCCTTCATAGTGAGCTTGTTGATGGCCCTAAAGTCTGGACACATGCACCATTGACCGTATTTCTTTAGAACCATTACCACTGGAGATGAATAAGGGATGGTGGTGGGATTAAGAACACTTTCTTCAAGAATTTCCTTGATGATTTTTTCAATTTCATTCTTTTCTACAAAAGGACCTCGATATGGGTGGAAGTTTTATGACTTGGTACCAGGGAGCTAAGGGATGCTATGATCATGTTCACCCCTCGAGGGTGGGACATCCTTAGGTTTTTCAAAGTCCTATTGGTGGTGGTATTATACCTACTGCATATTTGGATGAATGTGAGGAGGAGTTGATCCAATGGCATAGATGGAGCACCTGCTTGGAGCCCCCACATTGTATGAGTGTGGTAGTTATGATTAAAGCTCATATATAACTCTGTGAAGACCATTTTGATAAGGCCTATTGTGTAGAGCCATTCAACACCAAGGACAATACCATAACCACCCATTTCAATGAAAATCATGTGAGTTTTGAGGTGATAATCGTGTAGTTGAAGCTTATTATTTTCACAATGTCCTTCACATTTCATGGCCCCCCAATCAATGAAGGACTTGGAAATTAGATATTACCCGAAAAAAACAATGAAGAACTTATGCGAATATTTTATGGAAAAAGTTATGTGTGATACCACTATCAATCAATGACACTACTAGATAATGTTTAAGAAAACCTTAGATTTCGAGAGTCTAGGGAGAATAAATGCCAACAAGGGCATGAAATGAGATAATAGTCTCATCTAGTTTAGCTTTAGTATCAATTTCCAGGGATGTTAGGGGTTCACCCTCTTCTTCATTAGGAACTTAATTGGATGGAGATTCATTTATGATGTTGTTTTTAGTAGTTTCAATTTGAAATAATTTTGGTTCTTAGAATTTATGTCTGTAGAGTCATTGTTTCCTTATTTTGGATATTTCATTTGGTGACACCTTCTTAATCTTAAATTTCTGGGTGGAGCTTGTACCCGGGTTGGAGCGTGCTCATGTGACTAAATTTTCACAAATGAATTGGGCATTTAAAGTGGATTTTACCTCAACGACCTTGTTGCATGATTCAAACCAAGTATCTCGGTGATGCATTCAAAAACGTGCTTGGATGTCTTCCTTTAGGAAACTAATGAAACATTCCAAATAAATGGAATCTCCTAGTCCTTCAGTATGAATGGAAAATTCTTAAAAGGTTGCAATGTAGTACAATATTGTACCTGTTTCCTGAGCTTAGTGATATGACCTTGAAAGTGAGATTCTCGATCAAAGCAGTCACAAATGGATTATGAGAACATATTACAAGATGGATTCCATAGATAGCATTTATGATTCCACTAACACCACTACCATTACTCTTGGTCCAAGTAAAGTGCTCCCATATGTAGTTTAGTGTCATCTTCCCAAATATTGTTAAGGTGTAAATATTGTTCCAGTTGTGCCACCCATACTGTTGGGTTAGAGTCCTGAAATTTATACATTTATAGCTTAGATGTGCAATGGCTCGAATATTGATGACCTCCATGGAAATGAATGTGATCGCTGGATTCTCCTTCTATGTGTGCATCAATGATGTGTTCTTCCCTCATGGGTTCGTGACATGTTGTCAATGTTTCCTATACTTGTGTGATTTGGTTGGTAATGGATGCCTAGAAGTCATTGAATTTTTTCTCAAGGGTTTAGACTTTATTTGTAGCCTTTTCCTCATCGATAAATTGAGTCCTAGTACTGTGCATACACTAGCCTTGGTAAAATTTTTAGCTTACTTAAGGGTAGAATGGTTGTAAAGAGGGAAAGATTAGTATTCTAGTAATGTGCGTCACTTGAAGTTGTGTGAAAAAATTTGGGACTACATGAAAATTTGGGGCTTATATGTGAATGGTACCACTGCGATCAACTCGTCGTCTTTAATATTATAGGATAGGTCACTTTTGAGATTATCGTATATGTATGATAATTTTTTTTTTTACTTCAAAAGGAGTTTGAATCTTAGATGATCAATGTTGTGGTGGATGAAATCCAAAATTCTTGATACTGCCAAATATATTTAGAAAATTGAGGCTCGAATTTATCAGAAGAAACCCCAAGGCCTTGCCACTGAAAAATGTGTTGTGATATTCTAATATGGATTATGGCAACCAAACCATCATTGCACAAAGAGTCTAATCTGTGCTATGAACACCCCAATTATTGAATCTAATATGTATGGTGACAAAAAAACCCCAACTAAGGGATATGATATGTACAACGACGACCAAACTTGGAATGTTGGATCTTATATAGATGAAAAGGTGGAGGGTGATTTTCATATAACTGAGGGAACTATGGTCACAAGGAGTGTCAGGTGGTATAGATCACGATATATGCAGGGGTCAAAAAATAGTACTTAGCACAATATTTTAGATCATTAACTAAGGAGGATCAACCGTACTCTTAGTTGTATTAACTGACTACCCTATTGTACATGTGAGTAATCTCCATGAGTGTTATTCTTAGTGTACTGTAGAAACAATATGGTTTACGAATTATCTAAGGTTAGGTTTTAGCTTACCCTACTGGGGGCTTCTGATATACCAAGGGTATGTGGAAGTGTAATATATGCATAGTTTTTCCTAATGCTCTACTAGTCGAAGGGGTGCCCATAGGGGTTACAAGAAATTCCAACAAAATTCACCACATCTTGTAGCTGTTGCATGTATGCCTCACCAAATCCATAGGTTTATGAACCCAATGACAAATCCCATGGTTTTAATACATTAGAATACATCGCTAGCCTAAAAATATTCTGCCCAAAATTGGAGGTACAACTGGTTTTGGAAATTTCTCTAACACCACTTGTTATGCACTTGACTTATAAGGATAACTGAATGCCAGAAATATGAAACAATATTTCCAGAAACAAAAAATATCACATGAATTTAGACAAGCTACAAAGATTTTTTATTATTCATAAGTGGAATACAATGTTCACTTTCCTCTTCAAGGGGGCAACCTCCAACAAAGAATAGCTCAATTACAATAAAAATCAATGATTCTTCCATTGCTATCTAAGACTATCTATAGATTTATGACATCAAAAACCCTAACTACTATTGTTCCCTTGCATAATATGGTGTAACCAATTTATTTGTTAACTATGGCCCATTTATAAGTAATTTTGGTTCCTTTTCTATAATGTGGGTCAACCACTTACAATTATTATTAATGCGTATAACCGCTTACGATATTTATGGGCTCAATTAACTAACTATGAATCTGACTAGGACCCTTGGGATTATTACATAAATAAAGGGATTAGGGTTGGAACCTAAGATATTTCCAATTTAATCCATAGAAAAATTCATAAAATTTTTCCTATTAACTTCATGCAACATTTTCCTACAACCATGCAATATTACCATAAAGCTATACATAAATTCAATAAATAAATAATCATCATATTCATAGCTCATAGTTAATAAGACTGATCTAAAATGTAATAATGGTTGAAACTAAAGGTGGTAATTTGATTTTCCACTAAAACATAGACTGGTTGCAATCTGTATTTTATTTTTTTGTCACCCCCAAGATAGATCCATGTTCCAAGGGATTTTTTCAAGGAAACTCATATAGAAATCATGTTGAACACTAAGAGTATGGGAATTGTCATTACAGGTGGTTTATTAGATATGGAAACTACTATAGGAACTCACATTTTTGGGTGGTTTATCAGTTGTGGAAAGCAATGTAGGAGTTCACATTTATTAGTGGTTTATTATTTGTTGAAAACACTTTGAGAGTGGTTTATCAACCCTAAAACAAACACCCTGTGTGGTTTATTGAATTTCTTGACACACACTAGTTGGTTTATCAAACCTCTTGGAAATCACCCAATGGTTTCTCAGTCCTTTCGGAAAGAACACTCTTTCCTAGTGGTTTATTAGCTCAAAAACAAGCAACTTTGGTGGTTTATTAGCACAAAATTCCAATTATGTCCTTCATCGAATTTATTTCATCAAACAAAATGGGAGAGAGAGAGCCATTTTTTTGCTATTTGAATGATTTTTTATACTTTTTATTATGTGTCTCTTCATATTCCTCATGGAACATTCTTCAATATCTTTCTTGCTAGCTTCACATTTGATTGAGTAGTAGTGTCAACTAATACCACTCAACTTCTTATTCCTTTTCCCCTGAGATCGCAGATCTATGGTCCCACTCTTTAGGCAATTTAAATAAATTTATTATCATTTATAATCAAAGAACAATTACATTACATAAATTAGGGGGAGTAAACCAGGGGTGTTACAATACATAATAATATTAATTTTATACGAATCAAGTGGGACCACTCTCATCGACCAAGTTGTGAATGATTGAATTACAAAATGGAGAGATATGATCCAAATCAAATTTAGTCCAACACATTCATTTAAATCTAGAAACATGTGTTTACAATCTATCAATTAATTATATGTACATTCATTACTAATTTGTTTCTTTATTTGAACTCTATATTATAAAAGCATGCAATTTTATTATCTAAAAATGAATAAGTTAGATTTGTGAGAACATAATTTGTTATAAATTATATTTTGATTCTCCACGATTTGATAAATCACAATATTTTGAAAGGTTTATAAATATTCTATATTCTCCATAGAATCTCATATGTCAACACATGAAGTTAAGATTGTCATAAGTGTTGCAAAGGATCTATAATTTCATTAGATATTGTACTCATGATCTTGATATTCATTGATATTTTTCACATAATCTAGAGATTCTTTGGCATCCTTGCACATTATATAGATATTCTTTAGTGATATTGTCCATGATTTATATAGTCTTTGTTCATATTATTGTTGGAGAAAGGTCCCTTAGGACCGCATTTTTGAGTAATTAATAAGTATTTTTTGTAGCTTTGAGTCGTGTGCGCTAAGTAATGCATAGTCAAAGGGGATTTGGGGTGGCTCAAAGTCCCTTCATGAGTTGTAATGGGCTAAAGGGTAATACTAGAAGTCTCGAACCACAGTTTACGGAACCTAAAACAAGCACAGGCTAAGATATAAATAGAAGTATAAACCGAGTCAGATAGGAAAACTTTTGATGAAAAGTGTATGTATTTTCTGAAATTTGAAGCGAATATTTGTAAGTGTCTCTGTCTGAAAGGCTCCTGCTAGTTGTGTGTGTAGAGACCTTAGTGCGACTATGTGTGGATCCCATTGGTTGTGTGCATGGATGAATCTGAAGGATTGTAAAGATTTTTAAGAGTTGTTGATTAATAAAGAACTGTCTAGGGATAATTTTGAGTACTAAATGCATCTGTGATATGTTTTTCTTACGATTATATTATCTGCGATTGGATAAGTTGTGTACCCATTTTAATGCTTAATATGGATGTTAGTTGCATAGATCTATTACTATAAGACTTGAATATAACTTTATTAAGATTGTTGAAGGGATTGCGAAGCCACTGTCAGTGCATGCATAGGGTGGCCTGCGTAAGTTGACCTAGATTTTCTTGGTTAGGGTTTATGGTGCTTAAGATAGTCTCTTGTTATTATATATCTGTGACACCCACATCATTTAATTCTCTCTGATGTTGAGGAAACCTAGTTCCAACAGCTGCCATACTCCTATGAGTGATACTTTGGCCTACGCAAGTAGGTCACTATTGAAAGGGCTAGTAGTAATAGGGTTTGTTGGTTACGCTTAACTCCAAACCTAGGTCAGGACCCCTGAAGCCAAAAAATATTTTTTTTTTTCAGGGACAAGCTTCAACCAGAAACTCCACCAGAAGTATGAGTGCAACGTGCTGCTCTAGTCAAAGAAGCATTAGTCAGTATTGTAATGACCGTCAATAATGGTACCGAGCTACTGGAGACAACTATGTGCCTATGGAAATCCATGTAGATGGATCCCCTTGTTAGGAAAATCTCACAAGAGCTACGTGCCAAAGAGCAGGCATTTGATGATGTTCACGAGGCACTTCCTACATTTGTGCATGCTCAGTGAATGACAGGACTACAAACAACCCAGATATTTTGCGATGAGGTTAAAGACCTATGGAGGAATAAGCACATCGGGACTGACCACATGAAGGCATGGGAAGATGAAGTAATGAATATCTCACAGGATTTGGATGTTGTTGTTAAGAACTTGAACCAGGCTTAGTAGAGTATCAATCTCGCAGCAATGGGGCTAACCTCTTAGAAGTTGGTGGATACAAATAAGAGTACAACCGATCAGAGTGTGGGCAACCTTGCACCCTTCATTACTACCATCGAGGAGCTGGAGATGAAGATGAAGGCCTCAGTACCTTTGTGACTTGGGACGAGTCATAATATTGTGTTGGGGGATTGTTGGAGTACGGTCACTTAGGACCGCATTTTTGAGTAATTAATAGGTATTTTGTGTAGCTTTGAGTCATGTGCGCTATGTAATGCACAGTCAAAGGGGTTTTGGGGTGGGTCAAAGTCACTTCATGAGTTGTAATGGGCTAAAGGGTAAAACAAGGAGTCTCAAACCACAATTTTCAAACCTTAGGATGAGCATGGGCTAAGATATAAATAGAAGTATAGATCGAGTCGAATAGGACAAGTTTTGATGAAAAGTGTATGTATGTTCTTAAATTTGAAGTGAATTTATGTAAGTTTCTGTGTCTGAAAGGCTCCTGCTGACTGTGTGCGTGGAGACCTTAGTCTGGCTATGTGCGGACCTCGCTGGATGTGTGCGTGAGTGAATCTCAAGGATTGTAAAGGGTTTTGCAAACTGTTGATGAATAAATAAGTGTTTTGAGATAATTCTGAGTACTAAATGCATCTGTGATATGTTTATGTGATCTAGTTTGCTTACAATTTATGTTATCTATGATTTGGTCGATTTATTACCTATTTTACTAATTAATATGTATGTTAGTTGCATAGATTTATTACCGTAAGACCTGAATATCAGTTTATTAATATTGTTGAAGTGATTGTGAAGCCACTATCGATACGCGTGCATGATAGCCTGAGTAAGTTGACATAGATTTTCTTAGTTAAGGTTTTTGGTGCGTAAGACAACCTATTATTATTATAGATCTGTGGACACCTAGATTGTTTAGTTCTATCTTAGGGTGTGGAAACTTGGTTCCAACACCCTCCCCATACTACTTTGGGTGAGACTTTGACTTGCGCAAGTAGGTCACTACCAAAAGGGTCGATAGTAAGAGGGTTTTGTTGGTTAGGATTAACTCCGAACCTGGGTCAGGACGCCTCAAAAAAACGCTTATGCATGATCTAGAGATCTATCTTGCAATACTAATGTAATATCCCAAAATAGGGAAAATCTACAACAATGTGATTATATTAAGATATTCTAAAAGTGGAGATCCAGCAATACATGAACATAAACATGGAGTAGCAGTGATAATATCATACCAAGATGTATGGAAACCATAAATCCATTCTATTATATATATCAGCAGCAAATAAGTGCAATACACATCAAATGATCAAGGCAAACAAGCCTACCATGAATACATATGTCAACAGTGGAATGCTGCTACGTAGCAAAATGTCTATGGATCAAAACTGCGTAGTCATAGATAGAGCACCGCTACAAGAAATAAAAAACAACATAGATCTTCACATATATGGCTGATACAATGATGGGAGAGAAGATCTAAGCTCCCAAACACTATTTCTAGAAAATCCTGGAAGGATTGGCTGAAATATGCAAAAATACAAAATGCCGAAGTAGTAGCTGAAACTCAAGAACTGGATGGAAATGGATGTAGATGATGAATAAGCTGAATAAACCTCCTATAATGGATATTTCCAGTGAAAGGCTGATACTAACACTGAAGATCTCTCCCTCCAAGCAAACATCGCAACCCTCATTGCAGATGCTCTCTGAAAATAACACAGTCAAGGAGAGGGACTACGCTGTTGATGATGGAAAATGGTTGGCCTAATGCCAAAGATGATGAAATCAGCCCAAAAGCTTCCTCACTTATCCTCCAAAGTAAAGAAGGCTTTCTCCTTTGAAAAATAAGCTCTGAAAGTGGTGTTCAGTAGCCTCCACTGCAACACCCTGCAACACAACCTAGCTCTAAAAAGAAACTGTGTTGTAGCTGAAGGAGGATGCTTGGCCTGAAGCCTGAATGTGGAGAAATGAAGAGCAAGCTCCTTCAAGAGGCCTCCCTTGAAAGGAGAATGAATTCCTAAGCATGAATGCCTTGTACTAAGCAACACTGCAACTTTGCTAAACAACAGGAGAATGCACAAAGTCTAAATAGACCAAGAAATCAATAAACAATCACACCAATAACAATGGCTACCTTTCTCTTCTTTTAAAAAAGTGAAAGCTATCTCACCATGGGTCCCACTCCTTAGGGTTTCCTCCACCAACGAAACTTCCTCCCATTCATACTGCGCTGTCTCTCCAAGTGATCTCCACCTCTTATCCTAGCATTGTTGAATTGGTCAAACTTGACCTTGTCCACATGCAAAGGTCTCTTTTCACACATGAGGGTGTGAAATCCAGCTCCAATGATGATCCCTTTTAACACTATGAGGGATTTTATACATATTTTATTGTTCATGGGCCTCCTTTCCAATTTATTCAATCTCCTAGGTGTAAAAGACAAAAATCAATATTCCAATTAGCTGCATGCTAATTTAGGAATATTACAGTCCTCCCCTCCCAAATGTTTCTTGTCCTCAAGAAACTGCAAGGATAGAACTGAAGGGTCTCTCATCAATGAATCTCCAAATTTCCCGTCCCAAGCATGCAAACTAGCCAAATGGCCATCATCATGGATAAGTAAAGTACTCAAGGAGGCAATAAGGTGTTGTCCAAAGGTCCTCTAAAGGCATGGATTCTGTAGTGTATTGGGAAACATCCTTCCCATGTGGATCCTCCATCCTGAAGCAATCATCCATACAAAGTGAGTTACCTCCCAACATGGCAACTCCTGAAAATCCTCTTCCACCTTGAGCACATGCAATGTAGGTGGGCTGAAAATCTGATCATGGTAGACATAATAGCCTACCCCATGCTGTCCTCCTCTCCACTTATGATAAGTGTAGATTATTTTCTTCTCTTGGGCTGCAAAAGTTTTTCCTCCAAGTGGAAAGAAGAAAACTAGATCTCAAATGATCTTCCCTCCAACGTTGTGAATCAAGCTAGCCCAAAACATCTCAGATATGATGAATAGGACATGATCATAATATGGTATCCAAATGAGAATTTTGATGAAATTTTTACATATTAATGAATGATAAAAACAATTTCTCAAGCGGACACAGCCTATTCTTTCCCACTGCAACTTCAGAAAATAGCATGACAAGTGATTTTTTGATAAATGGCTAGTTGTGTGAATCATCACATCTACTAGTGAATAGTAAATGGCTTAATCTTTCAATTGAGCATACAAGAAATAATCAAACACTTGCCCATGTTTATACAAGGAAGGATGTCTCCATCATAATAGTTGGAAAAATTTTGTTTATGGGGCTCAACAATAAACTTGCCCTCTTGTGGAGCAATGCACTGTATGATAATGGTAAGAAGATGCAAATACTATGTTAGATAATAAATAAATGAAAAAACAATAGTCTCACCATATGATGAAGGTAAAGTGATGAATGAATCCATGAATAAGTCCATGCTCCAAAGGAACAACATTGCTGGCCTATGCAGGTAGGCTCCTGCCAACTCATAGCTCAATTCTTTGACATGATCCTTGTCAAAGACTCCTCCAATAATGTTGTTTTGAATATGGAATTCCTCCCAAAATGGAAGTACTTCCTGATCATATAAGGCCAAGGAGTAGCCCCTTTGCACCATGATAGTGCCATCTCCCACTCTTGAAACATCATGAAACATATGAGAGAAAATATGCCCCTGCTCTCCCAAGTACAACTCAAGCAACAAAAATGTTTGTTGCCCCCTCTTGCTGTCATCATAAAAATCATATGATGAAGACATAATGAATGATATGAAGGTCACATCCTCACCATGCATCCATACTCTTTGCTGCCCAATGATGCAAGCATCCTGCCACACCTTCTCCATCCATGCTAAGTGATGGCCAAACTCCTTCAAGAGTAGCCAGCACAGCCAAGCCTCCTACTGCCCGGTGTCATAGATTTGCAAGTGGCTTGCTAGCCTCTTGCTCTTCATCCACATCCACTCAACCACTTGTGGGTGTCTCCTACCATCCTCCATCTTGGTATTCCTCCAATGACGACTACCATCCTCCATGTGTTGATGAACCTTGCACTCCATGACATGTTGAAGTGCACCTCTAATGGGATCTCTCCATGAGATCTCCCTCTCATCAATAGTCCTCCAAAACCAATGAGGTTTTCGATCTGCTGAAAGTAGACGTTTCTCTTTGAGCTGAGAGGTGCTCATTGAGAAAGTGTCATCTGGAAAAGAGAAATTTTTTCTCATCTCAAGATGTCTACTATATATCATCCTTTCCTTCAAGTATTCAAACCCCAACCTCAAGTGTGGTATGCACTCCAAAAATGGCTCATGAGGATGATGGTTTATTTCTTCATTGAATGTTTCAATGTTGCACAGTGCAGTGCAATCTCGCTGCTCTATATTAGTAACATATGTTGATTCTCGGACATATAAATATGAATTTCCACAATCCTCCAAAATATTTGTTGAAATAGAAACTGGAACTTCATTCATACCTTGATGGAACTTGGGAGATCCTTGTATGGCGAAAATAGTTCTTTCCTCCAAAGAAATGGCTACTCCATTTGCAGATGTAGAAGGCTACTCTTCCAAGGCTGTGACAACGCTGGTACAAGTCTCCTCCCATGGTGGTGTGGGCTTTTTCTCCTCTGATCTTTATCTATCAAAGGCTCTAATCAACCTCTGAATGAACTATCAAAAAGTATTCACCCTTGCATGGCTCAAGTGGTTGAACCACCAAACATTGGCTTCACCCTCCAAGTGTAGCACTCTAACTTCCACTGCCTCCTTCTCTACCACTGGATGCAGTAGGAAGAATTCCTCAAGCTTTCTTGCCCAAACTCTTGCTATAGATGATCCATCATATGTAGGCAATAGAAACCTATTACCTTTGATTTCTATTTTGTTGTAGGACCTCCTCTCTTCCTTTAAATAAATGAACCGTGGAAGAGATAGAGTCTCTTTGAAGGCTCTAGGTTGAGATTTGTAGTCAACAAGGTACTTATTTAGAATCAAATGATCCAAGTATCTCTCATGCTTATTGTATTCTTCTCGGTGAGAATAGGAAGTGCATTGTCCTTTCTCTTCTATTTGCTTATCCTCCATGGGGAGGTTCTTCATAGATCTAAAGAATGATGAGAAAAAAATAATCCTCTCCAACATTGTGATCTTCTTCTATCCTCTTTGGATGAAACTCACAGGCTGAGCCAAGATGGATGCTCTGATACCACTGTAATATCCAAAAATAGGGAAAATATACAAGAATGGGAATATCTTAAGATATTCCAAAAGTGGAGATCCAACAATACATGAACATAAACATAGAGTAGCAGTGATAATATCATACCAAGATGTATGGAAGCCATAAAGCCATTCTATTGTATATATGTTATAGTATCATTTTTCACCCTCATGAGATTCATGATTGTCTCTTTGGCCTTGGGCACCCTTTCCCACAGAATTGAATAAAAGTTCATAAAAAATAGTGTTTCAAAACCCATACGTGGATATGCCTAGACTTTTCCACGTGTATACGCGAGTCCAGAGATACTTTTCCGCGTATGCCATTAAAATCATTAAAAAATATATAAAAACCCTATTTTCGAGGCTGGGTTGATGGTTATTCCTGTAATTCAACCACCCCAGCCTGTGGCCAACTGTTTCGAACTGATTGAAACTACTTTGAGCGAGTGTAAAAGCCCCTCATATGCATGGCCTAAGGGAGGGAGAAAAATTATAGACATTATACTCTATTGGAGCCCAATTCAAGTCTAATTTCCTATGACTCCTGCACTTCCCAGGTATTTATAGGAAACCCTTGTTTCCTGGAGATGTTCATCAACTTATATGTCATCTCGCATGCACAATTCTTGTAAGAATCCTAGCGAGGCAAGGGCAGGACGGATCCAGACGACGGTCTATTCGAAGATCGTCCATCAATGAATACATTTCCAACAGATTTGTGATAGAATTCGTGGTCGATCAGTTCGTGTCCTATTCAAAAGCAGAGAGGAGATTATTCAAAGGGTTCCGAGGTAAGTTCCTGAAAACACTGCCCTTATTAATCAAAATTTTGTTGTGCGAAAAAGGTATTATGTGCAACCACACCAAGTGAATGACCTCTGATCTGGGTGAAAGCACAACACAAAGTGGTAAATACTACAAAACTAATCAAGAAGGGGATAGATCTATCTACAGTCTAGTAAGAGATTTAGATGCATATAGCCCTCCAACTACACCACCCTCAAGCCAGCATAGGGGTAAAAACTCACCTGTACCTCCACCTCCGTCAGAACACGAGATGCTCTCACACATGAAGCTAGCTACCTTCAAAGGTGTAGGGGATGAAGGTATGGACTAGTTATGTTTTGTCGCATAGCCAGTATGGACTGTGCATAATGTGGCCGACGATGCTATGAAAAGGGCGCAACTATCTCTTGCCTTTGAAGGAAGAGCCCTAGACTGGTATATGGGATACGTAGCTCAGCATGCAAATGTGACCATTCAAGGGGTTAAGAATGCCCTAAAACAATAGTTTTAGAAGCCTAAATCTTACTCTCAGATAATGAATGACCTAAAATATTTTAAACAAGGGCCCTCTGAGTCTTTATGGGAGGCTGATCAACGACTAAAGAAAGTAATCAGAGAAGGAGAATTTCTATATGATGATAGGCAGCACAAGGAATGGTTCATTGCTATGTTACTACCTCACCTACATGTACCTATGGGTTAGCAAGCCATTGAATCACAGGAAAAAGCTTTGGATTTTTCCATAAAGTTAGAAGCCGCGCCAAGGGATGATACCCAGTTGGGAGTACAACAAATCCAAGGGCAGTTGGAGGCAATGCACATGGAAATTTAGAACTTGTGAAAGGACCGAGGGAAAGAAGCTAGCCCAGACATATGGTGCATACGATGCAGGGTATCTGGCCATACCAAGGATCAGTGCCCACTTCTGGTCGACGACCTACAGGCTAAGGGACCCAGTCCATTGCACCCTAGGGAGTTTGCGGGACCAAATGGACCAACGTTGTGATGTGATTATTGTCGCATAGCTGGCCTACATGATACTAACCACTACCCTTGTCTGGGTGCATATATTCTAGAACTGAAGCAACAATGGTGCCGGTTTTGTCGATCAGTAGGACATGATGAACATAACTGTCGAACTTATGATTTAATGATAGACCGAGGAAACCTATATAGGGTACAAGCGGACCCTTCTTCACCAAGATCCCCCTAGGGCATAGGTGGCTCCCTAGCTAGGGGTAGGGGAAGAGGAAAAATGATCTGCTATAACTGCTGAGAAGTAGGGCACTTTGGGAGGCACTGATCGAACCCTGCAAGGCAATCTTGCAGATACTATAGACAGCTGGACCATGTGAATGAAAATTTTCCAATTCTGATAGCGAAAATGTAGGAAATGTGGTAGACACCTATGGAGAACGTACAGATGGTTAAGGTAGAACCTCGAGACGAAGGAACAAGCATTAATGTCATAACATGCAGCGACATGGACTGGGGGAGCTGAGGAGAAATTTGTGGCTGAGCCTCTTATCTGAAAAGCAGCTATTAAACAAGAAGGGTTGGACCTACAGAAGGAAAAGGAAACCTTTGTCGCAGCTTGCAAAGAGTTTGCTAAGGCTGAGGCGTCTACTTCTCAGGACCCTGCAAGTCGCAACGCAGATGACAAAGTAAAACCATTTTTGTAGGCATGTGTGAAGCCGTTATGCAACCAAAGGGCTGTAGAAAATCTTCAAGCATTAATAGACAGCTTCGTAGAAAGAACTAATCCACCCCTAGAAGTTAAGGATGTGCACAAACTGTACAAGCATAAGAAACACACTAGAAGGGAAATGTGGTTAACAACACAGATTGGTGATTATAAAATGGATCATGTTATTTTGGACTTGGGATCAGATGCGAATGTATTTCCCAAGAAAACTTGGCAGCGAATGGGAGAACCTAAGCTGGAATGGTCCACTATCCAATTGCGCATGGTCAACCAGTAGAAGATTATACCGTTGGGGAGACTTTCAAAGATCGTGGTCAATATCGCAGGAGTGAAGAATCGGGTTGACTTTGAGGTAATTCAGATTTTCGAAGATGTGGACCCCTATCCTTACTAGGGTTGGATTGGGCCATAGATATGGGAGGTATTATCAATCTTAAGAAAAGAAGCATGGTGTTTGAAAATGAAGTTACGCGGGTGATAGTACCATTAGACCCTGCGGAAGGAGAACGGTATACAGAGCCGGTGCGCGAAGAAGAGGATGTGGATGACATATATAAGTTAACTCCATAGGACAAATATTGGATCAATCCTATGGCTGATGGTGTACTTTTTTGGGAAAAGGACAACGAATGTTTCTCTGACTCCGACGGGGAGATGGAAAATTGGCAAAATCGGTTACATGATGTATCTACGTTGTGATGTCTTAGAATCACAAGGAAATTCTGATGCATCTCCTTAGAGGTAAGAGAACTACCCTACTTCGATGGTTCTAGTAGTATTAAGGAGTTTTTGCGAGCATTTGAAGCTGAGGTTCCAAGAGAGTGAAGGTTATGGGCCCTTAATCTAGCCATGCGCACAACACCTGCGA
Organism: Pinus albicaulis; assembly: GCA_034641835.2. Lineage (NCBI taxonomy): Eukaryota > Viridiplantae > Streptophyta > Pinopsida > Pinales > Pinaceae > Pinus > Pinus albicaulis. The sequence continues at coordinate 1,147,959,458 of CM076578.1, forward strand.
GGGGGTGGGACACACATAAGGGGGCGTTCCAAGATTGGGAAGAGTGTCAGAATATGATGATCCTGTGATTTGAGCCTCTGGTTCACTTGCGTGTAAAGACGTTCCTTGGCCCAGGGGACCCGCGCGAGCATTTGTTCACTTGGATGGAGAAATGGTGCGACCGTACTACAGTAGAGTGGGTTCACCTATTTATTAATGCCTTGGGACCAATCCCCACTGCATGGTATTTAGATGCAGAGCTACATCACTGCACCCTGTTGGCTTGACGGGTCCTGACCCAGGTTAGGTGTGCAAGGTTTGCCAACAAACCCCTATACTACTGGCCCTTTCGGCAGTGACATGCTTTCGCAGGTCACAGTCTCACCCGAAGTAGTATGGGTGGGCGTTGCAACCAGGTTTCCGCACCCTGAGAAAGGAAGGGTAAGGCAAGCAGAGCTGCGTTCTGTTATGTAATCCCCATATGACCTTGTTTCTTCGCAGGGTTAATTATATATATCTACTTGCATCCACGTGCACTAGATCTCTAATTATATATGTTCTATAACATAAACACAACATTATCTAACAGAGCGTAATAGATCTAGATTCAATCATTCACTACATAAACATTCACAACGAAAAGACAAAAAATACACAGTACAGTAATTATCAGCAATTCATTTAGCAATACTCATAGATTCAGATCACTAACAATCCTTCGCATTCATTCATTCATCAACCTTTCCTTACAATTCCCTTCCCAACCTGCGCACACAGCAGCAGGGTCTGCACACAGCTGGACTATGATCTCTACGCACACAGCCAGCAGGAGTTCGTTCCCCAAAACCCAAACAAATATCTTACACAATAGATCGCATCAATGCCTCATCAAATCCTATCCTTTACAATCCAAAATGCATCTCTATTTATAAAAATCTAGCTTCAATGTTCCTATGGTCCGCAACCCATGGTTTTTGGACCCCCAGTTTTCCCTTTGACCCATTACAATGCGTTCGGGGCTTTGACCCGCTCCAAAATCCCTGCGCTATACTAAATATAATAAAAATTAACCAAAATGGACCATTTTCACAGCTTGTTAGGAGACCCCATTCCAACAGTCCCCCAACACAATCTTGTGACTCATCCCGAGTCACTGCACTGGTGCGACCACATAGTCCGTAGCCTAGTATGGTTTGATTCGACCTCCATTAACAAAGCCAGGAATGAGGTCACCGCACAGGGTAGCTAACTGGACTGATCTGCCATTCGTAACCTCCTTAACTATGTAGGGACCAAGCCAATGCTGCTGGAATTTGCCAGGATGTTTTGCAAAATGACTATCGTATAATAGGACAAGATCACCTTCGACGAATGTCTTCTGGTGAATTTTTTGATCATGCCAGGCTTTATATCTAGCCTTTTGTACCTACTGATGAAACTGAGAAATAAACCGATCTTCTTCCAATGCTACCAGTTGCACCAGGTGTTCTTCTATGATATCGGAGTCTACCATATTCGTGAATGCTGTGATGTGTAGGCTAGGAACAACGTACTCTATGGGCATGATGGCTTCCTTGCCATAGACCATTTGGAAGGGTGTCCTGCCGGTCAACGTTTTGTAGGTTGTTCGGTAAGCCCATAGAACCGAGGGGATGCGAACATCCCAGTCACTATGATCGGCATTACAAACGTTCGTTAATGCCTGCTCCAAAATTTTGTTGAAAGCTTCAACCGCCCCATTAGCTTGGGAATGATATGGTGTACTCTTGGCATGGTGGATCTGTAATTCATCATTCAAAGCTTGAATCGTTTGGTTAAGAAAATGCATACCTTTGTTGCTCATTATGATTTTCGGGCAGCCAAACCTGGTCAGAATCTGCTCAAAGATGAAGTGCGCAGAAGTATCAGCAGTACAATCTTTTACGACTTATGCCTCAGCCCATCGTGTGATGCAGTCAGTGGCAGTGATAGTGCAGTGTACACCTGTTTTCTTGCCTGGTGGATTGATAGGTCCTATAAAGTCAATGGCCCATTTATCAAAAGCCTGTAGGGCCATTTGGGGCTGTAATGGCATGTCATCTCATCGTGAGGGTCGGCTGGTTCATTGGCATGTATCACATGATCTATAATAGGTGTAAGAATCCTGATGCAGGGTAGGCCACCACAAGCCAGCCCTCAAAATATTTTGCATTGTAGCCCTACCTGCGTAGTGGTCGCCTGCGACTCCATCGTGTGCTTCTGTGAGGATGGTAGGCCGTTCATGTTCTAATACGTATCTACGGAGTATTTCATTGGCGCCTAGCTTATATAGCTGTCCTGCGATGATATTAAAGTCTATAGCTCGGGTAACCAAATCTTTCTTCTGTTGTACCGAATAAGTATCAAGGGCCATACCCCTAGTAAGGAACTCAATGATATCAGCAAAGTGAGCATCAACCATCTTAATGGTAAACAGCTACGCATCGGGTAAGCCTTCGTCCAAGTTAGTGGGTTCTTCCCCTGTATCGATACGAGACAGATGATCTGGGCCTGCATTCAACCTCCCAGGCTTAACGATGATCTCAAAATCATATTTCTGAAATAGCAACAGCCAGTGGAAAATCTTCCCCCCAACACAGGCTTTTTGACCAGGTATTTCAAAGCCGAATGGTCTATGAACATCTGAAAGTGTCCACCCAGTAGATAGTGTCGATATTTTTGTAGCGCATACACTATAGCAGGTCCTTCGCGCTCAGTGGTAGAGCAATTTCGTTCAGCGCCCGAGAGTTTGCGACTAGCAAAGGAAACTGGGTGATCAATATCTCCCTTTCCAGGCTGCGTAAGGACTGCACCTAAGGAAATTTGTGACGCATCAACATGTACATGAAATTATTTTGACTAGTCAGGGAATATCAGTATGGGCGCAGAAATCATCTTCTCTTTGAGCAGTTCAAAGTTCTTCTGACATTCATCATTCCAGAAAAAAAGGGACATATTTTTTTAGTAGCTGTTCCATGGGTGCTGTGATCAGAGCGTATCCTTGAATGAATTTTTTGTAATAGCCTATGTGGCTAAGAATGGAGCACAACTGTTTCTCCATTGTAGGGGCTACCAGGTTGATAATTACAGCTATCTTCGCAGGATCAACCATCAGTGCTTGCCGACAAACTATATTTCCAAGCAAGATTCCGAAAGGCATGCAGAAGACGCACTTTTCGACATTCAAGGAGATCTGGTGCTTCCGACACAAATTCAAAATTAATCATAGGTTCGAGACATGTTATTTCACTAAGACAAACACCATCCAGTCATCAAAGTAAACCTCCGGGAACTTATGAATAAATTCTTTGAACACGGCCACTACGACCCTTGAAAAGATAGCAGGTGCGTTCTTAAGACCGAAGGGCATGACCGTATACTAGAAGGAACCCCATTCGGTGGCAAAGGTGGTCTTACTGCGATCCTCAGGTGCAATTTTGATCTGATGGTATCCCAAGAATCCATCTGTGAAGGAATAGGCCTCCTGGCCACCCAGGCTATCCAAGATTTCATCAGAGAAGGGATTAGGGAAGGGGTCATGAACGCAGGCATCGTTCAGCTTTCAGAGGTCCACACAGATACGCATTTCTCCTTTTTCCTTTTTATCTTGAACGACCATTAGACTTACCCAATCTAACTGTTCAACTGGTTCAATGATACCTACGGTCAGCATTTTTTCCAACTCTTCTTTGACCTTTTGCTTATACTTAGGATTCAATCAGTAGGGCCGCTTCTTGATGGGACGCGCCTCAGGCTTCAGAGTGATGTGCATAATGTTTAGGTCCCCAGTGATTCCTTTGAGCTTAGAAAACTTCGTAGGGAATAAGTCCTGGTACTCCATAAGTAGCTCGACAATTTTTCCCATGGTGCCTTCATCCCAATAGTCCCCAATTTTCGCCATATTAGGGTGTTCTTTTGTCCCAATATTAACCTCACGTAGCCGGAGAGGTTGCGTTACATCGACATCTTGGAGCGAAGGTCTGATAACGGTACGTTCCTATTCAGATTCCGGAACAGAGATATTCCGCGGGTTATCCTCCTCTTCATTAATTGCCAAGCTCTGGAAGTTGACTATGTCTTGCAGCTGGGCCTCCCATGTCAGAATGACTGGTGGGGTGTGTGGGTGAGGCCTCCTAAAGATGAATGCATCAATGTCTTGCAGGGCTTTTTCAAGCATCTTTGTCCCCCCAATAAGTTCGAATGTTCTGAGGAAGTCCTCTTTTAATATCTCCCAATGGTGGGTCTGCTGATGTAACTTAGTATCTAAGTACCAACTAGTGGGGATAGGGCCGAAGGCATGTATAAAAAGAAGGATCCATTCGTCTGGGGTTTGGTCGGCCCATTTGGTTGTCCACATACACAGATGCGTGCAGGGATCTTTGGGCCCCAGGAATATCTTGGTGCGCACATTAGTAGGGGGTGTGAACCGCAACACCATCCTATCTCGACACGTCTCCCAGTCTGGAAATGCTTTCTTGTGGGTATCCCACCAGCGGGCAGGTGTGCCACGTAGTGACAGATTGAGTCCCCAGAGTCATCAATCCTTTGGAACCCTAGCCTCTAATGTTCTTAAGAATTCCTGGACAGTACTAGACTCATCAAAGTGGGGAAGGTCCCTTACCTCCGAAGTAATGCAGTAGAAAGTCCTTGCAACTCGAGGGCATCGTAGGGCTGAGACATTGTGTAGTCAGGTCTGCCAATTCTCAAGTTCTTCATCTGGATCAGAAAATTACTCCCTGTTTTTCTCCCAGTCGAATACTCCACTTGTTGTAGGGTCACCCTGGTCTTCGTCCTGTGCCGTCATCCTGTAGATGTGATCGAGTTCCTCTTCTTCATATGCTGGTCAGTATAATGCGTGCCCTCAGTAGGATCCAGTGGTACTATTACACATGTACCATTCTTCTCAGACACCATGCTACGTTTTTTTAGATTAATGACACCCCCTACGTCGATAGCCCAGTTTATTCCTAGGAGTGTAGGGTAGGGTTCCGTATCTTCCACAATTTCTATGACCTCAAAGTCAGCTAGGACCTTTACTCCTGCGATATCAACCACAACACTTAGCAACCGTCCCAGAGGGATGATCTTTTGTTGATTCATCATTCGCAGATGGATGGTGGACCAGTCTAATTTAGGTTCTCCCATTCGTTGCCATGTCTATTTTGGTAATATGTTCACATCGGATCCAAGGTCAAGAATAACCTGATCTATCTCATAGTCACCAATCTGCGCAGTCAAGTGCATTTATCTTCCGTAGCACCTTTTGTAGCTATGTAATTTGTGTACTTTCTTAACCTCAGTTGTTGTGCTCGGCTAGGCTGCGCAATCCTGTAGCAGTACTTGAATATTTTCTCCAGCCTGTGGGTTGCGTAGTAGCTTCAATCATGCCCTTAAAAAGGTTTCAACCTCCTCTCCTATCCGGAGGTGTGCTGGCAGCTGCGCAAGGGCTTCCAGCGACTCCTGTTTCCTGGGATTTGGTTCCTTCTGAATAGCAAGCTCCTCCTTGCTTCCTGGGTAACCATGCTGTGCGTTATGACTTTTATACCGGGATCTTCACTCCTCAGCTCTGTTTTGACTCTCTGTACATTTTGTGTGGGAGTAGATTGTTTGTCCTTCATTTTTTTTAACAAGATCAGGCAGTCTTCGATTTCATGGTCCAGTTGTCGGAAATATTTACAAGACTGCCTAGTGGAATTTGGGCAGTCCCTGGCGAAGTGCCCTACCTCTCCACAGTTTTAGCAGATCAGTTGGCCCCGTCGTCTTCCTGCGCTTCCTCCCCGTCCCTCCTTACCCCTTGCAGAAGAGCCACCAAAGGTCGCGAGAGATCTCAGAGAGGCAAGATCGGATTGTACCCTATAGAGGGTTCCCCGATCTACTAATAAGTCATATATGCGGAAATTCTACTCATCATGTCCTATAGATCGGCAGAACCTGCACCATTGTTGCTTCAATTCACCCCTATTTATCCGTGGACACTGGGTTGTATCATGCAGTCCAGCTACCCGGTAATCTTCGCACCAGAGGTCCGCGCCTACTCCTTTTCCTCATTCCATCCGTAAGCTCTGTATTTCCATGTGCATGGCTCCGATTTGCTCCTGAATTTGTTGCACTCCTTCCCTCGTGTCATCCTTAGGTTCATCTTCAAGTTTCATGGCAACTTCCAAGGCTTTTTCCTGTGATTCGAAAGTCTGATGACCCATGGGTGTGCGTAAGTGAGGTAGCGACATAACAATGAACCATTCTATGTGTTGTTTGTCGTCGTACTTGAACTCACCTTCCCTGATCTCTTTCTTTAACCGTTGATCAGCCTTCCATACTGACTCAAATTCTCCTTGCTTGAAGTCTTTTACTTCTGCTACTAGTTGGGAATAGGATTTCGGCTTTCGTAATTGTTGTTTTAGGGAATCCTTAATATTTTGAAGTGTTGCGCTCCCATTTTGAGATATATACCGCATATACCAGTCCAACGCCCTTTCCTCAAAAGCCAAGGATAGTTGCGCTCTTTTCACAATATCGCTTACCACCCCTTGCGTCGTCCATACCGAATCAACCACGAACCAAAATCGTTCCATGTCCTCATCGGCTGCTCCTTTAAAGGTAGGTAACTTTAAGTGTGCCGCCATGGGCTCCTCTGGTTTATCTTCTTGAGGCCCTAGCATCAGGGTAGCTGACGGACCTTCTGTAGGTTTTGGCGGACTATGAGCAGGGTGATCCTCTTCTCGACTGTTTCGATAGTTCTCACCACTCTACGCTATGCTTTCGCTCATTCAACCTTACGTTAGATCTCCAATGCCGTTACCCGATCCCGTTTCTCAGACTCCTTCGAGTCTTGACAATGGAACCATTTTTTGGCTTGAGGGGTCCTGACCCAGGTTTGGTGTGCAAGGTTTGCCAACAAACCCCTATACTACTGGCCCCTTCGGCAGTGACTTGCTTTCGCAGGTCACAATCTAACCCGAAGTAGTATGGGTGGGTGCTGGAACCAGGTTTCCGCACCCTGAGAAAGGAAGGGTAAGGCAAGCAGAGCTGCGTTCTGTTCTGTAATCCCCAGATGACCTTTTTTCTTCACAGGGTTAATTATATATATATACTTGCATCCACGTGCACTAGATCTCTAATTATATATGTTCTATAACATCAACACAACATTATCTAACAGAGCAGAATAGATCTAGATTCAACCATTCAATACACAGATGTTCGTAGTGAAAAGAAAAAAAATACACAGCACAATAATTATCAGCAATTCATTCAACAATACTCACAGATTCAGGTCTCTAACAATCCTTTGCATTCATTCATTCATCAACCTTTCCTTACAATTCCCCTTCCAACCTGCGCACATAGCAGCAGGGTCCACACATAGCTGGACTAGGATCTCCACACACACAGCTAGCAGGAGTCCATTCCCCAAAACCCAAACAGATAGCTTACACAACAAATCGCATCAATAGCTCATCAAATCCTATTCTTTACAATCCAAAATGCATCTCTATTTATAACAATCTAGCTTCAACATTCCTATGGTCCGCAACCCATGGTTTTCAGACCCCCAGTTTTCCCTTTGACCCCTTACAATGTGTTCGAGGCTTTCACCCACCCCAAAATCCCTACGCTATACTAAATATAATCAAAAATAACTAAAATGGACCAGTTTCGTAGCTTGTTAGGAGACCTCGTTCCAACACACCCACTACTGGGAAACATTGAAGGATGAGTTTGTAGGGATATTTGGGTTAGTAGGTGGAATGGAGGCAATTGATGAAGCTCTTAAGGATATAGATACCTTTGTATTTAATGGATCATGACCTTACACAACACTTGGGGCACCAACATGGGAAACGTAGATGCAGGATATTGTCAACTGCCATAATTTAGCAATAGAATAGTGTGATGAAGATCCATGAAATGTCTCTATCCTAGAGTCAAAGGGAGAGTGTGCAGTTGTTGGACCCCCATTATAAACTGTCGATGTTACTAAGCCTCTAAAGCTGCGAGAAGTCAACATTGGCACGGAAGAGCAACCTAAGTTGGATAAAATTGGGGACTACTGGGATGATGATACAGTAGGAAAAATGGCAGAACTGCTCACGGAATACCTGGACTTATTCCCCACAAAGTTCTCGGAACTCAAGGGGAGTACAGGGGACCTAGGGGTCATGCGCATCACTTTGAAACTAGATGTGCGCCCTGTGAAGCAGCATCCTTATCGGTTGAACCCTAAGTATAAGCAAAAGGTTAAGGAAGAAATCGATAAAATGCTCACCACACGTATCATCGAATCGATCGAACAATCAAACTAGGTAAGTCCGATGTTGGTTCAGGAGAAAAATATGAAGGGGGAGATACAAATCTGTGTTGACTTGCGCAAATTGAATGATGCCTGCATGGATTATCCCTTTCCCACATCATTCTCCGATGAAATCCTTGACAGCATAGGCAGGAAGGAAGCATACTCATTTACAGATGGGTTCTCGGGCTACCATTAGATCAGGATCGCACCTGAAGATCACAGAAAAACTACATTCGCTACTGAATGGGGATCCTTTCAATATATTGTCATGCCATTTGGGCTCAAGAATTCCCCTACCATATTTTCGCGGGTGGTGGTCGCAGTATTCAAAGAGTTCATCCACAAGTTTTTAGAGGTATATTTTGATGATTGGAGTGCCTCCGGATTGGTGAATAAGCACGTCTCGAACCTGCACATGATGTTGGATGCCTGTAGAAAGCACCAGATTTCCCTAAATATCAAAAAGTACATATTCTGCGTACCCTTCAGAATCCTGCTTGGGCACATAGTGTGTTGACAAGGACTGATGGTTGATCCTGCCAAAGTCGCAGTTATCATAAACCTGGCAGTACCTATAATTGAGAAACAGATGCGTTCGATCCTCGGACTTACAGGCTACTAGAGGAAGTTCATTCAAGGGTACACGTTGATCACCGTGCCTATGGAAAAATTGCTTAAGAAGGATGCTTCATTTTTTGGGATGAAGAGTGTTAGAAGAGCTTCGAGATACTCAAAGAGAAGATGGTCTCTGCACCTATTCTCATCTTTCCTGATTGGGCGAAGGTGTTCCATGTTCACGTAGATGCATCAGGGATCACCCTGGGAGTGGTCCTTATGCAGCCTAGACATGGAGACATTGATCATCGTGTTGCGTTCGCTAGTAGGAAGCTCTCGGGTGCAGAGCGCAGCTACTCCACTACGGAGTGGGAGGGATTGGCCATGGTCTATGCACTATAGAAGTATTGACACTATTTGTTAGGAGGGCACTTAAAAATGTTTAGAGATCACTAGACTTTGAAGTACCTGGTGAATAAGCCTGTGTTGGGAGGGGGAATTTGCGATGGCTACTACTGTTTCAGGAATATTATTTTGAGATCATTTTCAAGCCAGGGAAGTTGAATGCTGGGTCGAACCACTTGTCCCATATTGAAAGCAGCGAAGAACCAACCAACCTACAAGAGGGATTGCCTGATGCACAGCTGTTCGCCATTAAAGTATTTGATGTGCACTTTGCCGACATCATTGAGTTCATGACTACAAGAATGGCACCTGCGGAATATTCGGTACAACAAAAGAAGGAGTTGGTAACCCGCGCACTGGATTTTACCATCATCGCAGGTCATCCAGATAAGATGGGAGCTAACGAAGTGTTGCGAAGGTACATTTTGGAGCATGAAAGGTACACTATCTTAGCAGAAGCTCATGAGGGTGTGGCAGGAGGTCACTACGCAAGGAAGGCCATAGCGCAGAAGATCTTGAGAGCTGGCCTATGGTGGCCTACCTTACATAGTGACTCTCACGACTATTATAGAGCCTGCGATACGTGCCAATGAACAGAAGGCCATCACGCAAGGATGAAATGATGCTGCAACTGCAAATGGCCCTACAAGCATTTGACAAGTGGGCCATTGACTTCATAGGGCCTATCAACCCGCCAGGAAATAAGTCAAGTGTGCGCTACATCATAACTGCCACGGACTATGTAACCAGATGGGATGAAGCATAAGTCGTGAAGGATTGCACTGCCGATACCGCTGCGCACTTTATTTTTGAGCAGATTTTGACCAGGTTTGGATGCCTGAAGATCTTATTGAGTGACAGAGGTACGCACTTTGTTAATGAAACAATACAGGCCTTGACGGAAGAATTTCGGATCCATCACGCGAAGAGCACTCTGTATCATCCACGGGAAAATGAAGCGGTAGAAGCTTTTAATAAAATTTTGGAGCAAGCACTGACTAAGTTCTGTAATTTCGATCACAGAAACTGGGACATGTGCATCCTGTCTGTTCTTTGGGCCTATTGAACCACCTGCAAGAAATTGACAGGGAAGACAGTGTTTCAAATGGTCTATGTCAAGGAGGCCGTTATGCCCATGGAGTATATTGTTCCTAGCCTGCGCATCGTAGCCTTTACAAACATGGCGGAGCCTAATATCATGGAGGAGCATTTAGCGCAGCTTGTGGCATTGGAGGAAGATCGCTTCATTGCTAATTTCCATCAGCAGGTTCAGAAGGCTCGAGATAAGGCATGGCATGATCGACATATTCGACAAAAGACATTTGCAGAGGGAAAATTGGTCCTATTGTATGATAGCTAGTTTGCGAAACACCTAGGAAAGTTCCGTCAGCACTGGCTAGGTCCCTATACGGTAAAAGAAGTCATGGATGGTGGAGTTGTTCGGTTAGCTACCCTGCGCGGTGATATGTTACCAGCCTATGTCAATGGAAGCTGGCTCAAACCATATCGGATCAAATGAATATATGGCCAGAGTAGCTGTATGGAGTGGAGCACGTCCACCAGGTAAGGTAAGTACGGAAAGGACCATGGTATGCGCAAGGATCGACCACATATATGGAAGTCCAGAGGGGTGCGCGGGGGGCACAGGAGCATGTTCAGAGCATAGAAGGTGCGTTGGAAGTGCAGAGGTGCACTAGGAGTGCAAGAGGTGCGCTAGGAGCGCAGGGGTGCACTGGGCGCACATGAGATGTGAAAACTAGCCATTGGAACAATAAAATCGGGTAAAAGGAAAAAGTTACCGTTGAAAGGAGCGGGCAACCAGCATTTAATGAGGCGATTTCTGAAGATTTTCTACCATTTACTTTATGGTAAGTTCCAAGTGAGGTTCACCCAACCGTTGATCGATCCCCGTGGCTATAAAAGTAAAGGATAGATCGGACAAGGGTTCTGTATCTCTTGAATAGGTTGTACTTGGCGTGTTTGTCCTTGGTAAGTTTGTACTGTAAGAGTTTCTATGTCTATTGCATCCGTTCATGTCTGAGCATCCTACACCCTCTAACAGTAGCAACCCTGAATTCATCTTCCATGCCAGACTGATGGCCACTAATCCTACTCAAACCTCAAAACCTATGACCTCGATGAAACAAGAAACCGAGGAAGTAGTGGAAGTCGAATTAGAGGCTTAAGAGGTTATATCTATGCCAATTCCTTCCAAGAATACGGGGAAAGAAAAAGCACAAGGATCAGGGAAACCTGTGAAATGGGTTGGGATGAAGCCCTGCACCTCACCCCGCAATGTGAAGTCCCCACAGGTGGTGGGCCAGGCAAGCTCACTTGGGCTAGTAAAGAGACCCCTGTCTGCTCAGGAAAAGTCCTAGATGGCTAAACCAATCAATTGGCTACCACCATTTGTTCGGCCTTGCAGGCCCTCGACACACACACTAAATAATCTTGATGCCCTATGCACATATCTGCAGATGCCTCTAACTCTGGGCAAGGTCCCCGTCATTGGAGAACCCTTTGGCAAGATTCATGAGGTGAAACTCAACGACCATGACCTGGCCAATTTGGAGGCCTTCCCTCAGCTCGCACCTGAGATTTACCTCGAGAGGATATTGAAAGACGATGGGATACAGATCATCCCTATGCGCTAGGTGCGCGCGTTGGCTGGTTTCGGGCTCTTAAACCTACTAAGGATGCCACATTTTGGCCATTACAACATTACAGACCGACTCGTGTGGCAACTGCTTTCTTTGGTTCATGATGGCAGCTTGTGGATCCAAGATTGAATCCCTATTGATGTCGCGTTGATTCACCGAATTGTCGGCCTCCTCATGGAAGGCTCGGACCTTATGATGTGTGTCGGAAAGAAGTATGAGCAGAAGATCACTGACAAAGTGCGTGAGAATTACCATGTGTTGCGGAACAATCGAGGGTTCATGATCAACACCATCAACGACCCTAGGGCACATATGGGTACATTATTACTAGCGTGCAAGCTGATGCGTAAATGCCATGCTCCCACCGTCCCTGCATGTGTCATTAAGCTGGCGGGCTAGTGCGAAAAGGGGGTTTGCTTCAATTGGGCCCAATATCTGTGCAACGAGTTCCTGGAAAACGTTCACAAAGCCCAGGATCAGGGACGCGCATTTTGCTACTCATGGTTGCTGCTTCTCATTGCGTTGGTCGCATGGGAAGCCCCGGAAGATTCGGTCCTCCCTGAACTCACGCCCGATATGTGTGAAGGGGCATGCTACATAAATTTATGGGACTCCAAGGACGCGCAGTGGATTGAGGACAATCAAGTTTTTTGGGTCCTATTCCAGAGTGGACTGGCCACAACAATCAATTCTGGACTGCGTTTTTCACCCACAGTATATGAAAAATACAAGAACATTGTAGTGTTTCAAGTAACTATGCGTAACATCCAAATTAGAATTCACAAGAATCAAGCATGGGTCTCACTCCCGTACATGGTTGCGGGTGAGGACATTGACTGATTAATCGCGACCTGGCCTCCCCAATGGAAGATTGGGTTCAAATCAGGTGCGCAGGGCACCGCAGGGACAAGAATTATGAAATTCATCCCGCTCGATACCACCAAAGAAAATAGAGAGCAGGGCCAGGGTACGAGGAAGGAAACGGGACCAGCAACGCAAAAGGATTCACAGCAAGGCAAACACATAGGGAAGGAAATGGAACCAGCCTTGAAGAAGGGTTTACAGTAGGGCACAAGTACTGGGAAGGATGCATAACCAACCTTGCAGAAGGACTCGTAGCAGGATCTGGACACAGAAGGTCCGGACACAAAATGTCTGGACGCAGGAGGTGTTGACTCCCCTCAGGGTACCAAATGGACTGGTGACCCTGATAAGGGGCCGCGGAAGAAGCAACGAGCCATCCGCCTGGAACGTGGCATGGGAGTAACACTGACAAAAGATGAACTCAAGCAAATCGTAGATGCAGTCACCTTGGCTTCCGAGGACAAATGGCTAACTTTGGAAGAGCAACAGAAAGCCATGGTGGAAACACTCTAGGCTGAGCTCCGGGCTCTATAGCTCAAAACAAATACCTTGCAAACTAGCATGATCCAGGCAAGGTCGACCATAGCAACAAGGATCACAATAATTAGTATGCCAGAAATCTGCCTCTGCCCTCTCCCAAGCGCAGCCTTCATATTGAGTCCACCCAACTTAGGAGCTAAAGTCCAGGCCTGCACAGAGGTGCAGTTGGATCTAGCCTGCCTACCGCATGAGCCATTGCAGGTCCGTCATGCATCCATGTTTGAAGAAATCCAGCGTCAATATTGTCAAGTGCACTAGCAGCTCAGTACAACTGAGCAGACGATTGAAGAAAAAAATGTTGAAGTGTCCCAGGTACAGGCTGCATGTACCATCGCTACTGTGCAGTAGACAGAGTTGAAGCACCTCATTAGTAGGCTCTGCACAGATGTCTCCGAAGATATTCCAGCTTCTGCCACCCCCCTAGGCCAAGATTGAGGGGTTGTTCACAGTATTAAGGGCCTTAAAAACTGAGATCCAGACGGTTAAAACGCAAATGGAGCAGCAAATTGCAGACTTACAGGCCAAGTTGTAGCCAAAAACACTGCCAGAGGTAAGGGCCCAGCGAGATGCGCTGGTTACAGAGGCTACAAATGTTATCATGGGACAAATTGCTCAAGGTGTCGAGCTGTTGGAAACAAAAATGCATCTATGGACCAAAGTGCAGTGTGATCCTCTCCTGCATGAGATCAATCAGGCGCTGGAACAAAAGGAAGAATAGTTTGAGCAGTTGGAAGCCATGATGCCTACTCTGATCCCTACTCAACGGTTGGCATGAATTCGTACCAGCCACACCTTGAGAGACAAAATTGAAGAGCTCCGCTAGAAGAATAGGACCGTTTGTGACCATCTCAAGCCTTGGGCTGATGAAGCTCTCAAGCTCTCCCAGGACATTGATCTCGCAATAAAGCAACTTAACCAGAGTTTGGAAAGTGTTACGGTTGCAATAGAGGGAAAAACTTCACAAAAGTTCATGGATATAGCTCAGAATGTTGCTGCGCAAAGTGAAGGGGTGATGCCCGAGCTGGTTGATGCAATCAAGCTGCTGCACGCAAAGGTGGAGAGCCCACCACCGCAGTGACTCGAGACGAGTCACAAGATTTTTTTGGGGGATTGTTGGAACTGAGTCCCCTAAAGCTGCAAATTTTGTACAATTTTGTATATTTTTGGTATTAATTAGTCTAACGTAGGGGTTTTGGGGTGGGTCAAAGCCCATAATGTATTGTAATGGGTCAAGGGTAGACCTAGAGTCCACAAACCACGATTTGTGGACCACGGGAAAGCGTAGGCTAAGTCATTATAAATAGATGAACATTTTGGGTCTAGCGGTAGGCAAGAATTAAGTCTCTTACTAAGTGAGAATTGCTAGATCTGTCTCAGGTTGTTTGGGTAAGGAATCCTACTGGCTGTGTGCGCGGAGATCCTCAGTCAGGCTATGTGTGGACCCTGCTGGCTGTGTGCGTAGGTTGTGTTAGATTGTAACTGTGTTTGAATGATAATATATGTGGATATAGTTGAAGTATCCTTGTGTGATTGAGATCTGTTGTGTTATTGTTAAAGTGAACCTTTGGAATATGTTCAAAGCTGCGAATACATTTACGTTATTTGCTTATATTACAATTATATTTTTGTTATGCATATATATATCTGTGATCTTTCTAAGGGTTCTATGATGGTTTCTGTTTAGCTACGAGTACATCTGTTATAAGTTGTGTTTTATGATATCATAATTACTGTACGCACGTGGATGCGAAGGTATCAAATAGATTTGAATAGCTCTATTGTGGTTACTAACTAAATATACCGTGAAAGCCTGTGAATAGAGCTGTGTGAACTTGGTAGGTTGTGAACTTGGATCTGCTTGACTAACGTGCTCTCTGGTGCGGAAACCTGGTTCCAACACCCTCCCATACTACTTCGGGTGAGACTTTGGCCTGCACAAGTAGGTCACTGCTGAAAGGGCCAGTAGTATAGGGGTTTGTTGGCAAACCTTAACCTCTAAACCTGGGTTAGGACCCCTCAAGCCAACAGGCACATCAAATTACCTTGTAGTTTCCATCATATTTTGGCATCATAAATTTGGCATGTAAATTGTTGGATGCCATGTAAAATGACCATTGTTGCCACCATGAAAGTCATGATGTAAAGTTGTTTATGAGGCATTGTAAAAGGCTTGTTTCCGCCACTCTTATGTGAGGGAGAGTGTGAGGCGTATTCTTGCACATTAAGCCTTGTAGGCTTCTTTGTAATCAGGTTGAATGAGGAGATTGCCTAAGCCATTTTGGCATGTAAACTTGACCAATGATTTCTTGGAAAGTGTTGTAAACATGTATGATCAGCTACAGGTTGCAGCTTTTAGTAGATCTGGGCTTTTGCATTCCGATTCTGAAGGACCGCAGTGAAGGAATATTACAGGAATGTGCCTTTTCAGGCATTTGTGTTGCAACAGTTGCAGGTGTTGGCATTGTGTTCTGATTATGAAGAACGTAAGGTGATGGAGTCATGATGGAATGTGCCTTTCAGAGACATTTGCATACACTTGAGTTGATTGAAGCCGATACTTTTGGAGACCAAAAGTTTCTTTGTGGGGAGGTGTGATCCAGAAGGAACTTCGCACCTAAAAGAAGAGCTTTGCACCGTGTTGATTTGAAGTTGGTGACACATATTTAAGTGGGTGAAATTATGCTTATGCATTTAATTATGCATTTGATTAAACCCATGCATTATTGCTATGAATGATTCATATTTGTGAGAGAAATTTGTCTCACATATTAATTTAATTAGGGAAATTTGTTTTATGTGAGAATCCACCTCACACCAATTCTCTATTTTTTCTCAATTATAGGTTGAGAGAATCAAGGAGCATGGTTGGAAAGTCTTTAGGTGGTTTTGATACTTTTCCCTTATTGAACCTGAGATTTTTAGAGGTCCTACTTTCATGGAATTTGTTTTTCCTTCCTTGTAGTTAGGCCCTACAATTATGGGTCTTGTAATTAATGATATTTGTTGGAGAGTGGGTGAGGAAAACTATATATATTCCTTATGTAAGCCATGAGAAGGGGGGAGAGAAGACAAGAGAGGATACTTAGCCATTGAGAGCCATAGTGCTTGGCTAATGCTCGGCCGGAGTGCTTGAATGTAATAAGCTTACTTTAACGAAGGAATATAGAGGATCTACAGTCCAATTGAAGCATATCCGGAGATGTAGCCCTAGAGAGATGGAGGGGTGAACTCCATTACCAATTGACTGTCGCTTTATTATGTGTTTTTTGATTCTTCATTATGTGCAGTTCATTTAATTATGTTTATGTGGACTAATGTGCTTATTTAAGCCTGTATAAGTCATAGCCATTTAAAGATCTTAATACCGTACATGAGATGGTTGGGTAGTACTCGACCCATGATCAGATTATCCATGTTTTCTTTCCACGCAATATAATTAGAGCTGCCCTCGAGTGCATGCTCCAATCTGAAGCCATTGAAAGCCATTTCGATCTTGATTCACATGTTGCACCAAGTACTTTTGCAAATTTGAATTATATTCAGTCACAAACTCAGCTTCTCCTCCACTATAGTGATTTCTTGTGCTCTAGTACCATGTAGAAATTATACAAACATATGTATATCAATGGATTAAATCCGATCAAGCAATGTTCTAAAGCTAGATACTGAATCCTTATACAAATCAATTGCGGAAAATAAACACGATCGCCAATCACAATAAGTAAAGAAAGAATCAAATCAAACCACAACACAAATATTTTCCGGGGGAAAGCTTACTGCTCAAAACCCCTCTATCATATATTGTATATTCCACAAAGAATCATGAGACAATTACAACGCACTCTTCTCACAAGTCTCTTGCAATCTGCCTATCATCTCACAGTGATCCAGACAAAATCGGGCCAACACTTAGCCAATTCTTAGCCTGTCTTCAGCCTGCCTTGCTCACACAATTCATGAGGAATGCAATCCCCATTCCTTAGGAATTTCAGCCTTCCTCAACTGCGATGAGTATCATGGGCATCCTGTGGTGTTTTAACTGCATCTGGGCAGCCTGCTAATATCACAACTGATAGTTAACTTCCCTTTAACCTTTGCCTCAACTGGGTCTCCACTGGAACTGAAATGCACACAACTATTAATAGTAAATCATCAATTGCATGGCAGATCATTGATTTTGAATTAAATAATATTTAATTCACTTGATCTCTCACTAGTGCAACAAATGGTTACAACTAGTCCAACTGACTTTAACTCACGTAACTGAGTTAACTAATTACTCATGCATTAAACTCATGCACTTAACTACAAATTGAACTCTAAAACACATAGAATCACTCTGCATGCCTCACCAACTACCCTGAACTCAAAATTCATGAGCTAACTGAGTTTATCACACTGAGTTAACTATTACAAGTGATCACAAGATAATATTACATTTTATTGTCCAGTTTAATTAAAGGATAATTAAATTTGACACATATCCAATTTATTAAATAAATTGAATTTCACACTAATGTAACGCTAGGACCCATCACTACATGACCTGTGGTCCCACACCAGTGTAGGTGCTGTCATGTTGCTTCTGGATGCCAATTTCATTGTTTCTTGTTGCAAACTTCAACAACCATTAATAGGAAAATCAAACTTAATGGCATGCTTTAAAAATGGAGCTTTATCATGGCTTTTTGGAGATTATGGAGGTGTTTGTGAAGGGATCGTCATGGAAGAAGATGATGGTGAAGATGGTGGTGAGGATGATGGTGAGGACAATGGTGGTGTTAAAGGTGGTTTGTCACCATTCCCATTACCTTTTGAAGGCGTGTCTCCATCTCCTTATTCTCCTTTTGAAGACTTTCCTCCCTTTGGAGAATTTGAGCGCTCACCTTGCATCCTTCTGCTTCTCTCATAGAGAACTTTCACCATTCTTGTCATATCAAAGAATGCTTTCCTAAAGTATTTTTCATCCTCTGACATATTTTCAGGCTCTCCTTCATGCGACACGCTTGCTAAAGCTTCAATTGCAATTTGAGGAAGAATTTGTGGTGGAGATTGTGGTAAACTTGCTCTCCTTGTCCTTGACCTAACTTGAGGATTTGCAACCACAAGCTTTCCTTTGCCTCTTTTGAGCTTCAATATTGTAAGCATCACATACACTTGCAAACAAATTAAATCCTCACAACAAAAATAAACCAAAACTATGATACCAAACTTGATCTGTGTGAGATCTTAATAAAATTGTGCTTGGGTGTTTGCAAATTACAAGTATTAAAACTGGGTTTTTGAGGGCTTTTATGTTAAAATTTTACACACATAAAGCATGAATTAAACTCTGAAATAACATAAACAACAGAAAAATACACAATAAAAATAACCACACCATAAAATAACTGCACAACAACAATTGATGAAGGAGTTCACCCCTCCTAGGCTACGTCTCTTTGGCCCAACTTCCAATGGCTTGGCCCTCTTTCATTATGATCAAAATGGTGATTACGTACATTTACAATGCTCAAATGGCTTCAAAACTTGTTCCATTGGCTCCATTATTCCCAAAAATGCTCGTCTATCCTCTTTCTATTCCGAAATTGGTTAAAAAATGAAGAATTTATGAGCCTCCCTAGTTTTCCTACTAACCGCTCCACAATTTCCCCAAAACTTGGACCAGTCCTACAATTTCGCCCCATTTTCGGCTAACGAAGTGACAATTTTTCAGAATTCTGAGTGAAATTGTCAAAACTTTAATTTGCCTAATGATTCCTTAAGTCCGAAAAACTAAACATAATGTATTTCCACATTAAAATGTTTTTTAATATAAAAAAAGGTCGAGCGCTTAACTAACCATCAATGATTAGGGCCTTAGCGCTCACATAGGTGACTTTGATGGCAGCTAGTGCGGCGGCTTACAAACTAGCGATCTGGTGGCAGTCAGAGCGGGGTATCATATGGCGTCACCATGAGCAGTTAAGGGTGGTGGTTCTATCATGCCCTTGATTCCAGCAAAGGGTCATTTGGTGTGTTGTTTTGGGGGGGTCAGGGCTAAGCCCTCGCCCCTTACATTTAGCCCCGACCCCTTACGTCCATATTCCACCATAGCACACCTTAATTAATGTTTCCTCCATAATGTTTAATAAGGAACAATGGTGGTCTGATTGGTAATGCTTAGTGTTGTTACAAAGGAGGTCACTATGTTGAATCCCACAGAGGTGCAGTTTGGACTTAACCAATTTTTGGTGGCCCCCATGCTGCCACGTGGTGACCTCTGGTTGGGCCATGTGGCCGCATGTGGTTGGCCATATTACAACCAATAAAACTTGCCCAAACTAGAGCCAATAGAAATTCGACAAGTGGCAAAGCCTGATAGGTTTAAAAAAATTACCTTTCGACCAACCAGAAGAGGCCATGTGGTAGCCTGCCACTGGCCCAATTTTTTTCCCTGTCAGCTACCATTTTTGAAAAATTTTCTTGTTTGGGAAAATAAACAGATCTCGTTTCTGGGAGCATACAGTGTCAGTTTTCCGCGAAACGAGTTGCGCCAGATTCAGAACGACGAGATCTACGCGATTGTTTAGGTTCCACACCATTCCGAAAAATTTCATTTTTGAGCATAATTTTGAGCACCTGATCATCAGAGTACTAGACAGAACCCTGAACCATCTACAACACTTCAAACCTTTGTATTGGTGGCTCAGATACCTCAAAACTGGTATATACAACTTCCAGACCTCTATTGCCTTGACCAATGATAAAAGTGTGGAGGAATGAGATATAATTAGACTGTTTGTGAAGGGGAGATAGCTACAGGACCAAGGTTCGATCTAGCACAGAGAAGCTCGGGATAAGGCTCAGACATTCTTGAAAACTACCTATCCCCTAGGCTTTTCGATTTATGAAAACTTGAAAGTCTTCAGTAGTTTGGATCCTCTTTAGAAAATGATTTGGACCTATACCAATGATACAATTCAACCTTCTAACCAGTGACACTTTGGAGGATTCGGTATAATAAGCGAGTGAAGATACAATTGTGAAATGAATGTGGTGACATCATCAAGTTTTAGGTGATCATCTAGTGAAGGCATAAGCAGTCAACAAGTCAGACTTGGAGTGGTGGAGGCTTAAACAAAATTGAAGATTGAAAACCTTGATAGTGAAGCACTAACTGTTTTGGAGCTATTGGAAAAATGAAGTATTGAACATGGAAGAGACTTGTGGAGAAATTCAAGTAAGTCACTTATTCATTTTTATTAAGAAGGCTGAAGGGTTGGTGCCCTAGGGGTTGGAGCCTCTAAAAGTAAGGTTGGAGCCTTGAGAAGAATAAGGTTGGAGCCTCATAAAAGCCCAAGTTGGAGCTTGGCAACAGGTTGGAGCCTGGAAGATTGAAGGGTTGGAGCCCTCGAACATCATTGTACTCAAACTTTTGTAAAAGAGGATTGGTGTCCTCATTTATTCATAATAAAATTCTCATGATTTATTTTTCTAATTATAATTGTGAAGAATCTTAACTGGTAAACATAACAATTGAAAATAAAAATTGATTCATCCCTGTATTAGTATTTCCAATAGTTACTCCACTGTATAAGTCATTTAACAACCTTTAGCAAGCACCACAATGGCTTAGATTGCCTTGTCTAAGTGGTTTAACAAATATACAAAAAACATCACTGTAATTCAGGTCTTCCTCTTAGCCTCTCACTGACTATTCAGGCTTGGACATGTAGTTAAGTGGCCTCAAACACAACCATACCAGGATCAACACTCGAAATCTTTAAGCAATGTGTTCAACCACAACTCCAGTACTACTCATGCTTATCTCTTCCCTCTCTTTCTTTGTGACACTTCTTTCCAACATCCAATGTTTTTTGTTTCTCCTCAATGTTCTTTTTCCAATCTGCTCTTCTTCATTCATGTTTTTTGTCACTGGTGTCTGGAGAAAATGCTCCTCTTCGTCTTCTTCCCAAGGTAGTTGTCTTTGACCTCGATTCATGAGAGAGATGAAGTGGGTGCGGTCCTTTTCCCACACCTCCTAAACCCATCTCTTCAATTTTGTGTCAACAAAATTGATGAAGCAGTCAACAGGGGTTCTAGTACTTCAATGTAGATGGCCATGGTTGCTCATGACATGCAACCAATTTCCTCCTCCAACTTATCTCATCACCGACTATCAGCAATCAATTCCACGCTGAGTTCATGGCCTTTCAAGGCACATAATCTCTTCCCTCATACAATGGATCTATAAATCAATCCTCTCCTTTAGTTGACCATAATTTTAAATAATTTATTTTACGTGTTACAACATATTGTATCTTCTTGTTGTGGCTTCCCACATTAGCATTATAATCAATATTTAAATATTACAAAAACAAGGGTGAATGTAATGTTCCCAATTTTTCATGGAGAAAATTGGAACATTCATTTTTCCATTTTAGCATAGGAGATGAATAAAATGGGTAGGAGACCCATTTCTTCCTTGGATAGAGAATAAAAATCCTCTTGGCATGAGGGAGGAGCACTTTTGGAGCTTGATTTCACACCTCCATGTGTGAAAGGGGGCTTTTGCAAGAAGGCTAGGTCAAGTTTGACCAAGTCAAACTGCGCAGTAGCATGAGGTGGAGAGCACATTGTGGGCCAGCGCAGTGGGATAAGGATGGAAGATTATAGAGGAAGGAAACCCTAATGAGTGGGGTCCATTGAGAGGGAGCTCACATTGTTTAAAAGGAGGGCAAGGCTACCATTGCAAATCATGTTGAGTATTATTCATCTTTGGTCCGGTGGACTTGCAACAACATCTTGCTGGATAGCAAGAATTGCCGAGGGAATTCCTGTTTAGGATTTCCTCTCCTTCTTGAGTAGCTCTTGGAGGATTTCACTCTATTCCCCATATTTATACATTGAGGTCAAGTATCATCCATCTTCATCAGCGCAGTCCTAGGTGGAGTTTGTGCAGTGTTGCTGGGTGTTGCTGGGGAGGTTTTCCACAACACCATCCTTGGCTAGTTTTTCAGAGGAGGGAGCTTCCATCTCCTTGAGAGATCAACAAAGGTGGTTTCTGAGATTATTCCACCATATTTTGCATCAGGCCAACCACTTTCCATCATATGCAACGCAGTCCCTCTCTTAGACAACGTTATTCTTGGAGAGAATTTGCTGTGAGGGGTTTGCAGATAGTTGGAGGGTGAAATCTTAGGTGAAAGAATCAGTCTTTCACTTTAGATTTCTCATTGGAGGAGGCAATTTTAGATTGAGGATCTCATTCAGCCATTTCCTCCTATTTTTTTTATGAGTTGCTGCTGCCCAACAACTCCGGCATTATTGTATTTTCCATTTCTGTACATGTATTGTAGCCAATCCTTCTAATGATTGTTGTACTAGTGTTTTCAGGGGTTGAGAGCTTGCTCCACCTCTTTATTTGAGCTGACATTGATATATCATTGTATTTACATATTGTATGCTGTAGTCTCCATTCATAGCTTCGCAGTCATAGCTAGGGCCTAGATACATAGTAGTGTTTTGTCTCATTTCATGTACTTGTCTTGTTGAGGCTTTCATTGCCAAGCTTGAGTGATTGGATCCTCAAAGCATTGTACACATTTGCCGCTATATTATTCATTGTTCAGCTATTTACTTCTTCATGTGCCATGAATCAGTAAAATAACGCTATCTTTCCATTGTATGTTCATACATGTGCTTACATTGTTGCAGCCCTATTCTTTGGGCAATTCCTGAGGAAGGAATTTCACATATCTATAGATAGAGTCTGTGAAGGGCCAGGTAATCTCTGGATCTCACCCTTCCTTGTGAAGGTGACATATCCTGAAAATGCCCCCATAGTTTATCTCTCGAATAGACTTGTGATATTTCGGAAAAAGGAGCTCCAACTCTAGAATAACTTGAGATATTCTCATAGTTGTAGCAAGTTCCTGAAAAAGGAACATTACAGTGGTATCAAAGCAACTTTCTTGGCTCAGCCTGTGAGTCTTCGCCAAGAATATCAAAAGATTGAAGAAGATGATGCAGAAGATGAGCTTGATCTCATCTATTTTCAGAACGGAGAAGAGCCTCCCCAAGGAGGATATGCAGAAAGAAGAGGAAGAGCCCCGCACTTCCTATTCTCATCAAGGAGACAGAGAAATAAGTAGGAGAAAGACTCCATCTTCTGGAGAACAAAAAAAAAAGGGGATAAGCTTACCAAGCTTCTTCCTAAATCTGTACATATGATCCATGAAGAGTTTGAGGAGATCCAGAGAAAGTATAGAGAATCTCCTAAAGGGTTTGATTCAAAAGCAAACTCTAGATTGGAGAAGTGTGAGCATGCAGCTACACACCCTCTTGTACAGCGCAGTCACATGCCCAGGATTGCCGAAAGAGAGATGGAAAGAAGAGAAGAAGTTGCTAGGAGGGAAACCCTTAGTGATTTCTTGAAGGATTATGAGTTTCAAACTCAGAAATTCAGAGACCATCTCAGTTTTTCAGAGTTTTGCAAGATGAAGGTGAATGGAAAAGAGCAGCAAGATAGATTTCTTTTATCTACCTTTGAGGGTTCACATACATGTTCAGCCAAAGTTTGGGTGGAAGAGTTAGAGGCCTTCTTGCAGCAGCAAAAAATACCAGAGGATGAAGCCATCAAAGTTGCAGCACTACATTTGAGAGGTAAGGCTTATGCCTGGTGGATCTTTGAATCCTTTTCTTTGAAAAATGTAAACATTTCGTCTTATGCAAATTTCACTAAGGCATTAGTGGGGAGCTTTGATAGAAGGATTCATGAGACACACATGGTGGATCTAAACAAGAAAACTTAGATAAAACCCTTGCATGATAACGCAATACCACATCAGGAGGCTGAAAACTTGCACCATACTTTGCCAGAGAAGGAACTTTCTTCTCACACTTTTGAGCAAAGAGGCACGAGGGTCTCTTTTTCAAAGAGGGATCAAATAATTGGGAGGTTGCCCACTCATTTTGCAGATATTGAGGGCAACAACGCTGTTAGATAGGGAGTTGATCTAGTGCATCATGCAGAGGAAAGAGGAGCTCTTGCTCCACATAGAGGGATGCTTGCATCTTTGCAAGGAAGTCCCCAGGATCTCATGTATGGAGATCAAGGCACAACTCATGATTTATCTGTGCCATTGTTGAGGAGGTGTGGAACCATGGAGACACAAGGAAGAAGTAGGGAGAAGACCCAGCATCATGAGATGATGAGTACACATCCCTATTAATCAATGGAGGTTGATACACCTAAGGAGGTGATTGGATTGCGTAGTGGAGGCATGGAGAGCTTTCTCCATTCATATATGCATTCATCTCTTGATGATGATGTCTCACTTCTTTGAGACATTTTGCTGAGGAGACCACTGAATCAATAGAGGAGGATAGATGATTCACATGTTGGGGCACCAATCATTGATTTCCGGAGGTTGGAGACCTGGAGGGAGCTTGATACAGCACTAGGAGTCTGGGGTAGATTCAAGGAGAGAGAGAGCATTCTCTCAACATCAACATCACCCATTTCCATTTCAGATTCTGCGCTGGGGCAGAAGCAGCAGAGGAAGGACAACAACCTTCCAACTTGTATCTTTGGCATGGGAGATGTCAAAGCAGATGGTGACCATATGACAGGTGCTCTTCATGAGATATCATCAGCGCTGTCACTATGGAGGTTAGATCCACAATGGAGCTCCCAGCTGTTGGTGGATTATTCCAAGGATCTTTTTACTTGCATGATCTTGGATGGCCAGTTGCACTTGGAGGAGTATTCAGTCAGAGATGGGGTCATCTTTTATCATGGTAGGATCTTCTTTCCTAGAGCTTCCAAGCTCAAGGAGAAGTTGCTACAAGCAACTCGGGAGGATTTCCTTTTCAGCCCCACTTGTTCTATGAGAGCAACCACACCATCATGGAGGGGTATTTTTGGATGGGCTTTGAGGAGGGGATACATCAACATATGAGTAGATGCATGGACTAGATGGAGATGGAGGAGAGACATGACTCTTTGAGAGAGTTAGCACAGCCACCTCTTTCCACTTTGAGGATGAGAGGAGACTCATTTATGAGCCACTCCATTTGTATGAGCAGAGGGTATGGTAAGGGTATTCATTGTTGTTTACATGAGCATTTTTATGATGTATGTATATGTCCCTTAACCATACATGTGCAGGATGATGCTCCAAGGAGGAGCATTCTTTTTTCTAGACCACATGGTTTAGATGAGGCCATAAGCATGATTGATGGCCATTCCCTAGGAGGACTTGGGGAAGAGAGGAGTTATGGAGGACATGCTCATGGTACACCTTGCATTATTCACTTCCTCCATACTTATGAGGAGATTAGAGCAGCAGGCAAGTGGTTGAGAAGCCACTTATTTTATCAGTCTCCATTGCAGTTGAGGGTCAAGCTGTGCTGGTTGCACTTGAGGGACCATTGTCCTTCACCTTTGTTGCACATGGCAGCAAGTATGATTCTCATTTTTTCTCCCTATGGTTCTATTATTGCTGTCTTTATGAGGAGCATGCTTGGAAGGAAGACACATTGTGTGAATGTGTCCTTTGAGGGAGGAATTCCTCACACTGTTTGCACTACATGTTCTAAGGGGAACATGGGATATGATATGGTCACCTTGATAGCACATTTGTTTCTTTATAAGGTGGGCCATATGATGGAGAAGATGTCATATGTTGATGACTTCCAACTCATCATATATGGAGATATTTGGGCCAGCTTGATTTTCAGCGTTGGGGAAGAGATCTTTGGAGGTCTAGTCCTCATCTTGCCACTTGAGGGAAAACTTATTGCAGCCCATGGACAGCCAACACTCTGCACTTATCATAAGTGGAGAGATGGATAGTGTGGGGTAGGCTACATTGCTTACCATGTGCAGATTTTCATCCCACCTACTTTGCCGGAGCCAAAGGTGGATGACAGTTTTCAGGAGTTGCCTAGCTGGAAGGTGACTCATTTTGCATGGCTCATAGCTTGGAGATGGAAGATCCATATGGGAAAGATAGTTCCCATTTTATTGCACATCCCATTCTTCAAGGGGACCTCTAGACATCACTTTGCTATCCTCTTGAGTATTTCACCTTTACATGATGATGGCTTGATAACTGACTTACATGCTGAGGAGGAGCATTGTGGAGATTTGATTGATGAGAGGGTGTCACTTTCCTTGGAGGAGATCATCATACAGGGATGCTACAGGGAGAGGAGCAGAGAAAAAATCACTCTATCCTTGCACTTGCTTGAGGACAAGCAATCTTTGAGAGGGGAGGACTGTAATGTTCCCAATTTTTCATGGAGAAAATTGGAACATCAATTTTTCCATTTTAGAATAGGAGATGAATAAAATGGGTAGGAGACCCATTTCTTCCTTGGATAGAGAATTAAAATCCTCTTGGCATGAGGGAGGATCACTTTTGAAGCTTGATTTCACACTTGCATGTGTGAAAAGGGGTTTTTCCAAGAAGGCTAGGTAAATTTTGACCAAGTCAAACTATGCAGTAGCATGAGGTGGAGAGCACATTGTGGGCCAGCGCAGTGGGATAAGGAGAGAAGCTTCTAGAGGAAGGAAACCCTAATGAGTGAGGTCCATTGAGAGGGAGCTCACATTGTTTAAAAGGAGGGCAAGGCTACCATTGCAAATCATGTTGAGTATTATTCATCTTTGGTCCGGTGGACTTGCAACAACATCTTGTTGGATAGCAAGAATTGCCGAGGTAATTCCTGTTTAGGATTTCCTCTCCTTCTTGAGTAGCTCTTGAATGATTGCACTCTATTCCCCATATTCAGACATTGAGGTCAAGTATCATCCATCTTCTTCAACGCAGTCCCAGGTGGAGTTTGTGCAGTGTTGCTGGGTGTTGCTGGGGAGGTTTTTGACAACACCATCCTTGGCTAGTTTTTCAGAGGAGGGAGCTTCCATCTCCTTGAGAGATCAACAAAGGTGGTTTCTGAGCTTATTCCACCATCTTTGGCATCAGGCCAACCACTTGCCATCATATGAAGTGCAGTCCCTCTCTTAGACAATGTTATTCTTGGAGAGCATTTGCTGTGAGGGGTTTGCAGATAGTTGGAGGGTGAAATCTTAGGTGAAAGAATCAGTCTTCCACTTCAGATTTCTCATTGGAGGAGGCCATTTTAGATTGAGGATCTCATTCAACCATTTCCTCCTATTTTGTTTATGAGTTGTTGCTGCCCAGCAACTCCGGCATTGTTGTATTTTCCATTTCTCTACCTGTATTGTAGCCAATTCTTCTAAGGATTGTTGTACTAGTGTTTTCAGGGGTTGAGAGCTTTCTCCCCCTCTTTATTTGAGCTAACATTGATATATCATTGTATTTACATATTGTATGCTGCAGTCTCCATTCATAACTGCGCAATCATAGCTAGGGCCTAGATACATAGCAGTGTTTTGTCTCATTTCATGTACTTGTCTTGTTGAGGCTTTCATTGCCAAGCTTGAGTGATTGGATCCTCAAAGCATTGTACACATTTGCTTCCATATTATTCATTTTTCAGCTATTTACTTCTTCATGTGCCATGACTCAGTAAAATAACGCTATCTTTCCATTGTATGTTCGTACATGTGCTTTCATTGCTGCAACCCTATTCTTTGGGCAATTCCTGAGGAAGGAATTTCACATATCTATAGACAGAGTCTGTGAAGGGCTAGGTAGCCTCTGGATCTCAACCTTTCTTGTGAAGGTGACATATCTGGAAAATGCCCCCATAGTCTATCTCTGGAATAGACTTGCGATATTTCGGAAAAAGGAGCTCCAACTCTAGAATAAGATATTCTCATAGTTGTAGCAAGTTCCTGAAAAAGGAACATTACAGTGAACTAAGGGATGTTATACACTAGGTGCATCTCAATGACAAATTCACTTTCCTTGTGCTTCTGATCTTCAACAATTAAACGACAAAAAAAAAATGGGGTTTTCCTTGTCTCATAAAAAACCTAACCCTTTTCCCAACTATCAAACATTAGTCTTTGAGATGTCCATACAAGTGGTATTAAGAGCATATAAATTGAACCCTAACATAATCTAAGGCGTGACAAAACATTCACTTTCCAACCATATTTTCAATTTTGTCCATAGATCTTTATTTAAATTCATTTCCATACAAACTTGAGTGATCTTGTCATTATACCTAATAAACACTTGCCATTAATAGCCTTGAAGGTGCCCTTGACTTTAAGTGTCTCTCCATTCCATAATTCCAAAAGTAACAATGATAATCTTACCCACATAAATTAAATATTTAGTTCTCCTACTTAGAAATCAAGTCACAAAATCACATGCCTTACTTTAACATCCATAATGAATCACCCCAAAACCCGACTCCTTATTTATTTCTATCTCTTGCAATTTAGAAAAAGGATAACCAAAAAATAAGATTCCATAACTTGAAGATTCAATTTCCAATCGAGGACTTTAACTAAATCCATTAATTGTGGTTTGATTCACCCATCTTCCCCAAGGTCCACCATTTTGATCCCATTTACACACTTTGTATTCATATAATTTCTTTATAGGTTTATGAGGGATGCCAACCTTTATATTTCAAAATTTATTTCAACCAACAACATTTACTATTTATAAATGTGCTTTACCACCACATCTTCACCAAGTCCATCATTTTGATCATGTCTCGATAAAGCTTTACGCACATTGTATTCCTTGGTTTCTTTGCAGGTTATGTATAATGGGGGACGCTAACCTTAACCTTTAGATTTATCATATCATTGATATTCTTTAACTCGAGCTTTATATCTGTTCCTATTCTCCCATTGTTCCATTGAATAAGTTTTACCTTAACCTTTAGATTTCTCATATCATTGATATCCTTCCGCTCTGGCTTTATATCTGTTCCTCTTCTCCCATTGTTCGACTGAATAAGTTTTCCTATTCTCCATTGTTCCTATTAAAGATCACGGTCGAGTTAGGGTTTATATGCACCAAGGTGGTTTCCGTGTTTAGGGACGAGAGCTTTCGAGTATCTGGATACACTCGGAGGTTTGCACCATCGAATTGAACAATAACCGCTGGTGTCATTAATCCCGGGTTCAATCTATCTGTTTCGTCAGCCCTGGCATTCAATTCTCCATCTGGTAATGCGCCATCAAACTACAAACCTTCCCCTCTATAGTGTGTGAGTAATGCTGGTAGATTTGACATGCGAGACCTGGCGTAACAGATGGTGACGTTGCGTTGCAGGGCATTTCAGGGCCACGAAAACTGAATCGTTGGCAGGCGTTATGGGAAAGAAGAACAACGGAGATCAGTCCAATAGGATTCAGTGTGGGAAGACAGCAAGGCTTACAAACGATCAAGGAAAAAAAGGTTTATCAATCTTCTTTGAATAGAGATTATATGTCCACCTATTCTCTTTCGGTGATGTCTTTTTTGGTTGGTGTTATATCTTCTGGTTTTCGAATTCCACACGTATATGTTGGGTCTGTTCCTGTAATTGCATTGTCATTAGTCAATGGACTTGTTCAATTTATCCCATTGCAGGAAGAAAAAAAGAAACACAAATGCCTGGATGAAAAAAACAATAAATAGCAAAACCTAACTCAAGCCACATATTAATTGTTCCATTGCTTGCCCAAATTTGCTGAACCAAATAAGAAGGGTGAAAGGATGTGGAGATGAACCTGCCTGTAGTCTATGGAACAATATCTTTCTGGCTGGGGAAAAAGGCAGACGAGTGAGTGTTTCCTTTGTTAGTTTTTTTGGCGAACCCTTTTGTTGTGGACTGCCATCTCGGTATCTCGATATTCGAAAAATCTTATAACATTGTTGGCGATATTGGTATCATGTTTTGAACTTTGAGGGTCCTCTCTATCTTGTAGCGTGTCGTTGTTATATGTTTAATGTATTACCAGTTATCTTGTAGCGTGTCCATACGATAGGATCTTGTTCCACATTAATAATTACTCACTGGTCTATACTCTCTACTGCTACGATGATAATGGAAATATATTGATTACATGATTTGATAGATTGTGAATGCTTTCTATTTCTAAGGTACCACTCACATAAATGGATTGTATATATTCGTGGGGCAACGAATGAGGATATTGGGGTAGCGATTAAAAGAGTTGTTTTTCAATTGCACCCTAGCTTCAACAATCCAACAACAGTTGTGGAATCTGCTCCATTTGAGCTGTCTGAAACTGGGTGGGGTGAATTTGAGATAAGCATCACTATCTTTTTCCAGTGACCTAGCACAGAAACCACTGGATTTGTAAGCGAATTCAGTCTATCTTGTCATTGGCAGACGTGCATTCTTTTTATGTGTCACAAATAGCACCTTAGAAAACTCCTTTTTCCTCTTTATTTTTCGTTGAAGTGTCTTCTCTCTAAGCAGATTTCATCATCTAAAATTGTATCCTGAGGATGAATCTGGACCTCAGTCAATAATGAAGCCAGTAGTTGTCGAGTCTTATGATGAGATTGTCTTTGCGGAGCCTTCAGAAGCTTTCTATTTACGTGCTCGCAATCACCCAGCTGTTGTCACAACTGGAACACCGACAGGCTTGAGCTTACCACCCCCATCAGGTTGGTTTGTATATTTATTTTGTTGAGAACTAAAGCTGATGTAATTTAACAATTTTTACTGGAATCTGAACTGGTACAGGCACAAATTTGAAATCTGCCAGTATTAGATGTTTTTTTGTTCTCATTGACAAGCTATGAGATCTTCTTTATTGATAGCAGGGACCACCAATGAAAATTTTAGTGAGAAGAAAAGAGGGGATACGAAGGATCATCCTCTAAATCAGTGGTTTTTGAGACATTCTGACGCAGATGAACTGGCACAGTTAACAGCAGCGCGTCAACAGGTAAGTAAAGCATAAGCAACATTACCAGTTTTCTGAAAGTTAACTGCTGACTGCAATTTGATATGGAGGGATCAATATAATTTACTTGTATGCATTACAACTCTCTTGAATTATACCTATAATATACATAGGATGCAACAACCATAAATCGACAGTGCTTCCTAGATTACTCGGTGAAAACTTGTGTTTATGTAAAAACCACATCTTGTCTAGAAGCATGACCAGTGCACTACTCCTCTTAATTATTTTCTTAAGCACTCTATGCTTTCCCCGCTTTTTTTTTTCAATTTTGTGAGAATCAGGGTTGAGAAAAAAAATGACTATGAAAATGTACTGTTGGTTTCGTATAGGTCTTTCGGGAGATTGGGATTTAGTGATTGAAAGTATGCTATTCTGAATTTGTCGTGATTTAGGCCATTTATCTCATACAAAGTTTGTAGAGCTTGGGAAACAATTGATAGTTACTTTCTTTGTATTAAAAGGAATATCTAACCAAGATAACCTGCTTATGTGGGTGTTGATAAAGAAAATTACTTGTCCGTGAAACTGCAGACCATTTTACTGTACTATTTTCCAAAGACCTTATGATTATCACATGCCCTTAACAGCCCAAGCCTTTGAGCAGGGTCTTACTTTTGTGTCAGCTAATTGCACTACCTTGAACTGGTTGGGGCCAACTAAGCTGTCTGAAGTATGCTAGTTACTTTATCTCAACCTGATTGTGCCCAACAGGGGTATTTTGCTTAGTAGTGGGCCGGAGCTCTATGTTAGATCACTTCTCCAGGTTTTGGGTCACATTAGATGAGAAGCCTGCTGCTGAGTGGTGAATTCATGCCCTGTCAATATGTTCAGAGACATGGAGAAGATTAAGTATCGAGGGTACACGTGTCCTCTTGTAACCATGTTAATGAATGGTTTTGAATCTTTGATAAAAATACTTTTTCATCTTTAACATGCATGCTTTAATCATTATGACTTTATTTCTGAATCTTTCGTGTTTAGATTCAATTTGAGATACATCTTCTAGCCTCTAGGTACAGAACATTTTATATATTAGAGTGGTGTTTCAAGCCACACGAGCATGGCTTATCATTAAGATGAAAGAGTCAAGATATGAGGTATGGTAATGTATGATGGCTTCCACTACAGCTTCCCAGTGTATGCTTGCATATGGATGCATGCTTTTATTCAGAAGCAGATTGTAAATGTGCAGTTTGCTATCCTATCCTGAAGCACACAATGCTAGTAAATATCTGAGATCATTGACTGTGGAACTGGCTTGTGTTCTAGTTTCCAGTGTCAAATGCTAGTGCATTTTGATTGATGATAGCCTATATGCTGGATAAAGACGAGCACATGGAAATGCTGGTGTATGTGCACTAATTAAGAGAAGTGAGGTATACTCAACCACCCAGTGGAAGAGGTGCCAAATGTCTATCTGTGTCACATGCATAAACTAAAATGGAATAAAACTTGACATTTGACCTTTAATATTAGAATGGAATAAAACTAGACATTTGACCTTTAATATTAGAATGGAATAAAACTAGATATCGAATCTCTAGTGTGAAAAAAAAGGCCAGAGTTAAAAGAAATTAGGACAAAAAGATATCATAAAAATAAACTAGCAGAGATCCATCTTAACCTTGTATCTTTTAAGCATTAAGAGATTTGTAGTGATTTTTGGGTAGCTGTGGGAGCTGTTTCCCTGCTACAAGTTGGCTAAATTAAAAGGAGGGAAATTAAATTTAAATTTAAATTCAAAGTGATCAAGTCGGCCTCAAAGTTGTCCTGGCAAGGAAACATGCCACTTGCCACTTGAGCACCACAAGACCACTATAAATATAAACTCAGCCTCCATCATTTACATCACATCTACTATTCTTCTCTTCATACGTGCGAAGAGGAAGACTTCTGGGCAGTGTTTGAGAGGGCTGAGGTTCCACTTGTCCCTAGGAGTAGGTCAAAAGCCCTAAGGTTTATATACTCTTGTTTCTGTGGGAGGGTCGAAGCCCTAGAAGAGGCCAGGAGCCTCAGTTTTGTCTGTAGAAGGGACTGAAACCTTATGAAGGACGGCTGCGATAGGAAAAGGAAGGCCACAGCCTGTTCTGATGCTAGGCCACAGGTCTAGAGGGGACTGAGAAGCCTCAGAAGTTGAGCAGAGAAGGCCGAGCTACCTCAGGCCTGTGGATCGGGTAGCAAGGCAGAGAAAGGCACTACTTTCAGTGAATGAGGGCTGCTGTTTGGCTGGTCTAGCACTAGGAAGCTCCCAGATTGACTTGAAAATATCAGATTGTATTTTCGCTGAACAGAACAATTTCTCCTAAGAAAAGGTTGCTGGGTTTTTCCCATTGTAAATTTGTATTTTGAACCTCATAGCCATCTCTTTATGATCCTACTGTCATTATTGCATTACTGTCGAGATTTTCCATGTATAATAGCTTAATGATATATGTGGCATAAGACAACTTTATTAATAAATAATTGGAAAGTAATTATTAGATTAGAAGATCAATATTTCTCTTAAGAAAATTCAACATGGTATCAGAGTCAGGCTAAAGAGCAGCCATTGAAAAATCAACAGTTTAGAAGGTTTCCATGGAGTATGAAGGTGTTTGTTCATACATTGGAAGGAGCATTAGTTTACCCAAGGGTTGCATTACCTCCAGTGAGGGATTTGAAAGGGTATTTGTGAAGAAATGGGGTAATCAAGGACCCAATCTCTCGAAGAGGTCATGTGATGAAGACCACGATAACAGAATGGTCAGTGCAAAAGAGCAGCACTTGGATGATGGCTCCCATGAGTTGGAACAACAACATCAAAATTTTCCATATGAAATTTCTAGAGCTGTTCTTTATACAAAGATTGGATGCTCCTGATTTCATCAGCTGCTATGTGCCACTTTTGAAGATGATGAATAGGACTGCCCTAAAGAACATACAATTAGCCATTCTTCAGAGGAGTCATCACCAGAAGACGATCTTGATGCAAACTACCCTTCAACATCCATTGAAAATCCATGTCTGATATACGGCTCTAATCATGACAATAATATGGATGACAATGATTCCAATGAAACAATGATAAAAAGAGCATAGCACTGAAGAAGATCCCAGAGACCCCACTTTGATACTTCTTGCTGTCAAGAATCTGACAGGAAGGAGAATGTGGGCAGCCCTGTTTTGACACAGCAGTCGAAGTATGAATTAGCCAGAAGACCCGTATCACATCATGAAGATGTCTGCATTTGCAGCATTCACACTGCCTCTGAAATTGATCATGCAGAGCCAACCAAAGGTGGTGATGCCTTTGGCCATGCTTTGGAAGAATATAAACTTTAGCATTTTCATTGTGTATCTAACCCAAGGTGGGGGACACACTTCCCCGCTCCCACACGCTCCAGGGACGGGGAAACTCTTGGGGAAATGTTTTCCCATGTCCCTTTTTTTGGGAAAAGTCAAGGAAACTCTGGGGGACATTTTTTTGGTGACGAAAAGCACCCCACGTCCTCCCAATTTTTTTTTCTAATAACAATAAAAAACAAAATATTACAAATATTAATATAATTTAAAAAAAATGAATATAAAAACTAAAGGATAAATTAGAACTTTAAAACATAATCATTCACATTTCTCATTCATTTCTCATTAACCCTACGATTTTACCTTACCACCCGACATTTTCCCTCTACTGTCGCTCAACATTTTACCTTGCTGCTCCAGATTTTCCTACTACTGCTGCTCAACATTTTCC
This sequence comes from Pinus albicaulis, assembly GCA_034641835.2. NCBI lineage: Eukaryota > Viridiplantae > Streptophyta > Pinopsida > Pinales > Pinaceae > Pinus > Pinus albicaulis. The sequence goes on from CM076578.1 coordinate 1,147,994,368, forward strand.
ATCTGCAATTTGCTGTGATTCGGATTTATCATCGATTGGAGCTGCAATTTTCATTTTGTGACTTCGAGCCACCGGATTGGAGCTTCGATTTATTATTTAGTACTTTTTGAGAAATTTACTAGTATTTCACTGCTTTCTATGTTTACTTTTAGTTTAGTATTCTATGGCTATTTTAGACTTCAACATAATGTCAGTGTCATACGATGAATTTACTTTCGATGTGCATTGTGTAATTTCAATTGTCAAATGACTACTTTAATTTAGATGTACCTTGCATAATATTAATGCCCATTGCCAAATGATGAATTTAGATGGAACATTGCATAATGTCAAATGATGGATTCAATTTAGTAATTTTCTTTTAGATTTACAAATTTACATTGATGATTGTTGAAATGTCAAATGATAATTATGATTCATAATTGTCTAATATGAAATGATGATCATATTTAGATGTACATTTCATAATTATTAAGATTTATTGTTTACTAGCTTAGTTATTTACATATTTTTGGGATTTTATTTTTTAAATTTTATATATTAATTTTTTAATAATTTTATAATTTGTATGAATCTAATGTCCCCCCTTTTCCCCGAAATTTGCCTAAATCGTGTGGTTGCTTATATACGCCCCCCTTGTGCGTATCCCTGCTCTTGTGTTTCCCCGTCCTCGAAACTCGGTGAAACATTGCATATTATAGATGTATCATTCCTCTTAACTATTTTGAAGCTAGTCTCTAGAGTAGGTTGTGAGAAAGAGATGCCAAGGGGAAGCAAACAAATACTTGATTAACGATACCTCCCTTTAGGTACTAACCACCCAGTGCCTCCGGCTGTAGAGACTGTGGTTCTGACGACTGTAAGGTCACCATGTTAACCACTAAAGAAAGGTCACCGTGTTAACCGCTAAAGAGGTGCTAGGTTCCTCAAGCTAGATGATAGAGGTGTTACTATCTTTCTATCAACCAAGCTTATGCTTGGAGGTAAATTTTTAAATGCATGATAGTCTTAGAATGATATGCAATATGGATGAGTGGTCTTAAGGCGAGATTACTTAATTTGTTAAGTACTTAATGACAATGGTTTTCAATTAAAAACAATAAGGTACTTAAACAATAAATGAATAAAATCTCAACCACAAGAGGAAGTGTTCAAGCTTAACAATGCTAGAGAAATGCGACAATAATATAAATAGACAATTGCTCAAAGACAAGATTAATGCTACTTAAGACAATTAATAGTCTCCAAGATTATAATCAATAAATCACCAATATGCCACTTAGATACAAGAAAAATTTAAATTTCTTATCACAATTATGATTCGAATAAAATCCACAAGAGATATCCAATTTAACAATGAGCCAATTTAACAATAAGCAATGAATCCAGAGAATTAATCCACAATGGCACTTAGAGCAATTAGCCAATTAAACACTCATTAACTAGATAGGAGCACTTGTTTGAGTGCAAGAGTGTAAATGATGCCAATGACTAAAATTAAGCTCAAATCACTTCAACCATGAATGGTTATGAATTGTAAAATTTCCTTACCCAATTTTAGAGACTTATATGTGATTTAACCATATCAATGGCTGTAGCAAATATACAATGGCTGTAGCAAATATATGTGATTTAACCATATCAATGGCTGTAGCAAATATATCAGATTTAGAAATTGCCCAACAGTCCTAAAAAAACAACTTATATGCAATCATCAATTTAACCATACGATTAATGTTCAATGCCTCAAGTGAGTTGTTAATGAATTTAGGCTTACTTTATGTGTTTATGCCCTGAATATACTATTGTAACAATTACATTAGGCCTGAAACTTTACAATCAACATAAAATAATAAAATTGATAGATCAAACCCTTGTAATTTATTTTGATATCTTGTATGAGTTATTAGCTTTACGTGTGGATTCTTTAGGCTTGTATTATGATGATTATGCCATTGTTATATCAATATATCAAATCTGATAGAAACTATGCAGTCAATTAAAATGAGAGATGAAGGCAATAGAAGCAAACCCCAAGGCCTAAAGGCCTATGCCAAGTTTGGAGATGTGAGAGAAATCACTCAACACCTGCACTTACAAAATGTTAACTCAAAACCCAAAGATCAGACCTTTATGACTGCAATCATAAATTACTAGAGATAAAATAACAATCCCTTGAAGAAACCCTTGTTTGCAATGAGATCTAGCCCTTTTAGGGATTACAACCTTCTTAACACTTGCAAAATAGGTCCCAAACACTAGCCTTTTAGGTTGGGTAAGGGCTAGGGCCTTCGAAAAATGGGTTTCTTCCCGAATTTTAAAATAAGTAACCTGCAAAAATGGGCTCAAAAACCCTAGACGTCTAGGGCTTTTAAGGGTTGGAAACTTCATAAGTTTACTCCTTTCTTTGATCTATTGAAATCTATGTTGCATTGGCTATGGGGACGAGGGGACAAGTTTCTGGGATGGCTAGAGTGCACCCCCAAATTTTCAGGGGACGGTAGGTTGGGGATGACAAGTGCGGTAACTAATTTTATATTTATTAAAAAATTAAAATAAAATTTATTATTTCAGCATAAACATGAATGATAAATTAAAATAAATTAGAACTATTACTAATTTTGAAATTCAAATTACAAAATAAAATATTAAAGTCTAATAATATATAATCATCATTGTGCATCACAAAAACAAATCTTGTCATCGTTGCCCATTGTTAAGAACTTAAGAAATATTATTAGTCTGCCACAACCTACAATCTACTATTGTCTACATAATCATTCTATGATGCATGATGAATCATTTCAAAATTTAAATAACATCTAAACTTTAAAGCCAAAGTAAAATTTAATAAATCTATAAACATGAACAAGTCATTAAAATTTAATTATAAAACCCAAATCAAGGGTCTAGAAATTAAGAACCTTGTGGGACCTGTCATAAGTGTAATGGTATATCATAATCATTCAGAATCACTATTATTTACAGAGAACAAAGAGTATTACCATCCCATCTATTTACCTTATAACATTAAGCGTTAAAGATGAGTTAGCCTTTGTAACGTTTATTTTAGGAGTAACAAATGTTAAGTACAAAAGTAATAATTTCATAAAGTGAAATAAATTATATATAATAAATGATGTTTATGTTAATGTATTCAGGGATTAGTTGATTGGTTCCTAGAATGAATAATGGAACTTGCTACGTATATAGACAACACCAATACTAATTCAATAGCACATTGAGATATCATCTTATCGCTCATCTAGCCTCTCCTGCTCAGCTCTTGCATATATTTAACATGGTAATTCATGGAAATAAAAGGTTTTTCACAAACATGGAGAAAGAGACAAGTTCAAATTGAAGGCAAATTAATTCATGGATTATAGTTACTGTAAATTGTGAACATGAATAAGTCATTAAAATTTAATTATAAATCTCAGTTTAAGAGTCTCAAACTTCACCCTGTTGCTTGACTCTTACCTCACCTGCAACCTTCACTCGAGTCCTCTCATCTCTGTTTACCTTTGTCCCTATGAATGGAGTTCTTTGTTCAACGTTTACCTTTACCTGTCGTCTCATACTTTGCTCGACTCTTATCTTCAACCCTCACAGCCTTTATTTACCTGTAACCTTCACTCGAGCTCAACGTTTACCTACAACCTTCATAACTTGTGTTTACCTTTGTCGTCATGTCTTTGTAACAATGTAACAATGATATTGGGGTACATCCTAAAGTCCCCCAAAATGTCGATTTTTTGAGGGATGGCTCGGAGATGACCTGGATGTCCGTAAGTCCCCGAAGGAGTCCCCAACCAATTGGGGAAGTTTTCGACGAGTTCCAAAGTAACCAGAATGTCGGGATGAAAGGAACGCCATGAATTTTGGTGGGGACAGGGCCTCGTGCAACATAGATTAAGAGATTTCACTTGTATAAATAAAAAGAAAATTTCCCAAAAAAACTCAAATATATACAAAAATAACATAAAAACCCCAAGAAATTATATACAAGAAAAAATTAAAATGCAAAGGGTTAGTGAAATTATTTGCATAATAAAAATACAAGGTGAAAGGTTAGTATATATAGGCATAAATTAGAGAAACTATTTTCAAATTTTGAATGTGTGATAAAAACTTTACAAGTAAAATTTGAATTTCAAATTAAAAGATAAATTTAATTAAAAATTTTAAATTATAAAATTAAAACTTAAATCAAAATAAATATTTACAATTTTGAAATCTAAAAATTATTTACAAAAAAAAAAAAATCTAAAGAATATTTACAAGTATGCTAAAAGCCCCAAAACATAAAATTTAAAATAAAACTCTAAACCCAAATAGCTTCAAAACAAGGGTTAGAAAAATTATTTCCAAGTTATACACAAATATACAATGCTTGAAAGATTTTTGAAGAATAATTTTTTTTTTTTTTATGATAATTTGACAATGGCTTGATGTATTTCGAAAAATAGATCTTAACCACAACCTTAGCGAAGTAAGAAAATCACATGAAATATTCAAAGTCCAAGCAAGGTAAACCGATGCCCACAGTCTGTGAACATGGAGCCCAAGGGCGGGGGAACTTGCAAAGTCTATATATTTGTTAGAAAATACAATGAATCAGATCAGTTAAGGTAAGCCTAAAACTTACCAATAGAATGTTCCTATCATCTACAAATTAAATAAAAATTAATGTAATATTGAAGCACAAGATAGGAAAGCACATACCCAGCACGTACCACAGAACAATGAGACAAAGACACCATGTACTGTACCCTAAAGTATCTGATTATGAATTTCAAACGTTCCCGTTAGAACAATGGCTTCATTCCAGTGTTACAAAATTACATTGAGACAGAGTCATTATCATTGTGAGAAATAGAAGAAAAATTCCTTCTATTTATACACAAATTCCTCCAAGTGGAAAGTAATGGCTAGTTGGCTTGATCCCTGTCAAAATAATCTCGACCGTTGATAAATCCTTGATCAAATTTTAATCTCTATCGTCGAAAATATTTTTTTTTGTCAGCTTGGAAGGACTACATCTTCATCATGTTCAATATATCACCTCGATCGGGGCCGTGAATTGAACCAATTACTTCACATCAAGGAGTGCCTTAACAGAGCACCCGATCACCGTCTATCCAAGACCTTGTGGCATAATTATTATTTTTTAAAATCTTGGCAAGAATACATCTTCAACATGTCCAATATATCACATCGAGCGGGGTGGGGAATTGAACCGATGACTTCACTCTGTTGTCGAAAATATTTATTTTTGAGGAATTTTCAAATTTCTCATTAAAACCATTTTTTATTAGCCTGAAAATAATTATTTTGAGTTAATTTCCTTAAAAAATTGACCCTGACTTGACCACCAAGGTCCACGGTCCAATTTTTCTTGAGTTTTCCAATATTCCCTTACTGAGGGACCTCCAAAAATTAATTTCTTTTAGAACGACGAAATTTTCCACTTGGAGAAATTAATTTCTCTAAAATTTTAATTTTGACTTTAAATTAAATTTAAATTTTTATCTAAGTCGAAGTTCTATTCATTTATAAAAAAAGAAGCACATCAATATCAAAATGCATGTAGTCTCACCCCAACCAGGGTTTTTGACTATCTTGATCAACATATGACGGAAAAAAAAGAACAACTAGAGACACAGTCCACAACTTAGGAAGCCAAAAGCACCAGAAAACACATAAAACAAGTAAAACACCTGTAACCATGCTTAGTCATCGGAAGTAATAGAACCAGGATTGTTCGAAGAAGTCACTGGAGGAGGTAGAGGACAAAAGGAGCACTATACATGCTCTTCAAAGTGAGCCATCCATGACTCTAACTTCTCCACATTCTCAGATAACAAATTCTAACCATGCCATGCCGACATGACCCATTCCTGAACATGACACTAAAAATAATGCATCTTGTTCAATGTAGCAACGAGCTCTGCATGTTCTTCCTGCCATGCCCTCTCAGAAGTTCCTAGGTGGTCCAGTATAAATTGGATCAAATCTCGACAATTGTCGAAACAATAGTGACGCTCTATTGTTTCTCCACGCCCAGGCCGTCTCGCCTTTCCCTGTCTACTCATGCCACCTCGACGCATCGCTCCATCCCTCTTCTGAGTTCGCGAGTTTCTCCCCCCACAATCAGCCAACGAGCCACCACGACCACCACGAGCCTCGGAAGCCACCCAAACCGAGTTTCTTGCAATTCAACCACCTCAAATAGAACTTGGAGGTGCCTCTGCTACCATTGCCACCCACAAGTGTGACCTTTGACCCCCCCTGACTGGTTGAAATTCTCTTAGATGTGGGAAGGGAAGATGTGTTGTGCAACTTAGGGCGTATTGTATCAAAATCAGTGACGCCAAGTAAAGGTGGAATGAGCCAAAAATTATCAACACACACTAGAACTATGACTGTAGAGAGAAGTCACTTACCAGCCTGCCTAGGAAAACTACAAGAAGCCAAAATACCAATCCAGCAGTAAGACATTGAACCATTGACTCATAAACCCCAACCCCTCGCAGAAAGAGCACTGATCGAAAGTCTCAAGGACAGACACACCTCTGCCATGGAAGTCTCTTAAGAATGCATAACCCTAGAGGAAAGCCACTTGCAAGGGTAGACCTGCTACCCTATAGCCACAAAGGAAAACCAAGAGCGAAGATACCCAATCACCCAAAACGGGGCTTGCGGGTTGACCCAATAAACATGTGCCGAACCCTTATCTCGCTCAGAAAAGCCAAAGGTCACACACGAAAAAATAAATTATCCAATTCAATGACCCTGATGCTAGGGAGGGGGTGCCGACTGCAGAAGCACCACTATTCCCAGACAGGGCGCCAGCTGCAAAAGCGCCACCATTCCTAGAGAGGGCACCAACTGTGGAGTATAACACTGCTACCAGAGCTTAACCAACGACCATTAGACCACCACCAAAGGCAAACTACATGTCGTACTAGAAGAGTGCCACCCTCCACATGCCAACGATGTTCACCTACTCTCGCTCCCAACGAGGATGATGGGAAATTCACGAGGATGATGGGATGTCAAAATCATCATGTATACATAGAGTATCTGTTGGAATATACAAAATCTACTCTAACAAACTGAAGTAAGAGAACATATAATCTAAGTGCATAAAATAAAACTAGCTAATGACATAAATGAAAGGGAGCAGGGTTAGAAATACTATAAAAAATATGCCCCATGGCATCAAATGTTATCAACATAGTGCATAATGAGAATCTAATGAGAATCTATCAACTTTTAGGCAGGTTTTTGGGTTCTTCTGGGATGTGCAATGCCTGATCGTGCATATTGAAGGACTTTGTCTTATATAAATATCGAGTGGCCATCAGATGCATCAAACCTCTTCATTCTTCTCTTTCACTTTTTACGTTTGCTTTCGGCATGATGTGATGTTGATGATGACGTGGTTGGTGCACAACTTCCTTTTTTATCCGAAAAACGCTCATATGGAAAATATGGAACATCCAAGACTTCTATGACATGCTCTTCTTTATTTTCATGACCCTATTTCGTCAAAGATAATGAATCAATCCAACAAGTATCAATTTGATTTCCTTCAGTTTCCTTCCTGCTTGGATCATCTGAATTTAACCATTTTTCAATGGAATCAATGACTTATTCATAGTAAGATGAAGGTTGCTTCAATGAACTGCGAGGTTTGTCCTCGGGACCCTTTGGTTGGACCTGTGATTTTTCCATTATTTGCCAGTTATTTTGTAGAGTGATCTGCTTAATTTTCATGGCATTCATTCGATTAGCATGTTCATCCTTCATAACATTTATTTCCCTTATATGATTTTGCTCCATGTTATCCATATGCCCTGAAAGGTGATTCCCTGATTATACCGAGTAACTTCCTAATTATACTAAGTAACTTCCATTACTTGTAACTTGTTCTAAAGAAATATCTGACTAGCTTTCATATCCTGTATCAATTTATCATGATTTTCTTAAATAGAACTCATTTCCTCTTTATGATTTGCTTCCATGATTTTTAGCTCCTCATCATGTTTTTTTTTTTTTTTTTTTTTTTGTATGGCTAACAATTTGGTGTACATGGCTCTCATATCCTTGGCTTGATCTGCTATCAATTTATCTTGATTAAGTTACATGTTTTTCATCAACTGTGCTTGACTGAATTTCATGTCTTTAATCATTTTCCTCGATAAGATGCTTATCATTTTCCTTTTCATCATCAATATTAATTTGATCCTTCGTCCCTTCCCTTCCACTATTAAGGATTCTTCTTGCAACGACACAAGTGGATTCATCATGAGAATGGTCACAATGTCTGCAATATAGCAAAGATTGAGGTGGAGCATTATCTTGAACAATTTCTATGTCGGCTAAGTTCCTTATAGGATCATCTTCCTTTATATTGTAATTCACACAAAAAGCATTGACGAGGGCTTCTAAGGAATCAAAATAATTGTCCAGAATATCATTAAACCAATCAAGAGCATCCTCCTCCAAAGAAAGGACAAAAGGTCGCATCTTGACATCTTCATGCTTTTCATATGCATAGCCACCAAACTTTATCATATAGTGAGTGAAATTTGTAAGATGATCTCTAGCAGTGACTACATTATTACCCGTGAACAAAGGCAAGTTATCAATGATCAAGCTTGGAATATCATGGGGACAACCTTGAATGTTAGTGAAACAATAGGGAGCAGACAAGTCATTCATGATGACTTGCTTAAGGGTAAAAGGATCTAATGGATATCAGAGAGAGATCCTTCTTCAAGAAAAACAAGAGGTCTACAAGAAGCGAGCTTCTAGCAGAAATTCTTGTAATAAATGGAAGAAGCAGAGTCGCCACCCAAACAGGAAACCAACCTAAATTTCCAGGCGGTAAAGTTGCGGATAGAGAAGATGAAAAGATTAGTGAGAGGAGAAAAGATAAGGTGATGAAAATAGGAAGAGATAATGAAGATATTGCAATGGTGCCAAAAAATGTGGGTTGATGGGATAAGGAATGATGAAAGATGAAATATTGAGAAGATGTTATTGAAGTGTTGAGAATGAGATAAAATCCTCCTCGGAAACAATGCCAAAAAATGTTGTCGCTCAAATTGTACAAACACGATGTGACAACGACTCAGGTTGGGGGATGTCACCTTGATCCCCAACCTCTTCATTGTCGCTGTCTCCCAACAACAGGCTATGGGGGTAGTCCCTATGAAAGAAGGAAATGAGAGACATGTTAGCGACCAACGAGTCCAAAAGACATGATTGAATGACCTAGCCACTTGGTTGATTTAGCAAGTGTATAGATTAGATTAGATTTAGATGTGAGAACAATGCCTTATGGAGTCAACTTAATTGCTTTTAGATCAATTAAGGACCAAATGATTGGATGAACAACCGCTGTTTAAATGTTTATCTACCTTATATGCTATGCAAATCTTGGAATGTAGGTGTGATGCGAAAATCTTGATTGCTTTTAATTATATGCCTATTCTAGATGTATTTTGAAGCTAGCCTCTAGAGTAGGTTGTGAGAAAGAGGCCAAGGAGAAGCAAACAAAGACGTGATTAATGATACCTCCCCTTAGGTACTAACCACCTAGTGCCTGTGGTGTTGCAGAGACTGTGGCTTTGACGATTGCAAGGTCACCATGTTAATCACTAAATAGGTGCTAGGCTCCTCAAGTTAGATGATAAAGGTGTTCCTATCTTTCTATCAACCAAGCTTATGCTTGGAGGTAAATTATTAAATGCAAGTCTAGTCTTAGAATGATATGCAAGATGGATGAGTGGTATTAAGGTGAGATTACTTAATTTTTTAAGTACTTAATGACAATGATTTTCAATTAAGAACAATAATAGACTTAAACAATAAATGAATAAAATCTCAACCACAAGAGAAAGTCTTCAAGCTTAATAGTGTTAGAGAAATGTGATAGTAATATGAATACACAATTTCTCAAAGACAATATTAGTGCTACTTAAGACAATTAACAATCTCTGAGATTATAATCAATAAATCACCAATATGCCTCTCAGATACAAGAGATAAATTTAACTCTCTTATCAAAATTATGATCAGAATAAAATCCACAAGAGATATCCAATTTAACAATGAATCCACTTAATGACAATAATGACAATGAGATATCCAATTTAACAATGAGCAATGAATCCACTTAATGACAGTAATGACAATGAGAAATTAAGAGCATTAATCCATAATGTCACTTGGAGCAATTAACCAGTTAAACTCTTATCAACTTGATTGGAGCACTTGTGTGAATGCAAGAGTGTAAAATATTCCAATGATTAAAGTTAATCCCAAATGACTTCAACCATGAATGGTTATGAATTGTAAAATTTCCTTACCTAATTTTAGAGACATATGTGATTTATTATCGCTGTAACCTTGTATTCAGAGGTCTGCTATTTTATATCAGTAGTCAAGAAGTGATGCAAGATACCAAATATAAGCTAAAAAATCAATGCATTTAACTAACAATGATATTCACGTGATTATAGGACTGCTTAAACACTATAGATCATTTTTTTCGGAGAAAAGAAAACTTTTTATTACGAGAATAAAAAGTTACATATGTAGATGCCTTAAGGATAATTGTATCTGTGTATCCATAAAGAAAAACACAGAGTGACTGAGTAGACTATGACATGAACCATAAGTAAATGTAGAACTCAGAAAATATGCAAAAAACCAAAAATCGGGCCTCTCCGTATACTGGCGAAAACTAGACACTATAGATCATATTTATTATGCTCAGATCATTGATTCAATACTCAATAAACCAATAAGGTGTCTAAATATTAATGCCCAATAAACTCCAATGATTAGCTAATCAATTTAAGTGATTTTTAGATGATCTTTAGTCAAATATGATGATTGTTATTTAGTTTATATGACTGCATAAATGGCTGTAGCAAACATATCAGATCTGGAAATTTACCAACTGTGCTAAAAAAATAACTTATAAGCAATAAATTTAACCACAAGATTAATGTTCAGTGCCTTAAGTGACTTGTTAATGAATTTAAGCTTATTTTATGTCTGTTTATGCCCTGAATATACCATTGTAACAATTATATTAGACTTGAAACATGACAACCAACATAAAACAATAAAATTGATAGATCAAACCCTTGTAATTTGTTTTGATGCATTGCATGAGTTATTAGCTTAATGAGTGGGTTCTTTAGGCTTGTATTATGATGATTATGTCACTGTTATATCAATATATCAGATTTGATATAAACTATGCAACCAATTAAAATGAGAGATGAAGGCAATAGAAGAAAACCCCAAGGCCTAATGCCCTATGCCAAGTTTGAAGATGTGAGAGAAATCACTCCTAAACAAATGAACTCACAAAATGTTAGCTCAAAACCCAAATATTGGACCTTTATGACTGTTGCAATCACAAATTATTAGAGATAAAATGCCAATATTTTGAAGAAACCCTTGTTTGCAATGAGATCTAGCCATTATAGGGCTTACGACCTTCTTAATGCTTGCAAAATAGGTCCAAAACACTAGCTAGCCTTTTAGGTTAAGTAAGGGCTAGGGCCTTCAAACAATGGGTTTCTTCCCTAATTTTAAAATAATCAACCTGCAAAAATGAGCTCAAAAACCCTAGACGTCTAGGTTTTTAAGGGTTGGAAACTTCAGAAGTTTACTCCTTTCTTTGATCCCTTGAGGGATTTCGCTTGTACAAATAAAAATAAAATTTCCCAAAAAAAACCCAATATATACAAAATAAAATAAAAAGCCTACGAAATTATATACAAAAGAATTCAAAATGTAAAGGCTTTGTGAAATTATTTGCATAATAAAAAATACAAGGTGAAAGTTTAGTATATGTAGACATAAATTAGAGAAACGATTTTCAAATTTTGAATGTGGGATAAAAATTTTAAAAGTAAAATTTGAATTTCAAATTAAAAGTTAAATCAAATTAAAAATTAAAACTACAAAATTAAAACTGAAACCAAAATAAATATTTAAAATTTTGAAATCTATAAATTATTCACAAAATAAAATAAATTTAAAGAATATTTAAAAGTATGCTAAAAACCCCAAAACATAAAATTTAAAATAAAACCCCAAACCCAAATAGATTCAAAACAAGGGTTAGAAAAATCATTTACAAAAATTATTTATAAAAATTATTTACAAGTTATATACAAATATACAATGCTTGAAATATTTTTGAAGAATTTTTTTTTAATGATAATTTGACAATGGCATGATGTATTTCAAAAAATAGATGTTAACCACGATCCACACCCTAAGCGAAGTAATAAATTCACATAATATATTCAAAGTCCAAACAAGGTCAGCCTGCGCCCACAGTCTGTGAATTTGGAGCCCAAGGGCCGAGGAGCCTGCAAACTCTATATTTCTTAAAAAAAATTGTTAGATCATACAATGAATCAGATTACCGAAGATAAGCCAAAACTTGCCAATAAAATGTTAAAATCATTTACAAATGAAAAAACAATTCGTGTAATATTGAAGCACAATATAGGAAAGCACGTACCAAACAAGTACCACAGATCAATGAGACAAAGACACCATGAATTGTACCCTAAAGCCTTTTATTATGAATTTAAAACGTTCCCAACAGAACAGTGGCTTCACACCAGGGTTAGAAAATTACATTGAGACCATAGTCTTTATCATTGTGAGAAATAGAAGCAAATTGCCTTGTATTTATAGACTAATTCGTCCTAGTTGAAAATAATGGCTAGTTGGCTTGATCACCGTCAAAATAATCTCGATCGTTAATAAATCCTTGATAAATTTTTAATCTCTGTCATTGAAAATATTGATTTTTGAGGAATTTTAGAATTTCTCATTAAAACCATTTTTTTATTAGCTCAAAAATAATTATTTTGAGCTAATTTCCTAAAAAAATTGACTTTGACTAAACCACCAAAGTCCAAGGGTCCAAATTTTCTTGAAATTTCCAATATTCCATTGGTGGTAGACCTCCAAAAATTAATTTATTTGGGACCCACGAATTTTTCCACTTGGAGAAATTAATTTCTCTAAAATTTTAATTGACTCTAAATTAATTAATTTTTTGTCTTAGGATTTAATTTTATTTTTGCCAGATAAATTAATCAATTGACTTTGGAGGTGATTAATTATTTTTCCACTCAAATGTTTTAGCCATGGTGTCTAAGTGTGAGAGACCATGCACTAAAATATTTTTACATAAGATTTTACAAATTCAACCCTGAAATTTGGTATACTTTTTCGTTATAGACCTTCATCACATTTACCCAATTCTGTGACACAATATGATCTAATAGACCAAGTGATTTGTAATCAAATAATCTAACCAATTAGTTTAAATTAATTCCAGATCACTTTTACAATAGAATCGTGTTAATTTTGGACAACTAGGTCCAAACTCCATGGTTCACTGCTCATATGACGATGGCCATATTTTTGTTGCATTCCTTTTTCAGAGAGGTGCAAGATTGATCTAAAGATCATCTTGATCAGATGAGCAGAACATTGATTTTGAATGTATTTTCCACATGTGCAAGGTCGTCCAGATTTATCCCACATGCCTAAGAGATTTGTCACACACTGTCATTGATGGATATAAATTGGAGACTTGGAGGTCATTTCCTCATCATCTCATCACACATTCTCTCATTGTGATCTGATTGGTTTGATAGCCTTTGGAGGCCTTTTTCCCTCACACGTTTGGAGCGAAGCTGTTGTTTTTTTCACTAATCTGTTTAGGGCTTTTATGCTGCAACATTGACCATGGTCAATCCTTGGTCGTTTGACTTTAATCTTCTGCAGAAATTTTGATTTTAGGAGGGCGTACAACTGGGCACTAAAATTGAGGAATTTTGATTTGTTTGACCGAAGCCCTAGTTTGTTGTGTTGACTTTTCTGCGCTATCCTTGATTTGACTTATGTTGACTTGTGATGAGCTTTCTTTGAGGGCTATGGGTGTGACACATGAAAGTGCTGGCTGACCGATAAAGATTTCGCTGGTTGAAGCATCCTGCTGACTGCCGTAACGCCACAATATCTCATATCTTTGCTGGATAAAAGGAATTGTAAATCTGATCTATATTTGGCTTGTCTTTTATTGATCTTTTATTGTGTTCTATCAAAATTTTACTTTCAAGAAGATTGAATTAAAAGTGCATCAAGCATAGAAAACCATGGTAATCTTATTTTAACAACTCGACTAAAACACGAGGACTTACCTAAGACTTTGACGATAAACTCCACCCTAGCTTTGGGGTGAGGTTGGAGGGAAAATTTTTGTTGATTATTTGTGTTTAGAAACACAAATGGATCAGTGAGACGAAAAATCTCTTAGGATGAAATCTCTCGCCAAAATCATAGGCTTACCTAGGTTGTTACATAATAAAGCAGTTGTACTAGCATCATTTACATTAAAAATTTGTTGAATGGGCTTACAATGATATAATGAACTACTTTCATGAAATGTCCCCCTCGGTGCAATGTGTCTCTCGGTATCATCCAGAGTGTCTTTGAGCCATGAGGGTCTCCTTTTCGAGGAAGAGGGCTTACCAGGAGGTGGATAAATGGGATCCATCGACCCCTCAACATCGGGATCGTTTCATCCTATTGAAAATGCAACAAGATGATGGAGCTTAGTGAAATGAAGTCGCCTTCACTAAGTGGGCCCGCAGGCTATTTTTGGCGCAAATTCTATTTTTAGACTATGTCTATTTTTAGACATATGGATCATGGTCTATGAGTTGCAGATATTTTATGGATGATCGTCGAGTTGGTAAAATAGATGGACTCCTATATTTTTAGACATTAATATTTATTTTTAGACTCGTCGAGCTAAAAATAGAACAGTCAAATATTATTAGCTCTCAATAATATTTGGACTATAAACATTATCTTATTCTCGCGGAGCACGGGCCAGCCATTGACAATGGCGTACCGAAAAGGAATTATGCTGGTCTTAGGGGTTTGGTTGACTTCAGTTAGAACTCATGTGGCAGAGTTTGGTGGAGTTGATGAGACAGTTGATGGAGTTGTGTTCGGTTTAACTTAGCTGAACTAGTTGTATTTAGTTTAACTGGCTAATACACTAGAGATGAGTGGTGTGAATTAATTATTAATTAATTCACTAATTATTAACTCATTATTCAACTAAATAACACATCAGTTAACACCAGTGCATGGACATTTCAGTGGAGACCAGTGGAAGTGATAGGTGAAAGAGCCGGTTTGCTATTAGTTGTGCATGAGAATCGCACAAGCATTGGAGGAGATTGCCAATGAGAATTGTGCAGTTGGAGCTAGTGGTATTCGAACTTGGATCTCATCCATAATCCTTTTGGATTGCGCAGTAGAGGCAGGCAAACAATGGAGGAGTTTTGAACCCGTGACTTGTTCAAAATTGAGCTGGTTTGTGTGTAACTTTTGGAGATAGTACTGAGTACTTGTGAGGAGATTGTGCTATGTATTGTTACATGTTCTCTTCCATTATAATATACAAAATAGCTGTGGGTTTTCAGCTATAAGCTTTCCCCATTACATACTGTGTTGATATGTGTGCTTGATTATGTTTTAATGAGCGCATGCGACTGCTTTCTATTTCCGCATATTGATGATCAATTGTAGAAGAGGTTATGTGTTATGCATGAATTCGAATTAGTGTGTGACCAGGATAATCTCGGTGAATAAATCTTCATTATTCAGCAAATTTCTACATGGTATCGGAGCGAGAGAATTGATCATCGGGATCTATTACAGTGATTACAATTATTTCGGTAGACAGAGTCTGTAACGGGCCAGGTAGCCTCTGGATCCATCCTTTCCTTGAAAGGTGATATATCCAGTAAATGCCCTTACAGTCGATCTCTGTGCTAGAAATAATTTGTTCTCACAGATCCAGAAGCAGTTGAGTTTTTGAGTTTGGAATTCGAATTTTGCAGCAGTTTGTTTTCTTGGTGCCAGAGTTGAAAATGTCTTTCAACGGTTTGCGACTCAAATATGCCCTTGAAGGCAGTTCGAATTATGTTGCATGGAAAGATCGGATGGAGGCAGTATTAGAAGATAATGGGCTGAAGGAGTTCGTAGATATGGATGTCCAAAAGCCTACTGATCCTGCTGAAGTTGAGGCTTGGCAAAAGAAGATGGTGAAATGTCGAAGGATTCTGTTGGAGGGCATGAAGGATCACATTGTATCCAGCCTGCATGGAAAAGCTTCTCCATATTTGATGTGGAAAGCGTTGATAGATCTATTCCAGAGTAAGAGCGACCAAAGGAAGCTGGCGCTCAAGGATAAGCTCAGAAACATTAAGATGGAGAAAGGCGACAGTATCGCCAAATACCTCACGAAGTTCACTCAATGCAGAGATGAGCTGGGAAGTGTGGGGGTGACTGTCGATGAAGAGGATATGGTAGACCTGGCTCTCCTTGGTATTCCGAAGAGTTGGCATTCCTATTAGGACTCTGTCAATGGTCGGGAGAAGTTGCCGGGATGGGAGCGACTTTGGGCGGATCTCATGCAAGAGGAGATAAGGTGGACTACCAGGGACGGATCTTCATCAAAGGTATCTGATGAAGAAAATTGCGCTTTGGCTGCCAAAGAAAAGAAGGGGAAGAGCAAGAAAGCTTCTCAGTCTGGTGCGAAAGGCAAGAAGCAAGACATGTCCAAGGTGAAGTGTTTTCACTGTCACCAGCATGGACACTATGCCACAAATTGTCCTCAGAAGAAGAAAAATAAGAAGGCTGCTGGATCTGTAGCGGGAGAGGCATTGGCCTCCCAGTTTGAACTGGATTTTTCACTGATCGCATGCTTGGTCTCAAGTGTGATGGGATCAGTATGGTTCTTGGATAGTGGTGCGTCATTTCACATGACAGGAGATCGGGATCTATTTTCAGATCTGGAGGAAAAAGATCTTGGAGTGCACATCGAGATGGGCGATGATGGTAGATACAGTGCGACCGGTATCGGTACCATTTCCTTTGAGAGGGAGTCTGGTAAACCCTTCGTATTGAAGGAAGTATTGCATGTTCCAGGATTGATGAAGAATCTGATCTCTGTGGCGATGTTGGAAGACAAGGGGTATGATGTGGTCTTCAGCGAAGGAAAATATTTCCTGCGCAGTAAGACAACTGGAGAGACCTAGAAGATAGGGGTTCGAGTCAAGAACCTTTATCAGTTGCAAGTAGATGGCTGCGCAGCAATGGCATGCAAGGCGGGAGAAGTGGTGAGCCGGGATGATGAGGGCGAACTGTGGCACAGGCGATTGGGCCACCTTCACCATGGAGCTTTGAAGATACTGCAGCAGATTTCTACTGGGCTTCCTAAGGGCACTCTTGCGCAGTCAGATCAGTGCAAGGGGTGTACCTTGGGAAAATTTGTGAAAACCACCTTTCACGAGAAGGATAGTCACGCCACGACGATCCTTGAGAGAATTCACACAGACGTGTGTGGACCTTTCTCAGCAGCTTCGACAACAAAGCACAGGTATTATGTGATATTTGTTGATGATTTCTCTTCAAGTCTTTGGATCTTCTTCATACGAAGAAGAGCGAGACATACTCAAAGTTACGCGAGTTCAAGGCCGGATTTGTGAGAGGAATCGAGAAGCATGTGAAGATCGGAAGCGACAATGGTGGTGAATTAATCTCTGGCGAATTCAAGGACTTTTGCAGCACAGAAGGAATTCGAAGAGAGCTCATAGCACCTCATAACCCACAGCAGAACGGGGTTGCTGAGCGGAAGAACAGAACGATCGTGGGTGCTGCACGGGCGATGTTGCATGATCAGGGCCTACCCCTTCACTTGTGGGTGGAGGCATGCAATACTGCAGTATATGTGCAGAACCGTTGTCCTCACAAGATACTTGGCATGAGTACACCCGAGGAGGCATTTTCTGGTAAGAGGCCTGATATTTCCCATTTGAGGATTTTTGGTTCACCTGTTTACATTCATGTGACGAAGGATGCCAGGAAGAAGAGGAAAAGAAGGCTGGATCAGCAGCTACAGTTTGGGATATTTAAGGAGTACAGCGATCGCCCCACAGCCTTCTCGTGTGTATTTTTCCCGAGACGATCCACCAATCTTTGACTGTGCGACGGGATATCAAATTTCAGGAGGAGAAAGCCATGCAGTGTTCGCTTGAGAGGGAGCCACAATTGCATGCAGATGAGGAGCTATTAGTTCCTAAGGATGAGCTTCAGGATGTGGATCAGCCACAAGAGGAAGTTCATGGAGTGGAAGAGACCACTCATGCAGCGCCAACCATCATAGGGTGCAAGCGCACTACAGAAGCTGAGCGACTAGCTCAAGATGCAGAGAAGGTTGTAGAACCACCTACAGCACAACACAGACAGAGACAATCACCGGATCGGTACACTGGATACATGGCTCTTGTGAGCAAATGTGTCGTGACAGAGCCATCTTCTTTCGAGGAAGCTGTGGAGGACCCCGCATGGGTAGATGCCATGGTGGAAGAGTATGATTCGATTGTCAGAAACAGTGCATGGGAATTGTCAGCGACAGGAAGGAGAATCGGTGGTGGGTTCGAGATGGATCTACAAGAAGTAGACGGGCGGGCGACGGGAGTGTGGAGAAGTACAAGGCAAGATTTGTTGCGGTATTTCTCACAGATCGAGGGGATTGACTATGAGGAGACCTTTGCACATGTCGCAAGGTACTCTTCCATACGGACGATCCTTGCTCTCTCAGCGCAGATGGGGTGGCACATTCATCAGATGGATGTGAAGACTGCGTTCCTCAATGGAGTTATTGAGGAGGTGTACATAGAGCAGCCTGAAGGTTTCGAGATCTTCAGCAGTGAGTCGCATGTGTGCCGACTCAAGAGAGCACTGTACGGGCTGAAGCAAGCACCTCGTGCTTGGTACACACGGATAGACAGTTATTTCATCGGACTTGGATTCTCCAAGAGTGAGGCGGATCCTAACCTGTACCAGATTGTGGTGGAGGGGAAGTTGCTGATCATTGTACTGTATGTAGATGATCTGATTTTGACGGGTGATGAGCTGTTGATACTTTCATGCGAGGAGGATCTTGCTAGAGAGTTTGAGATGAAGGACTTGGGCCTCCTTCATTATTTCCTGGGATTGGAAATTTGGCAGCGCAGTGATGGACTATTTGTTTCTCAGGGTAAGTATGCCCGAGAAATATTGGAGAAGTTCAACATGCATGGCTGCAAGCTTGTTGATACTCCTCTTCCTGGAGGTTGGAGGAAGGAGGATGCTACTTCAGCGGAGGTAGTGGATGCCACTGTTTATCGACAGTTAGTGGGGTCACTTATGTATCTGGTCAATACACGACCCGATATATGCTATGCTGTTAACTAGCTTTCGCAAGCTACGGTTAAGCCTACCAAGCTCTTCTGGAAGGCAGGCAAGCATGTATTGCGTTATCTTAGAGGCACATCGGGATATGGCTTGTGGTACAGACAGGAGGATGAGGTGAAGCTATGTGGCTTCACGGATGCAGATTGGGCAGGGAGCCCAACGGACAGAAAGAGCACATATGGAGGGATCTTCAGTATCGGGTCGACAGCAGTTTCTTGGTACAGCAGGAAGCAGAGATCCATGGCACTCAGTTCAGCAGAGGCTGAGTATATGGCAGCAAGCTTGGCTGCATGCGAGGCCATATGGATGAGGAAGATCCTGGTTGGATTGTTCGGGTCACACTTGGAGCCTACTGTGATTTATTGTGATAACCAGAGTTGCATTAAACTCTCGGCTAATCCAGTATTTCATGATAGATCCAAACACATCGACATCAGGTACCATCATATCAGAGATTGTGTGCAGTGGAGAATCATGTTACTTTCATACATTCCCACAGAGGATCAGGATGCTGATATCTTGACGAAGGCGCTCACCAGGAGAAAATTCGAATACCACAGAGGCAGGATAGGGGTTGCAGATAATCCATATCTTGTTGAGAGGGAGTGTTGATAATGCAACAAGATGATGGAGCTTAGTGAAAAGAAGTCGCCTTCACTAAGTGGGCCCGCAGGCTATTTTTGGCGCAAAGTCTATTTTTAGACTATGTCTATTTTTAGATATATGGATCATGGTCTATGAGTTGCAGGATGCTATTTATGGATGATTGGTCGAGTTGGTAAAAATAGATGGACCTCTATTTTTAGACATTGGGCGGAATCTATTTTTAGACTGCCGGGCTAAAAATAGAACAGTCGAATATTATTAGCTCTTAATAATATTTGGACTATAAACATTATCTTATTCTCTTGGCGCACTTCAATTTGAGCTACGGATGTGGCCCATGCAGCTGACAGAAGGAATTACGCTATTCCTAGGGGTTTGGTTGAGCTATTGCATGGTTGACTTCAGTTAGACTCATGTGGCAGAGTTTTGGTGGAGTTGATTGAGGAGTTGATGGGTTTGAGACTAGTTTAGCAGATAAAGACTAGTTGTATTTAGTTTAACTAGCTAATACACTTTATGGATGAGTGGTGTGAATTAATTTTTAATTAATTCATTAATTATTAACTCATTATTCAACTAAAGAAGCGATGAGTGTACGATGCATGAATGATTGATAGAACGATGGAAAGATAGGTAAGTGGTCAGTGAATTTGCTAATAGTTAAAACATTAAGTTAATGCGTAGAGATTAACTTCTAAGCATTGGAGGAGATTGCCAATGAGAATTGTGCAGTTGGAGCTAGTGGGATTCGAACTTGGATCTCATCCATAATCCTTTTGGATTGCGCAGTAGAGGCAGGCAAACTGTGGAGGAGTTTTGAACCCGTGACTTGTTCAAAACTGAACTAGTTTTGTGTGTAAATTTTGGAGATAGTACTGAGTACTTGTGAGGAGTATTGTGCTATGTATTGTTACATGTTCTCTTCCATTATTATATACAAAATAGCTGGGGGTTTTCAGCTATAAGCTTTCCCCATTACATCTTTGTGTTGATATGTGTGCATGATTATGTTATTTAATGGCTGTCTGTTGCTCTATTTCCACATATTGATGATCAATTGTAGAAGAGGTTAGGTGTTATACATGAATTCGAATTAGTGTGTGACCAGGATAATCTCGCTGAATAAATCTTCAATATTCAGCAAATTTCTACACATCCATCCGTTCTTCTTGCTCTCCTGCATTTTCATCTTTGTCCTTCTTCGGAATAAGAAGATCTGTAACCTTCCCAAGGGAAAAATCCTCATCGTAGGTGACATCATGGTTTATTTCCACTTCCCTTTGACCAGGAACATAGATTCTATATGCCTTTGAAGTTTCCCTATAGCCCACAAATGTTCCTTTCTTCCCAGGTGCATCCAACTTGCTTATATTTTCCTTTGACACATGAAAATACATGAGACTACCAAAAATTTTAAACTGAGAAACATCAGGTTTCTTACTGGTGATAACTTCTTCGGGAGTTTTGGAGTCCAATGCTTGATTTGGGCATCTATTTTGAACATACACGATAATGTTGGAAGCTTCTCCCCATAAAAACTTCGGTAGGCCCTGATCATCAAGAATGGCACGAGTAGCTTCAATGATGGTTCGATTCTTCCTTATGGCAACCCCATTTTGTTCAGGAGAATAAGCAGTAGTGTTCTCCCTCTTAATGCCAACTTCTCTACAATATTCATTGAACTCATTTGACTCATATTCAATTCCATTACGGTCCTCAATGTTTTGATCTTCTTCCCTATTTGATTTTCAACCAAGGCTTTGAAAGAGCGGAACCACTTGAACACTTCATCCTTCTTCTTCAAGAAATAGATCCAAGTCTTGTGAGAGAAGTCATCCACAAAAATAACATAGTACAAATATCCTCCCAAAGATGTTATGGGCAACATACCAGACAAATTAGAATGGATCAATTGTAGAATGTCGGTAGTCTTACTATAATTGGAGGGGAATGGTCCCTTTAGATGTTGCCCTTTGGCACAACCTTGAAAAACACGTTCATGTTCTACTTTGAATTCGGGCAAACTTGTGACCATCTTCCTTGCATCAGGTAGAGCTTTATAATGAAGGCAAGCGAGCCTCCAGTGCCATAGTTTGGATTGAAGAGAAGTGTTGCATGCCATGGCTCGCAAAGGACTTCCTCCTACCCGATAAAGGCTATCAACCTTGAATCCAAGAGTAAAATCATCTTTGAAGTTCCTTTGCCAAATGTGTACCTTCCCATCAATAAATGCTACCTTGAATCTTTTGTCTTCCATCACCGAAATATATAATAGGTTCTTCTTCAAGTCAGGTACATATAATACATCTTGTAGATGAAGCATTTGACTTTGATTTAAATGAAGTATAACGGTCCCTGTCCTTTCACGTGATAGGTGGCATTGTCTCCAAATATGATCTCCAAATTGGTTTCCTTTTCAATCAAATTTGAGAGGGCTTCTTTGTACCCAGTGAAGTGCCAATGTGTGATTAACCAAACGGTCGTCACATTACACTATAGATCCATGACTTATTTCTGATAATAAATATGAACATTGACTTGTGGATACAATGACTCAGGCTGACAGAGAGGAAAAACAACGGTTGGTTCTTCTTAACTAGGGATTGGACCTAACACTCTACATATGACCACAACTTAACTCGACATCATTCAAGCGTAAAAATTTCCTATCATGTGACATGGCTCATGATAAAAGATTTAAAACTCTATTGATGATGAGAACACGTGGCTAACTCAAAAGTTGATGCGCTTTATTTATTTTTTTAGAAAAGGGGAGGTTATCGGAACTTCCGGTAGCATCGGGTAAAGGAAAAACATATATAAAATAGGATTAAAACAGATTTTCCGACAAGTCTAAAACAAACGCTACCGGAACTTCCAACAACATTCTAAATTTGTTTGAAATTTACAAATTTTTATCCTAAAAACAAAAAATTTAAAACACACTCATGACTAAGCATAGAACTGTGCTAACTCCTGCCTCCATAAAAAACGTTAGTGATCAAGTAAAAATGAATAAATAATATTCCCATAGTTAGGGTTGTTCAAGGGGATGAGAGGTGGTTACAATAGGACCATTTTTACTCGTGGGACCCAGTTCAGAAAATTGGGGTCTAAAAACCTTCTTCGAGTAGTTTGAGGAATAAAACAGTGTCATTTGGGCGGTAAAAAATTGTTTCTTGAGAATGACACCTCTATATGTTATTATACACATATATACCTTTCCAGTAGTGCAAGAATAACCTAAATCAAATTCCATATGAAAAATAGATGCCACTTAGAAATTGATCTTCTTGTTTTAACCACCATAATTCGAGAGGTACCGCGTGAGCCCCCATTATTCATGGAAAATGGGCTACCCATGTGATCATGATGCAGAAAAATCTATAAGAGTCTAAATTTTAACTCTATTTATGAGTTGGAGTCAAATCTAACCTATAGTAGGCTATCAGGTTGTGTTATAACTGAGGCACTAGGAGGAAAAGGGGTTCCATAACATTCAATGAAATTTTGTTCCATTGATGAGAAAAGTAGTTGAGGGTGGATAGTGAGAGAGAAAATAGAGAGGATTTGTGCACTGTAGTGGACCACGATACATAGGTCTCACTTCTTTTTAATTGAATCCATTTTCCATTCAAAGAAATAGAGAAGAGAAACCTGACCTTCCTGGTGGGTTTTCTCCCAAAAGGGCTTCCTAGGTTATATATTATGTTAATATATGAGTTATATTTTTTTATTCATTATTTTTTCCATATCTTATCTATTTCATGTATAATAATACCATTTTAAATAACAAATCTAGAAATATAAGGAGAAACTAAAGAGTATAGTTTTTATTTTAAGCATAACTTTATCAAATCCGTTGTGACAAGTTTTTATTACAAATCAGATTCACATGCATTACATTGGGGTATTGATTCATGATCATATCATTGATTTGTGACAAGTTTTCCTTACAGTTCAGATTCACATGCATTACATTTGGGTATTGATTCATGATCATATCATTGGTTTCCAATAATATCCATTTGCATAATATATTGTATGCATCTTGACCACAACTATTACTAAGAAAAAGTTCACAAAGTTATGAGCTCACTTGGGAGTGAAGAAGGCATCTACTTTTTAGTAGGATACTTAGTTTACTTTTCAATATCTTCTTTTGGGGGAATATTTCTTCCCATTATCTTTTCCCTCTTTTCTCACCTTTCACGTATATTTCTTTTTTACTTGGATACTTAAAATGGATTCCTATTGTTAGGACCCAAATTTTTCATGCATGATATATACCTAAGATAGTATTCATTGTGGTGTTGGCGTGCATACATCATTTTTCCTCATATACATAATTATCTCTCTCCTAGAGTTCACTTAAGCTTCATAATATTTAATATCATGGGAAAATACCTTGGCCTCCAAAACCATGGGCCCATAAATTACCATCAATAAATTTTAGTTTTATCTTAGGAAAAATCATATCTTTTAGGAGCAAGAGTTCTTCATTTTTGAATTATAGTGTTAGCTCCTATTTTCTAGGAGAATGTGCACACTCCATGAAGGGATCATTAATTGTATTGCTTCTCAATTAGATTCTAGATCCTCTTGTAGGTTGATAGACCAAATTTCACATTACCCCTAAGTTTCCTCATCTCTCACAACAAAAATATATATAATGTCAAAAGTGTTGGGTAGGCATGGTGGACTCTTAGAGTATACCTCCAACATATAAAATATTTTCTTATTGGTTCATGCATGTGTATAAATAGAAATTATTGTATAATGTGAATACACGTCAATAAAGAGTAGAGTGCTAATATTAGCTTGTAAACAAATTTATGAGTGTTTGAATGGAATGTCAGGCATGATATTAATTCCTATTTGGAATGAAAATAAGAATATATCATGTGAATGAGTACACATCTGAATTGAATGAGGAATGTTTATCCACCACTGGATTTCAGAGTGGATTAATTACAGAGGCAATTAATTCAAATTACACAAACAATTAATAGACCACATTTGCATCCATCTTGAAATTCAAAGATCAAAATTTAATCTTCAGTAGGATCCATATTGATGAAATGGATATTCCATAGGCCCATATTTTATATATGAAAAGGTCTTAACACACCCATGCATGC
Source organism: Pinus albicaulis (assembly GCA_034641835.2). Lineage (NCBI taxonomy): Eukaryota > Viridiplantae > Streptophyta > Pinopsida > Pinales > Pinaceae > Pinus > Pinus albicaulis. Next base: position 1,148,019,498 of record CM076578.1, read on the forward strand.
TCTATATGAGTCTTCCCTAGCTAGATTTTGAGGTTGTGACTATAGTCAACTCTCGAACTATGGCTATTGTGGATGGATGGAAATGAAATATTGCGAAACCATCCCTTAATTTCATTTTCCTCTTAAGCTATTCACCCAACCTTAGCTTGACCTTGCTAGTATCATTTTCACATTGGTGGGTTATTGTTGGTTTTGTTTATATGGTAGCTTGAAATCATTTTTCTAGGAACTTGCATGACATCCACATGCCACTTGATTCATTATTTCAAGCTTATATCATGGTAGAAGTTTCCCTTGATGGAATCAAGTGCAATCCATGATAGGTTGAGGATTGCATTGTCCATGTTATAGGGATTGATTTGGTAGTATATATAGTTCCATTTATTGTTTATTTCTTTTCTTTGCAAAAATCCATGTGTTGTGTCATCTCATGTTGTTTTTCGATATGATATCCCTATACTATTAAGAAGTGTGTTATACATGATAAATACAGAGAATTTTTTTGGTGCATTCACAACATTATCTCTATGCATAGTTGTTTGATTCATTATGAATTATATATAAACAAAATTTCACTTGTGGATATTATCCCTAATGTTTGTGGGGTTGAATTATCTTTATAATTCAAATATATTGTTTGTAGTCATATTTAGATTCCAATTCTTCATAGGGGGCGTAGGGGTTATTTAACCCCATTATTGTCACGAGGGGGTCCAAAGTGTGTGGAGATAATATTTTGGAGCCTCTTCAAAGATATTTTTTTAGAAAATTTATCTTATAAAATATTATAATTTATCATAGTCAATATAGTTTGTTCATTATCAGGTCGTTAATTTGATGATAGAAGTTGTGTTAGGGGTTTTTCTCCCTAGATGGAACCATTTTTTTATGATGACATTATATTATAGACGTGCATTATTAAGAGAGAATTATAATTTAGAGAGAGGAGATAGTGAAGAGGAGATTGCAATGGATGTCTTACGGGTTGTATCCCTTCATTTTATGGAAGAAATTAAAGGAAGGACTAGTTTTCTCTATGGACATAGCCCAAATTAGGTAGTACATATATTTATGTATTATTTGTATTGTATCATCCTATGATTTGTTTTCACATTCATTTTGATTTTATTTCTCCATGGTCATATTCATAACAACTAGTATTAGAGATGAAAACTATTTTTTGTTGATAAAAATCATAGGAAAGAAGGGTTCTGTTCCAAATGGGAGCAATGGAAGAAGAATATTTTGAGTCAAGAAAGATTATCTCAAAACTACCAACTATGGAAGATGAAAATGGAGAATTATATACATTAAAAAAAATTTCCTTTAGGAAGAATAACAAAGAAGCTAATGACTATGAAAGATGGGAATTGGAAATTATGATATAAAGGCATTAGGAACAATACAATTGTGTTTGGAAACTTCAATGGATTTTAGAATTTAAAAAGAAATGACAATAGCAAATCTGATGAAGGAATTGGATGGGCGTGATTTTATGAAAAAACCTCGGCTTACAAAAGTTTATTTCTTATTAAGCATGTATTTAATATGCGGATGTGAGAAGGTGGGATATTAGTAATTATTTAAATGAATTTAACTTGGCAGCCAATAAATTTAGTTATGTAGGAGAAAAAATTGATGAGGTTAGGGCTCTTTTTATTTTGTGCTCATTGGCATAAATTTGGAATGGCTTGGTCATAGATATAACGAAGTAATTGTCTCTCTACTTAAAACACTTTAAAGTTTGATTATTTTTTTAGTGTTATCTTTAGTGAGGGAATGCAAAGGAAACATTTGGTGGGATATTAGGTAATGCTTTGACTATAAGAATGGAAGAAAGAGAGAGGAAAGATCCTGGGAATCATGGAAAGTATAAGGAGGACATATTCAAATCTAAAGGGAGCTAGAATGTCGGAATTACAAGAAGAAAGGACATGAGAGAAATATTGTTTCTCTTTACAAGGAAAATAGGGAGATGGATGATAAGAGAGAATAATAAGGAATAAAATGTAGTAGGATGTGTTATCCTTTAAATATATAATATTGTTATTCTTGGGTGATATACTAAGGGGATTCATTTCATGCCACACCCAATAGGATTTTTTTCAGAATTATATTCAAAAGTGATTTTGGATACGTATATTTGGGTGATGATGAATAATGTAAAATTTTGGAAAGGGTAAAGTATGAAAAAAATACATAATGGAAATTAGTGGTTGTTGAAAGTGGTAGTATATTCCTAATTTAAGAAGAACCCTAAATTCAATAAAGTAGTTTGGGATGAAGCTTGTGTAGTTACATTTATAGGAAATTCATGGAAGGTCACTAGAAGATCATTAATAAAATAAAAAGGAGATAACATAGGTACATTATTATGTATTCTTTGTTGATTCTAATGAAATGGAAAGATATGAATAAGAAATGTATGTAACAACTAGAAAGAAATGGGATCAAGGCATGGAACAAGAGATGGACTCTTTGGTACACAAGAAGACTTGGGACTTGGTTTAATTGGATTTAGGTAAAGAGCATTGTAGAATAAATGGGTATAAAGGTTGAAGGAAGGATGGATAAAAAAAAGAGATATATGTTTTTGTCTTGGGGAGCCCCTAACAAGTTTCGGATTTAACATTTGCCAAAAACCCCTATACTACTAGCCTTTCGGAAATGACGCAAGGTCTCACCCGAAGTAGTATGGGGGAGGGTCTTTGGAACCAGGTTTCCACACCCCGAGAGAGAGAGAAGAGTAATAAAAGGGGCACCTCGGATCTAATGCGAGCCCTAGCTTGAGAATCCTTAACAATGAAATTAACGGAAATAGCTTATGCGAATTTTGTAAATTATTAGATAAATTATAACTAGAGCAATTACTTAACCAAATCTATGCATTCAAAGTTATCCATCCACGTGCGCATGAATGGACCACTAGAAACTTCTGAGCTATCATATCTTCAACCAATAATCATAGCACATAAACAAGTTTGAGATTTCACAAAATAGTCTTCTCATGCAATTATAACCGGAGTTCCACTTACGGACTTCTTCTTACGACTGCACACACGATGGCGGAGTTCGCACACGGCGGGACTGGGGGATCTCCCTAGTGCACACACGACGTGAGCCCTTACTTAGACATTCGATACAATAAAGCCTGGTTGAAATTCAATTCTATCTCTTTCTTAGCCTACCTCTAGACTCGATCTACCCATCTACTTATAGCACTTTATCTGCGTTATCCTATGGTGCGCAAACCATGGTTTACGGATCCTAGGTCTACCCTTTTGACCCATTGCAATTCATTGGGGAGTTTGACCCACCCCAAACCCCTTCGCTGGGCCAGTGAAAATATTGCAAAACATGGACAAAATTGGGGACTAGGAAACTACCGATTTCAAAACGATCCCCAATACAATCTTGTGACTCATCTCTCTAGTCACGAGCGTCGGTGAGGTCTTCATCGGATTTCCTTGAGTTGTTCTAGTGTGGTCGTGGCGGAGGAAAAATTGGCTTGCGCTGCAACTATCTACGCGATCTCCACCGGTTTCGGTGAGGTCGGGCCTTAAATAGCGACGATGATGCTATCGAGGAAGTCTGGTTCAATTGTTTCTTTGCCAAGTCTAAGTCACAGGGATAGCTTGAGGGCTTCATATAACCATGGTGTGAGATGGTCAACGAGTACTGTTTCTTGCATCGTAGCCCATAATTTATCTGCGAGAAGTGCATGGTTGGTCTTTGAGCCGGGTTAGCGTTGAAATTTTGGGACTAGGTGGGCATCATAACTTCTAAGCACTCAAAATCTTGCTCCTTGCGTTAACTACGATCGATCTCGTGGAGGAGAGGGTCGTCTTTGCAGTGGGACCATAATTCCATGGTACGCTCAAGCAAAGTGACACACGGCGGTACAACGTCATAATAGTGGTCGTGGCTTCCGTAACTAATATGGTTCGCTAGGCGCGTACCTGCGGAGGGGTCTGTTTGTGGCTTGGCTTGTAAAGATGCGAGCTTAAGTTCAAACTCGGCCTTGTCAATTTGTGCCTTAATTAAGGACACCTTGAGGGCATCGACCAATCTTTCAACCTTGGCTTGGGGCTTGGCAAAGGTAGGAATGACTTCTAGCATATCCTCATAAGAGCTGTTGATTAGTTGTTCTAAGGAAGCTTGTTGCGTGACGGTGGCAACGTGCACGGCTGGATTTGAGTGACTTGACGAAGCTTGGGTTAGAATGGTATTCTCGAGTTTGTCTTGGTGTTCTTTTGTACTCGAAGTTAGCGGTGCTAGATTTTTTTGGTGATAGCGGTTAACAATTCTTGCCGGTGCGCCTTTGGCCAATACGACGACCTCAAGGCCGATGGAGGAGAATACCTCGACTTGGGCGCACAATTTAGAGGGTTCTGGGACAAAGGTTGCCGGGGAGGGTAAATCCGGCTATCTCACAATGGCGACTAGGGTACCGTAATGGGGGCCACCGAGCCCATGGTCTGCCTCGCTCGATCCACGCTCGCACGATTACTGCCTCGCCAGTCCATGCTCACTTGAAGTGTCGATTTGAGTTGGAGAGCACAACGACTCGGCTTGTAAAACATCTAGAAGCGACCTTGTGTTGTTCCTCCCAAATATTCCATCGATCAACGGATGCGGTGGTGATAGCATTGACGGTTGATCAGGGTCATCCTCCATGAGGGCAACCCATAGTGGTGGTGTCGGTCTTGGTGGCCTTACGTTTTTTCTAGCCTCTTGAGACAATTCGTGGGGCCGCTTAAGGGTGTGCGGGACGGACATACAGGCTTCATCGGCATTGTTTATGTGGTGATGTGGCGGGGTCTCGTTTTGGGTTTGCATGGTGGTGCTTACGGGGGTCACACTGCGGTGTGGATGCTACGAGCATAGACCTGTTCTTGGGCCGGCGGAATGGTAGGCTTGGGCAACGCGGGGGCTAGATGCCCTCTTTGCATCTAGAGTAGTTGGTGGAGCTACAACCTTCCACTTTCTGGTGGCTAAGTGGCGATTACTGTTCCTTGACTTGAGTAATCATGTGTAAGATCATGCCAAGTGTGAACTTTTTGAACTGAATTTTGACATTATGCATGGTTATACGGCTGTTTGCTGTTGATTATACTTGTCATAGATGGCCGGGGACAAGCACGGTTGGGAATTAATGGCCCCATAAATAGCCCCATCGTAGAGTATCCATAAGAACTTTTTCCTCCACTTGCTTGGGATCCTTCAGTCCCATAGGTTGGAAAACACGCCCCATCGCACATGCATCCTCAAGAGGGGAAGCTGCTTTCTTCTGGTCTCCCGGAGCAACTAAGATTGATTAGTAGAATCAACCATGAGTAGTGAAGATGCTTTTCCATATACGAGCCTCATGAACATTGTCGAGAAATTCTTCAACCGAGGTACTCGGACGGGTGTAGCGGATGCCCTTTTCACAGCGACGCGGTTGAATTGTGAGAAGCGAAGTGGCACGACATTTCCGCATCAATTTGCGAGGCAAGTGGCTAAGGGAAGTTCCCATGCGTGTCCCGGGTCTGGATGGTATTAATCAGAAGCCACCTTGTTGCGTCGAACACCATACTTCTTACCGGACAACGTTGGCGATGTGGTGCTCAAATTTCTTCCCCGTTCCATCCCTGGGAGTCGGGCCCATTCATAGGGAGGCCTATGATGCGGTGAATGGGGGAACATCGATCGGTATCTGACCTTGGAGCCTGGCGACCATCATGGACAAGTGCCGACATTTGGTGAATGATGAAAGCTGGTTATGTTGTAGCATTCAAAATGGGTAAGGCGCAGCAAGTTCGGGATGCCTTGACTAATCTCGTGACTAAGCATTGGATCGACTTTGGACACCATATTTGATGTTTTGTTCCAAGTACAATTGTGGATCTAAAGAAGGAAAAGAATCCAAGTTTCCTAGGTCATGGTCATCGACGTTATGTAGGAGAAGTTGTCCAAACATATCTCTCTTTTGGGGCACTTCTTCGAGACCAAAGGCATGCGGGAATGGAGACGAACGATATCTCGTGGGCATACGAGTTGCTGATACCCGTGGCCGAACGAAGGGGGTAACCGAGGTCCCGGCGGAGTTGCACGTAGGCCTTTTGCTCACAGTGCCATTGGGTTCGGGGCTGCATTGGCGATCACTTCTTAGGCACATGCAGAGAGACGGCGGGTCGAGGGGCTAAGGCTTCCGAGCCCATTTTTTATTTTTGTGCTTGCCTTTTCCCTTCGGTGTCTTGAAGTTGAGCCAATTTCTATTACGATGCGGGGGTGACTTCTCGGACACTCATCGGAGCCTATTTCTTCGGACGTTGTGTCGGGTGGAGGCGCATTTGGGTCGGTAGCGGTCATCCTTTCTTGAAAGATGAATTCAACGTGGCTATTGTTAGACAACGGAGCTTGCTCGGTCATGCGGCCGAAGATAGACGAAGCAATAGTATATGCCCGGAAAGTTTGAGGTGTGGTAAACATGAGCAATAATTGAATCTCATAGAACAAACAGGTCCTAACCTTATATCGTTCGTAGAGAGAAATGGCCGTCATACCATAATTTTGCTTCCATCATTACGGAAATGGTAAAAATTCCTCATAAATCGCCTCACTAATTTCCAATTACCTGTGTCATTAAACGGGGAGTCATGGAGTTTTCCATGCTCCCGCTCCATCTCAATGGCTAGTTTTGTCCATTGCATGCATCACTGATGCCTATCATGCACCTTGTGCTACCGATCTTGCGCATCACCCCTACTCATCTACTGCGTACCATCCTTGTGGATTCGTTCCTACGCATCCTCCACAACGAAATGTCATTATTACATCTAATCTAGCCATATAGTCATTTGATCGGCACCCGCGAGAGTCCGTGGGAGCTTTAGATAACTTCCATTAACATATCCTGGTAGGGATCTGCACGTAGTGTGGCCGGTACTTGACCGCTCCGCCGTTGGTAATTTCTTTGGCCACATATACACCTAACCGGTGTTATCGAAATTTCCTTAGGTGTTTCGCAGGCTTCAACTTCTATCATATAGTAGGACCAATGCTTCCTCCGAAAAGTCTTTCGCCGGATATGGCGATCATGCCATGATTTTTGTGACTTACGAACTTTGTTGGTGAGGTGGGCGATGAGCAGGTCTTCTTCCAATGCTACCGGCTACGCCAAGTGCTCCTCCATAATGTCGGCGTTGGCCATATTTGTGAAGAGCTGAGATGTGCAAGCTAGGAACAATGTATTCCATAAGCATAACATCTTCCTTTCCATAGACTAGGCGGAAGGGTGATTTTCCGAGTAAACTTCTTGCATTGGTTTGTAGGCCCAAAGGATAGAGGGGATGTGCACGTCCCAATCACTCCATTGTGCATTACGGACCTTCATGAGTGCTTGTTCCAAAAATTTTGTTGAATGCCTCTATGGTTCCATTCGCCTGCAGATGATATGGGGTACTTTTTTGGCATGGTGGATCTAGAATTCCTTAGTCATAGCCTTAATTTTTCGTTAATGAAATGTGTCTCTCTTGCTCATCGGGACCACGGGGCACCCAAACTAGTTAAAGATATTCTCAAAAAGGAAGTGTGTCGGCTTTGTATCCGCAATGCGATTATGACGGTGGAAGCTTGACCCACTTGGTAACGTGGTTTGTGGGTACAGCAATGATATATCGAGCACTTGTCTTCTTATCGGAGGGGTTAATGAGACCTACGAAGTCAATGGTCCACTTATCAAATTCCTATAGGGTCGTCTGTGGTTGCAAGGGCATCTAGTCCCGGCGCAAAGGTCTTCTTGTGCGGTGGCATCGTCCACGGGCTTTACAATATGCGTACTGGGAGTCATTATGCGGTGTGAGCCACCACAACCCGGCTCTTAGTACCTTCTACGAGTTGATTTTCCGGCGTAGTGACCTCCTACCACTCCTCGTGGGATTCTGCTAAAATAGCTTTCCTTTAATTCTCACAAATCGTACCTTCTGACACCTCATCATCTCGGCTTGTACAATTGGCCCACAATGATGGTAAAGTCGTGACACGAGTGACCAATTATCTTTTCTATTATATTGAGTAGTGTGGGTGCCATCCCCTTAGTTAATAATTGAATAATATGCGCAAAGTGATCATCAACCACCTTAATAGAAAATAGGCTAGCACATTAGGTAAGCCTTCTTCTAGGTTAGTTGGCTCTTCACCACTCTCGATTCGGGACAAGTGGTTTGGTCCAACATTTAGTCTCCCAAGGATTCACAATTATCTCAAAATCATACTCCTATTTGTAGTAACCATGACGAAATATTCCCCCAACACGAGGCTTATTGACTAGGTGCTTCAAGGTTTGAATGATCCATGAACATCTTGAAGTTCCCCTCCTAGTAGATAGTGCTAGTATTTCTGCAGGGCATACACCATTGCAAGTCCCTCATGTTCGGTAGTAGGTAATTACGTTCTATGCTAGAATTTTTTCTACTAGCAAACGCAATGCAGGTGGTCAATGTCCCTCGGGCTACGTAAGGACAATGCCTAGGGCGATCCCTGAGCATCCACATGGACATGAAAAACCTTATTCCAGTCAAGAAATATGAGGATAGGTGCAAATATCATCTTTTCCTTTAGCGGCTAAAAACTCTTCTAACACTGCGTTCAGAAAAAAAGATATGTCCTCCTTTAACTACTCATTGGTGCCATGATCAGTGTGTATCCTTGAATAAATTTCCTATAGTAGCCGGTGTGCTAGGGGATGGAGTGTAGATTCTTCTTAGGCATGAGGCCCCGCTAAATTGATGATAAACGCCACCTTGGGTTTGGGTCAACCATCAATCCTTGCCCGACGGACCACATGTCTTAACAAGATCACGAAGGTACGGAGAATATGAACTTCTTAATGTTTAGGGGAAATTTGGTGGTTTCTAAAGCATCATCATCATGCATAGGTTTGAGACGGTGCTTCTTGACCAAGCCAAACCTTTGTCCAATTGTCATAGTATACTTCTAGAAACTTGTGGACTAATTCCTTGAACACTGCTACCACCACTCGTGAAAAATGGAAGGGAAATTTTTGAGCCCAAAGGGCATGATGGTGTATTGGAAGGATCCACATTCAGTTGCGAAGGTATTTTTGCTACAATCTTCAGCTGCAATTCTGATATGATGGTAGCCGAAAAACCCGTCAATGAACGAGTATGCTTCCTGACCTCTCACACTATCAAGAATTTCATCAGAGAATGGTGTAGGGAAGGGATCATGTACACAAGAATCATTCAATTTGCGCAGGTCCACGCAGATTCTTATTTCCCCTTTTGTCTTCTTTTCTTGGACCACCATAGGGCTTACCCAATCTGATGTTCTACCAGTTTGATGATAGTCACAACTATCATTTTATCGATTTCTTCTCTTACTTTCTGCTTATATATGGGGTTCAATTGGTAAGGTCGCTGCTTGATAGGATGTGCATCTGGTTTTAAGGTGATCTGCATGACACCCAAGTCCCCTACAATACCTTTGAGCTCTGAAAATTTTGTCGGAAACATATCGGGATATTCAGTGAGCAGTTCCACAATTTTTCCAACGGTATCATCATCCTAGTAATCCCCAATTCTAGCCATCTTGGGTTGTTCTTATTTTATTATTATTATTATTATTATTATTTTTTATAGTGGGATCGGCAACTGGGGCAACCTCGCGACTCGCGTTACACGGGGTCGATTCTGACCGCTACCACTATACCCACTGGGAGCATGCGCCCGCCCCTCTCCACAGCTCCACTTTAGTCCGGGGGATTTGAACTCGTGACCTCCTGTCGGGCTCGCCTTACAAACGAACTTCACCGCATTCCGATTACCAACTCGCCTACCCCGTGGGGCTATCTTGGGTTGTTCTTATGTTCCAATGTTGAATTCCTTTAATTTGAGAGGCTTAGTCATGTCTACTTCTTGTAATGGGGGTCCAACAACTGCACGTTCACCTTTGGACTCCGGGATAGTGATATTTCGCGGGTCCTCGTCACACTGTTTTACTAATAGATAACAATAGTTGGCAATATCCCGCATCTGCACATCCCAAGATGGTTCCCCACATTCTATGAGAGGGTATAATTCATCAAATACTAGAGCATCTATGTCCTATAGGGCTTCGTCTAATTTCTCAGTCCCGCCTGTCAATCCGAACATCCCTAAAAAATATTCCCTTATGGCGTCCCAGTGGCGAGTGCATTGATGTAGCTCTGCATCCAAATACCATGTGGTGGGGATAGGTCCCAAGGTGTGGATAAAAATGTGGACCCATTTGTCCCAAGTGCTTTAAGCTCTGTTAGGGTCTTGGAGGTAGATGCCTCATTTTTGGTAAATTCTTTTCTCGCTTCAAGGAAGGTTTCTTTCTCTTTCTGTAAGTCTGGGCTTTCCATTAGGGGAATTTTGAGGTCTAAAATGGGCCTCCTAAGAAAAATTTACAACAAAAATAAGCTTTATAATAACCAATAGGATTCAAGATGATTATGTCAACCATGGGGGATGATTCACCATTTTTTAAGTAAAAAGATAAAAAGATTAAAAATAATAAAATAATAAAACTACTTTTCAACTCTTATTTTCGACTTATCTCCCAAAGTTTTTACTCAAATTTTGAGCGGGAGTACTCGTTGGATGCAAAATTTAATTCCTCATCCAAGGAGTACCCATGTTGCATACTTTTGATGGATGTTTCTACATGAAAAATGAGAAATACATGAAAAAACATGATTGCAATAATGTTTTTCATGTATTTATAATTTTTCATGTAGAAGGATCCATCGAAAGTATGTAACATGGGTATTCCTTGGATGCAAAATTAAATTTTGCATCCAACGAGCACTACCGCTCGAAATTTGAGTGAAAAATTTAGGAGATAAGTTGAAAATACAAGTTAAAAAAACAATTTTTTATTTTTTCCCTCTAAATTTTGATGATGTAATCAAATCTTTTTTTTTTTTTTTTTTTCTTGTTTAGACTAATCCTAATTTTTTCCATTTTTTCTCCTCCCATGCCACCCACGAGTTTCGAACCGGTGACCTTACAGAAGGGAGTGCCTTAACAGTGCACCCCATCACCGACTGTTCTACACCACGTGGGCAATCAAATCTTATTTTATTATTTCCACTATTATTTTATAATTTCCTTAGGAGGCCCATTTTAGACCTCAAAATTCCCCTAATGCCTTTTTTCAGCAGCTTTCCTGAGAAGTGGTTCGGTTGCGGCCTTTTCCTCATCTCTCCCCGTGGCCATGTCCCTGCGTGTAATTATGTTAATATTGGGCCCTTCATCGTGCGGTTTTGCCTTAACCCTTTGCACATTCTATGTCGAAATTTTCTATTTTTCCTACATCCTTTCTATTAATAGAGGGAAGCCTTCGATCACATGCTCCAACTGCCTATAATACCTGCAAGATTGTCATATAGGGTTCAGACAGTCCCTTGCGAAGGTTCCCACATCCCCACAATTATAATAGATCAGTTGTCCTCTTCCCCGCCTTGTGCTTTCACCTCTTCCCCCCCCTCGGCCTCGTGCAGGGTTCAGACAGTCCCTTGCGAAGTGTCCCACATCCCCACAGTTATAACAGATCAGTTGTCCTCTTCCCCGCCCTATGCTTCCACCTCTTCCCCCCCCCCGGCCTCTTGTCGGGGAGCCTCCTCATCCAGAAGGAGATAGTGGTGTGGAATAGTCAGCCTGTACCCTATACAGGTTTCCTCTATCAATCATTAGCTTATATGTCTGTTAGTTGTGCTCATCATGTCCTACAGACGAGCAAAATCTGCATCACTGCTGCTTCAATTCTGGGACATAGGCACCAAGTTGAGGGCAGTGGTTTTTATCATGCAATCTGACTACTCGACAATCAGCGCACCATAAAGTGGGGGTGCTTGGTCCCACAACCTTTTTGGGGCGTAATGGGTTAGGCCCCCTAGCCTGCATGTAGTCTAATAGCAGAGGGCACTGATCCTTGGTGTGGCTTGACACCCTACATCGTATGCACCAAATGTCTGTGCTAGCTTCTTTTCCCCGTTCTTTTCATAGATTCTGGATTTCTAGGTGCATCATCTCCAACTGGCCCTGGATCTGTTGCTCCCCAAACTGGGCATCGTCCCTTAGCGTAGCTTCTAGCTTCATGGGAATTTCTAGGGCCTTTTATTGTGTATCAATCATCTGCTGGCCCATAGGCCCGCGTAGGTGTGGTAATAACATGCCAATGAACCATTCTTTGTGTTGTATATCCTCTTACTTAAAATATCCATCCCTGATAACTTTCTTTAGTCTCTGATCGGCCTCCAACACTGACTCTGTAGGTCCCTGTCGAAAATCTTTCAAGTCAATCCCAAATTGAGCGTGGGATTTTGGCTTTTGAAACTATTGTTTTAAGGCATCCTTAATTTCCTGTATTGACGGATCCTCGTGCTGGCTAACATACCCCATGAACCAATCCAAGGTTCTTCCCTCAAAAGCTAGGGATAGTTGCGACCTTTTTACAGCATCGCTAGCAACATTATGTGCAGTCCATATTGATTCTGCTACGAACCAAAACTCGTCCCTGTCCTCATCCCCCACACCCTTAAAGGTAGGTAGCTTCATGTGCGTGGCCATGTCATCTTCCGACGGTGGTGGTGGGGTTGGAAAATTCTTACCCTTTCATGGATTTGACAGTGGGGTAACTGAAGGACTGGTTCCTGTAAGTGTAGGTGGCTCTCTTAAGGGACTATATACTGGTCTGTCCCCTTCTTGATTAACCCTATAATATTTACCACTTCGTATTGTACTTTCATTCTGATCATGGGTCATTCATGTGGTGTGACTGCACAACACACCCTTTTCGCACAATAGTATCTTAATTAGTAGCGGCAATGTTTGCAAAAACTTGCCTTTGACCCCTCTAAAGAATCTCTGTTCTGCTTCTGAATATGAAAAAAATTGATCGACAACAAATTCCATCACAAATCCGCCTAATATACTGTCAACCTAATGATCGACAATCCTAGTAATTTTATTATCAGTTTTCTCCAATTGTTGTACCAACTCAGGGGTCCACTGCGTGACCTAATCATCCTTCCAGCAAGTTTGAAATTCCACCAATTAAGGTAACCACTCCTGCAACTCGTGTGCGAAGGATGCAAAGAAGATTTTGTGCACTTCCATAAAAATATACTTGATTTTCCACTCCTCTATGGATAGCTTTGTACTCCTATTTTCTTTTAGGGAAAATTCTTGGATCTATTTTTCGAACCAATCTTCTAACTCAAGTTTCAATGGCTACCATTGACCCCATGGCATTACCTGACCCCTCTCTCAAAATGCTCCCGGTCCTGGCAATGGAACCATTTGTTGGCTTGAGCGGTCCTGACCCATGTTCGGATTTAAGGTTTGCTAACAAACCCCTATACTACAAGCCCTTTCGGCAATGACCTGCTTGCGCATGCCAAGGTCTCACCCGAAGTAGTATGGGAGGGTGTTGGAACCAGGTTTCCGTACCGAGAGATAGAGAAGAGTAATAAAATGGGGAACCCTCAGATCTAATGCGATCCCTAACCCAGAATCCTTAACAATGAAATTAACAAAATAGCTTATGTGAAGTTCGTAAATTGTTAGATAACTTATAACTAGAGAAATTACTTAACCAAATCTATGCATTCAGGCTATCGCATCCACGTGCACATCAATAGACCACTAGAAATTATAGATCTATCATATCTTCAACCAATAATCATAACACAAAAACACATAGATTTCACAAAACAATCTTCTCATGCAATTATAAATAGGTTCCACTTACAACGTTCTTCTTATCGGCCCATGCACACAGCTAGCGGGGTCCACACATAGCAGGACTCAGGGTCTCCACGCACACAGCGATTAGGAGCCCTTACCCAGACAATCGATTCAATAAAGCCACAATTCGTAATTCAAGTCTATCTCTTTCTTAGCCTACTTCTAGACTCGATCTACCCATATACTTATAGCACTTTAGGCTGCGTTATCCTATGGTTTGCAAACCATGGCTTGCGGATCCTAGGTCTACCCTTTTGACCCATTACAATTCATTGGGGGTTTGACCCACCCCAAACCCCCTTCGCTAGACCAATTATTACAGAAATATTACAAGACTTGGACAAAATTGGGGCTAGGAAACCCCGTTCCAACATACGTCCAGAGTTGTTGTAAAGGGTTTTTAATATAAGAGAGGTATGGATTTCAATGAAATATTTTAGCTTTAATGTTAAAATGACATTAGTTAAAACTATTTTAAGTTTAATGGGAGTAAAATGTTTCAATCTTAAATAGTTAGATGTATAGATATTATTTCCCCATGGGGAGTTAGAGGAAGAGCTTTAAAAGAAACAACCTCAGGGGTATGAGGTCAAACGGAAGGAGAAATTAGTATGCAGATTGAAGAGCTTTTGTGGCTTAAAGCAAGCTCCAAGGTAGTGATATTTCAAATTTCATAGGTTTATTATACATAATTGGAGAAATGTTGAGGTATAAAATGGGTCTCCTAAGAAATATTATAAAATAATAGTGGAAATAATAAAATAAGAATAGATTACATCATCAAATTTAGAGGGAAAACCATGCTACACAAAAAAATGAGAAATACATGAAAAAATGTGATAGAAATCACATTTTTTCATGTATTTCTCATTTTTCGCGTAGTAAGGTCCATCTAAAGAATGCAACATGGGTACTCCTTGGATGAGGAATTAAATTTTGCATCCAACGAGTGATCTCACTCAAAATTTGAGTAAAACCATGGGAGATAAGTTGAAAAAATAGTTTTTAATTTTTTTTAATTTTTAATTTTTTTACATTTTTACTACACAAATAGTGAATCATCCCCCGTGGTTAACATCCTCATATTGAATCATATTGGTTCTTATAAAGTTTATTTTGGTTGTAAATTTTTGTTTTGAGGCCCATTTAGACCTCAAAAATTATAGAATAAGGTTATAGTAGATGACATATTAACCATTGTGCTTATTTTAAGAGACTAGATAATGGTAGTTATATTTTCTTGTTACTGTATGCAGATGACATGTTTGTTGCAAATTTTAACATGCAAGATATAAATGTACTGAAAAACAAAATTAGTTAATTTATTTGCAATGAAGGATTAAGGTGCTACTGAGAAAATCCTTGGTATGATAATAACAAGAGATAGAAAAGGTCATAGGTTAACATTATCTTAGAGCAAGTACATAAAGAAAGTGTTGGAAATATTTAAAATGTAAGATGCAAAAATAGTTAGCACTCCATTGGTTATCCATTTCAAATTGACTAAGGAGGTGTGTCCCAAGACACAGGATGAGATAGACTATACGTTCAAGGTTACTTTCTCATCAATGTTTGGCTCTAGATATTGCACATGTAGTGGGAGTTGTGATTAGTATATAAACAATCTAGATAAAAAAATTGGAATATAGTAAAGTCGATTCTTAGGTATTTGATAGGTACTAATACTCAATCACTATGATTCAAAGGTTCAAACATTATTCTACAAGGATTTTTTGACTCAAATATGGTAGGTGATATAGATACTAAGAGTAGTACAATAACCCCATGGGTTAGCTCAATTGATCAAGTTCTCGTCGTTAAAGTGCCTCACTATTGAGAGGTCAATTGTATTTAAATTGAATTTATAGGAATCTATGCATCATCAAATTTATTTTCATGTGCACATTAATTGATCTGAATCTCTTAGTTGACCTAGTACCTTAGTTGTTTTTAGCTTATATGAGCTTCGAAATTATTTCTGCTTGCAAATTTGAAATAAAAATGTCCAAAAAAAATTTTCTAGCTTAAATACAAGAGGCCATTTTTACATTTGTTCAACTGCCTGTCCACCATTTTTAGAAACAAAGAAGAGGAACATGAGCAATATAATGAGAAAAGAGAGGGTCGATATAGTTTTTATTTTTCTACTATGTATCTCTATGTTCATTATTAGTGTATTTTTGTTAGCAATTATAAGCAAGATATCATCTAAGTTCCAACATTAGGGTGAAATCTATGTTACCGCTAAGTTCATTATCTTAGTCCACCAGTGCATTATTGCTAGAAATTGTAGGTAAGCCACAATCTAAGGTCCAACATTAGGGTGGAAGAAGTTGCTAGAAATTCCAGGTAAGCTACAATCTAAGGTCCAACATAGGCGATTTAGGTTACCTTTTGTTGTACATAATTTTTTATCAATGAATAAATCCTTCTTGGAGCATACCTGAAGTTGTCTTTCTCTATGAAAATTATTTTTCTTTCTCATCCACTTTTATTAGTTTACACACATGTTTCAGTATTCTTTTTTGATGTTCAATTATTGTACATATTATAAGACTTATTTACTAATTATGATTAATTTCCATGGGGTTTATGAATATATTCATAAATTTAATGATTCATTTTCAAATTTGGTTTGCTTCTACACATAAAATTTATTTTTGCATATTATTTTATATTCAAATTATAGTTATGTATTTTCCATCTTATTTTCTTAAAAATAAACTAGAATTTGTTTGAATTAATTGATAGTTATCATGATATTTCATGCATTTCTAGTTCAATTATGCACTAAAATTTCAAGGATAGTAATTTAATTAAACAATCAAAGGCAATCCAGTATTGATTTAATGTACACAACACAATTTATACACACACAAAATGATATGATTAGTACCCTTCAAGGGAAGGACTTTGTTGACCTGTCTAATTAATTAATCTAACCACATAGTTATTAAGTTTAGGGATTAAAATTTAATCTAGGTTTCCATGTTTTTTTTACACTCGAGGGCCCTTCAAGGGTGTTTTCAATGTTGTTATTGATTCTAATTTTTATCACTTCGTCCTAATTCAAATATGGTATCCAATATAAAGTAGGTAATGTAGACTTGGTGCACTTGACCCCAAGGTAATCAAACTGATGGCTTGCAAAACATTTTAGATTATTAAAACATAAATTTAGAAAATGGAACAATTGATTTCGTTAATTCTTAGGGTTGGGCTCATCTTGTTGACTTAAACTAATTCAAAATAAATACATCACCTTAAAAATAATATAAATTTATTATCTACACATTGACTTAACTTCATATCATTATTTAAACTATAAATTTACTTTGTCATGATTTGAACGTAATGGTAATAAATTAGTTATTACATTCAAATTAATAAATCAACTAAAACATTAAATAATAACGTTTCAAACAAAAAATTATATAATTCCCATCATTTATAAATTGTGCATCCATATTGTCACCTCCACTTCCACCCACTTCTAATAAAATATATAGTTTCAACTCACATTTCCACTCATAGTTATAATTGGGGATTGAGAGTGAAACTTTACATTTTATTATGGGTGAGGTTGGGGGCTAAACCTATGATTTGTCATGGATGATTGTGGGCAAAAAAATATGTATTTGATTGTGGGTGGACTAGTGGTGAAATTGTGTATTTCTTTATGTGTAGAGGTGGGAGGTGAAATTGTGCATTTCTATTCGCTATGGGTGGGGGCTAAAGTTGTGCTTTTTAGTGGTGAAACAAATGCAGAGTTTTACCCCTAACCCTCACCACTATGAAATGTATAATTTTTCCCCTCACCCCATATACAATAAAATGTACAATTTCACCCTCTGCATCTCCCATAGTTTCAAATGTACAATTTCCCACACTATATCCACCTATAGCTTCCCCTTGGGTGGGGCTAAAACTATGCATTTTAAAATACAACGTTTCACCCCCATGTAATTTGTTTTTATTTAGATTTTAAAACATATGCTTTTATTTATTTATTTTTTAAATTTTATATTGTATAGTATTCTATTATAAACAACAATTCTGTTTTTTTATTATAATTGTTTTAATTTAAAAACAAAATTAAAAAAATAAAAGAAAATAAAAAAAATAAAAAAAAATTATTTATATTTTTTTATATTATAAAACAATTATATGTTATTTTTTTTTTTATTACTTTTTAATTTTTTAAATTATAAACTGAATAGTTTGAATTTTTTTATTAAACGACAATTTTTTTTTATTATAATTGTTTTAATTTAAAAAAAATAAAAACAAATTTTCATTTTTTATATATTGTTTTGTTTATATTATAAAACATTAGTATAAATTTCGATTTTATTGTTTTTTTTTTGTTTTTATATTAAACAATATTTTTTATTATTATAATTGTTTTATTTAAAAAAAATATATAGTTTTTTATATATTTATTGCTTTTTTTTTTAAATTAAAAAAACTATAGTTTTTTTTTATATATTTATTGTTTTTTAATTTTAAAAATAAAAAAAAAAAAGGTTTTTTGGCTGCCTACTAGGGGCTGGAGGCCGGCCGGGCGATGTCATGGAGGGCTGCCCAGTCGGAGGCCGGAGGCTAATCGAGCGACGCGGAAGTGAGCTACAGCGCTTGAGCCTCAAGAGGAGAGCGAGCTACCAAATTTTTTTTTTTTTTTTTAAACAAAAGATATATAAAAACATTATTTTTTGAATTTGAAAAAAAATAAAACAACTATAATATATATATATATATATATATATATATATATATATATATATATATATATATAGTTTAATATATAAATTAAAACTATTGTTTTTATAATTTAAAATATTAAAAAACAATAAAATTAAAATTAATATATATGTTTTATAACATAAAGAAAACAATATATACAAATTTTAATTTTTTTTTTTAATTAAAACAATTATAATGATAAAAAAAATGTTGTTTAATATAAAATTAAAAACCATTCAATTTATAATTTAAAAAATTAAAAAACAATAATATATATATATATATATATATATATATATATATATATATATATATTATTTTTTTAAATTAAAACAGTTATAATAAAAAACACAATTGTTGTATTAAAACAAAACAAAACAATTTAATAAAACAAAATAATTAAATTTAAAACAAAAAATTAGCATATATATATTTTAATTTCTCTTTTGCCTATAAAAAAAATTATTTTAATATTTGTTAAACAGTAAAAAAGAAATTGTGTTTTTTTTTTAATCTTAAACATAAACTCAAGCTTGAAATTAATTTTTATTTTTTCAAAATTGTTTTATACAATTTAAAACCATTTATTATTATTATTATTATTATTATAAAATGTACTGAAACAATATTATATAGATATATATACATATATCTAAATAAGATTTTTGATATTTTGTTTTTAAATGAAAAATTTCCATAGTTATTTTTATTGGTTTATTTTCAATTTATTTAGTTTTACAAATAAATTTAGTTTTTTTAATTTATTTTATAGACATTATTTTTGGGTAAATTTTAAATTTATATTGGAAAACTTTAAAAAAATTGATTAACTAAGTTATGTGTTTTCTCATTAACTAATATATATATATTTCTTTTTATCAGGAAAATGACATAAAAAAAGATTTATGTGAATGTTTCTGCACCTAGGGCTGCAACTCCCAAATCTAAAGTTGCAGTTGGACGCACTATGGATACAACTCCCAAATCTAAAGTTGCAGAAGGACGCACTGTGGATACTGCAAGACACAATAAGGATATTGTTGCACACACTAATATAAGTCAAGTAAGTGGCCCACCGGGTTAATTAAAGCTTATTCATGATTGGAAGAACGTCAAGGAAATAAATAAAACCGATTTTTCATGGTATCTTGCAGACAATGAAACAGAGGATGATATACATATCTATTTGGTTTGTGGTATGATTGACTTAAATGAACCATATGAAGTGAATGGAAGAGTACGAAACATATGTATGGTCCTGAATACAAACACTATTTATGTTCTTGCAAGGGAGGCTGATAAACGTCACAAGGTTAGATATCGTCTATCAAAGTTCAAGTATGACACAAATGAAATATCTACTAAGTTTTCTGAAGAAATCTCAAGTAACATTGCAAATAACATTGTAAGTATGATTATTTATATTTCCGCTATGCATTATTGTAAGGATCATTCATTTTTTTATAAATTATTGATCATTGACATGTTTTATTTTGTTTCATAGGATTTTGTTTTGAGTCTTTCAAACATGTTTGAAGGTATTTATTATATGGAGCCAAATGTTATGACTGTTATCAACACTTTCCCACACAGTCAAAGCAGGGGAAATGAGATTGAAGCAAAGATCAATAGCTCGTGACATTGCAATAGTACAAAGAGGGGATCAACCAAGAGTCACTAATGTGGGTCAATATAGTAAACCTAAACATGTTGGTTTTGAAGATGTGGAACATGAAACTGAAAATTATGATAGAATTAGTGAGGAGGAGATTAGAACTGTTATGCAAAAGGAGAAAATAAATCAGACACCAAAAAGAAAAATTGTCAAAGATGTCTCTCTTTTACCTGATGATGAAGAGCTTGTTTATAAAAGAACTGATATGCTAACCAATAAGAAGAGGAAATCAAATATTTGTCAACCTGTAAAAATCATGAGCAGCAGTGAAGAGCAAACTGAAAGCTCAAACAAAAGCAGAAAAATCATAACACTAGGTGTTGAGTTAGAGGATGGCATTATTAAAACAAAATAAAATGCCATTCGATATGAGATGAAGAATAAATTAATTCTTGGTGGTCAAACATTTGAGCTTAATGTCAACCAATTTTATAAGACCGATGAAGGACAATGTCAGTATCAAATTAGAAAGGCCCATCACCTACATGTACATAATCTGAAAACATTGTTTAGGTTCAATCCTTATGCGCATGTGGATTATGTGGTTCTTGTTGATCCATGTCAAGTTCCCAAAAAACAGGCATTTTACAAGACAAAATGTTTTTATTATAAGTATTATGTAATTGGAGGGAACCATTCGGTAGAGGCTAAAAGATAGTTGATTGAGGAATATCCTAATAAATATCTTATTCAAACAGTGAAATGCATCATTTACGTTGGCTTAACAAAAATAGAATCAAATTTATTGGCATGGGATCATAATGCATATAATGTGTAGAGAATTAAAATGACTTTCATCCAAAGGGTCATATTTATTCATAATGAATTCATAGAAAAATGTGCTGGGGATAAGACACAAGTTACTCTAACATTTCGAAGGAATGTTTAATGGAAACAGGTTATCAAATTGATGAAAAAATCAAAGCAAAAGAAGGAAAAATGCATTCAATTATATTCAGAAGCATGGATAACATTTTTCCATTGGCATTTAAAACTGGGGAGATATGGGATTTGATTGATGATATTTTTTAGCGGTGGGAGAATATTTCTATAAAAAATTCAGAAGGTTAAAAACAATAAACCTATAATATGTACCAACAGTAAGACAGGTCTTGAAATGAAGCAACTTCCAGAGGATATGACTATCACACCTTGGGGAACAATGCAAGGTGTGAAGGATGAGAAACTAGTCAAATCAGTACTAGCCCGTGTGAAGTCGGGTGAATTACCAATGAATGAAATGTGTGCAGAATTTCAAAAGTAAGTTTCTTGAATGATTTCTTACTTTCCTTTCATTATAATTTTATTTTAAATAAAAACATAATGTTGTTGGTAGAATTTTTTATGCTTGTCACTATACTAACAGTTTTAACTTTATTTATTCAGTAAAAATATTTTTATGAAAATACAAGAACATATGGTTAAAATGTTGAATGAAGACAGCTGAGATGATGTTGTGCGCCACTACCCAGAAGCAAGTTCTACAACAACACTTAAAGATTTTTATATTGCATTCAATAAGGTATGTTGATTTTTACATTCATTTTATTCATATTTAAACTATTTTTATTTTATTACTTATAGATATATATTTTTATGTCATTAAAGATGTTGAAGAAGGATGGGAATGGAGTACGAGATACTTTTAAAAGCTTTATTGAAAAAATTAAGCTAGAAAAGATGAGGAAGAAGCGTCTTATGAATGTTGAACTTGATCCTACTCTTAATCATTACATTTGGAATGGGCTCAACAGTATCCAATATCAAATAAGGTGACTGTGAAGACATTGAATCATTAATACCTAAAAGGAAATATACTCTAGTTATTGCAGATATTCCTCATGGTTTCAATTTCCCAAACATTGAATATGATAGTGAACCATATACTTATCAAGCTTTTAGTAAAGTGGTTACGGGTTTTCAAGAAGTGATGACATTACCACTTTGGCGATTTGTGACATTTCATTCAGGCACATAGTTTCCAATTTTATTAACAAGCTTCAAGGGAAAAACAAACTTAAGGATGTGACTTACATGGTATGAATTTGAAATTTTATGTTTGATTACTGTTAATTTTTATTTATTTATGTACAATTTAATTGAACTTTTACTATGTTATGTTACAAGCAGAAGTCAAATATTGTTTCTTTCGAAGATCAACCTATTATAAATGATTATGAGTTCATCCATGTTGAATGTTGGACAAAAGAGGATAGCTATAAGCGTATTCTTATGAATAGAGTAGATGGAAAGAGTCATAGTCAAGTATTGGTTCATAAGGCATTTGTAAGAAAAATAACATATGATGATAAATATGCAGAAGGAGATATAGTTTACATTTATCAAAAACCGCAAGCATTGATTAACTATCTTATATATCTATGTTCAAATGAAGGAGATTGGGTTTTGGATTTATTTTCAGATTCAGGTAAGTTTTATTATATACAAATTTGAATTTAAATATTTTATTTTTTACTCTTTATGTCTCTATACTAATTTTCTTATTTATTTCCTTTGTACTAGATGATTAGGTACAACACTAGCATGTTGTCTGCCAAAAGGAAGAAATTGCATTGCCATTGAGAAAGATCCAGTGCAATACAAATTTATTCAACAAAGAATTAACGCTCTTGAATTCCTTCCAGATGTGAAGCAAGAAGTTGGTTTGAGGAAAGGGGATTTTAATGAATCGGGCGTGGAAAAAAAAGCAAAGGAATCTCAACCACCATTATATGGAATAATTGGAAATGAACATTTTAGAAGATCTGCAGACATGAAAGATCCATTAGAAGATGACAATGACCAAAATGAAGCAGAAAATGTTGCGAAAGAAGACATCAATCATGTTCTAGAAGATGTTGAACATGGATTAGTTGATATTGTTGATGATTATTAAGCTATGCTTGCAAATAAAGCTCAGTTTTGAGATCTATTAATCAGTTTTACTTGTAATGCTTAGACTTTGATATTTTATGAGATGAATCCTTATCTTTTGCAAAAAACATGTGATTACTATTATTTTCTGACATAAAATTTAATAAAATGTTATTTTCTTAACTTTTTTTGTTAATATTTTCCCAAAAAATTAGTTTATTTAACATGTTTTTTTTAACAAAAAGTCTCTAAAAGTGTATTTTTTGCATTTTATTTATATTGAAAATTTGTATTTTTTTTGTTATATGGTTCAAAATATTGGTTTTTTAGCGACAATTATTTGATGTGCATTGAAATATCAATTAACAATACATAAACATGTAGAAAATATAAACTTTATAATATTGACCATTTTTTCATTTTTTTATCCATGTGAAAAAATGAAAATTTCATTACAAATTTTTATTTAAAAAAAATAATTGTTTCTTTTTAAAACACAAGTACATAAATTTGCTTAAAAATAAACATCTCAGGGAAGAAGACATTAGAAAATGTATAGTGTCGAAATCAATCCTCTAAAAAAAAGTTGGTGATGATATATCACCACTATTCAAAATCGACATAAAAAGCATCAGACAAAAAGGAATAAAAAAAATTAAAGTGCCAAAAACACGCTAAAAAAAAAGGTCATTCTGCATCACCACTTTTCAAAATCGGGTGTTTTTCTTGCTACCTCAAAAAATTAGGTACCGGTTCAGTTACCTATTTGATCGGTAACTATGTTTTCTTTCCAACCAAAACCTCAGCTTCTGCTTCATTTTTGCAATTTCCTGTGCTCCGATACCATGTAGAAATTATACAATATGCATGTATATCTTGGTTTGACCCGATCTAAAAATATTCTAAAGTTAAATACTGAATCACTTCTACAAATGTTTACGGAATTAAAAACACAATCGCTAATTACATAAGCATGAAGAAAGATCAATCACACACAACACAAGTAATTTCCCGAGGAAAGCTTATAGCTAAAGACTCCACTATATTCTATTGTATATTATATCATGGATCATGAAAAAATTACATACAAAACTCTAACCATAAGAGCTCTTAGTAAATCAACTAATTGTCTCACACTGCCATACAAAAATTGGCAAATCACTTAGCCAATTTACTATCTCTAGACAACTTGCCTTCACTGTGCAATCCCTGCTAAAAGCAATCCCTGAATTGATACCTTCTTTCCTTCCTTGACTGCGCAAGTATCATGGGCTCATCCAATGTGTGTGTGCTTTCATGTGTGTAAGCGGATAATGTCACAATTGATAGTTTACTTCCCTTTCACCTAGAACTCAACTGGGTTTCCACTGGATCTAACATGCATGTAGCTAATAATAGTAAATCTTCAGTTGCATGTGAGATCACTACTTGTGAATTAATTAATAATTAATTCGCTTGATCTCTCACTAGTGTATTTTCAGTTACAACTAGCACAACTGAGTCTAACTCAATTAACTGAGTTAACCTATTTACAAATTGCACAACCCGTGCACCACTGCACTTCCAACTCTGTTACAACTAGAATCACTTAGTCACAACTAAAGTCAACCAGCATGTCCCACCAACCAACTTCTTGACTCGAAATTCACTTAGCTCACTGATTGTCCGCTTCAGTTAACTATTTTCAAGTTCTCATTGAGAATAGATTATAGTTTAATGTCCATCTAAATTAAGAGATAATAAAAATATACATACACCTAAAAATAGCCTATGGGCCCCACCCTAGTGTAGGTGCTTAATTTTCACTAGGATAAAATTTTTTTCTTGTTGAATCTCAACATAAGTCATATTATCATGAGAAGGACATTCATCTAATGCAATTATACTTTGATACCAATACAAAAAAACATCACATGTAATTAGTTGAGAACGATAGATTGTTTAGTGTAACATTATTCTTGAAGTGAAAACCCCCTTGATGATCATTGCTTTCTGACATATTATTCCAAGTAATGAACATGCATAGACTATTTTTTATATTTATGTTAGATTTTTTAACTCACCCATTGTATATTTTTAATGAGTTTGTGTTATTACATTTTTTTTCATTGTGTAGGAAATTAAGTTTCAATGCATATTCATCTTCCATTCATTCTCATTTTTTATTTTGTGCAATTTCAAATAATTTTTTACCAAGTCAACATTATTAGAGTTGTTAATTGTAGAATAAAGTGCAACAACAACTACAATAGTTATGATTCAAAAGTTGGTGAAAAACGTACATATTATGATGAAACACCATTTTTTAAAGTTGTTGGTTTATTTGAACTTGAGGAATTGGAGAATTATCTACCTTTTAGGAAAGTGATGTATAAGAAAACAAAATAATTTTATGTAAATATTCTTGATTGTTGAGATTCAATAAGATGATGAGCTTAGTGAAAATTAAGCACCTTCACTAAGTGGGGCCCACAGGCTATTTTTAGGTGTATGTCTATTTTTAGACATGGTGAGCATATTCTATAAGTTGCAGGATGCTATTTGTAGATGGTTGATCAATTGTGAAAAATATATGTGATTCTATTTTTAGAATATTCGATGAAGCCTATTTATAGATCACCAATCTAAAAATAGATGCATGTCGATTATTATTAGCCCTTAATATTAATCTGACAATAAATATCAACTTATTCTCTTGCAACACTTTATTTCAGTGAACAGATTTGGAAAATCAGTGGGCTAAAGGAATTATGCAATTCCTAGGGTGGTTGGTGACTCATGCATGGAGGACTCAATTAGAACTGAAGTGGAAAAGTTGTGACAGAGTTGGAAGAGTAGTTATGGGAGTTGTTATTTAGTTTAACTCGGTTGTGCTAGTTGTATCTAATTTTAACTGAAGATACACTAGTGAGATTTTAGTGAATTAATTATTTAATTGATTCACAACTAGAGACTCACTTGCAACTGAACAAATACAACAGTTAACTACTTGCATGTCAGTGCCAGTGGAGATCCAGTGGAGAGATAGGTGAAAGGATGAGATGGACTATCTGTTGTGACTATAGTGATGCGTTTAATGTATCTGACACACATTGGATATGCTAATGACGATTGCGCATTCAAGGCAAGGCCAATTAAAATTCATTCAGAGGTCTTCTTCAGCAGGGATTGCGCAGTGGAGGCAGGCTGTCAGGAGGCAAGAAATTGGTGCATAGATATGCAAATTTATACATGACAGTGTGTAATGATTGTTGATTGTACTGAAAGCTTGATGTACTAAGATTTGTATGAGATTATTACATGATTCCATTGATATACATAATATATGATAGTTGGGTTTTTTAGCTTTAATATTTCCCATTAAACAACTGTGTTTATGTGCGATTGATTTTCTTCATGTGTTTTGCAATTAACGATTTAATTTCCACAAAGAATTAAGTGGAAGGATTCTGTATTTAACATAAGATTAATTTGTTAGATCAGAAGGATCCGATAATACTATCAGTATTAATAAATTGCTACATTGATTTTGATATAGCTATTCATAGACCTTATTTCATGTGAACACTATAGAATATGAATTACAAAGAATATGGCAGGGTTATCTAGATGCGTAAAGACCAAGTTTGAGAAAAAGAATTTATTTGGTTCAAAATCGCATGCCTTTGGGGGCGCCTTTCGAATTAATTTCCCCTGGGGACGTGATAAGACATTTGTGGTAAAAAATAATAAAAACATGCAAAAAGATTTTCAATAGTTTATAACAAGAACCTAGAGCAACATTACCCATGATTTTTTTTTCCAAAACATGGAAATTGTATATCATAGTTTTTAACTAAATATTTTTCTTATTATTACATATGTTTCTATACATTGGTAACGAGTCACTAATATTTTACAATGTTTTCTAATTTTTTAGAAGATTAACCAAGAAATTTTCAATGCTTTATAACCTAGTGAAAAATTCGCCAATATTTAAGAAAATTTTATAATTTAGTGAAAAAATCGCCAAAAAATTACACATATATATATATATATATATATATATATATATATATATATATTATTAATGAAAAAATAGCCTATACGTTCTTCTATATACCATGGGGATTCACCCATTTATTATACATATAAATTTGGGGCGTTTCTTCAATTTTTCCTTGTTAATTATTGATTCAATGTACACAATACAATTTATACACACAAAACGATATGATTAGTACCCTTCAAGGGAAGGACTTTTTTGAACTCTCTAATTAATTAATCTATGCACGTAGTTATTAATTTTAGGGATTAAAATATAATCTAGGTTTCCATGTTTGTTTTTACACTTGACGGCCCTTCAAGGGTGTTTTTAATGTTGTAATTGATTCTCATTTTGATCACTCCATTCAAAGATGGTATCCAATATAAAGCAGGTAATGTAGAATTGGTGCTCTTGACCCCAAGGTAATCAAACTAATGGCTTGCAAAACATTCTAGATTAATGAAAAAATATTATAAAAATGGAACAGTTGATTTGGTTAATTCTTAAGGGTTGGCCTCATCTTATTGACTTAAACTAATTCGAAATAAATACATCACCTTAAAAATAATATAAATTTATTATCTACACATTGACTTAAAATTCATATCTTTATTTAGATTATAACTTTACTTTGCCATGCTTTGAACATAGTGGTAATAAATTACTTATTACATTCAAATTAATAAATCAGCTAAACTATTAAATGATAATGTTTCGAACAAAAAATTTATATAATTCCCATCATTTATAAATTGTGCACCCATAGTGTCACCTCCACTTCCACCCACATTCAATAAAATACATAGTTTCAACTCACATTACCACTCATAATTATAATTGGGGATTGAGAGTGAAACTTCACATATTATTATTGGTGAGGCTGGGCCTAAACCTATGCATTTTCATCGGTGATAGTGGGCAGAAAAACTATTTATTTGATTGTGGGTGTACTCTGAGTGGTGAGATATGTGTATTTTTTTTATGGGTAGGGGTGGAAGGGGAAAATGTGCATTTTTATTCACTATGGGTGGGGGTAAAGTTGTGATTTTTAGTGGTGAAACAAATGCATAGTTTTATCCCCAACCCCCACCACCGTGAAATACATAATTTTTCCCCTCACCCCCATACACAATAAAATGTACAGTTTTACCCTCCACAACACCCATAGTTTCAAATGTACAATTTCCCACACTATCTCCACCTATAGTTTCACCTTGGGTGGGAGCTAAAATTATGCATTTTAGAATACAACGTTTCACCCCCACCTCATGTTCATCTTATATAATTATGTATTATGATGGAGTGGGTAATGAAACTATTCATTCTAATATGCACGATTTCAAATGCACAATATCATCACACATCCTCATTCTCACAACATTTGATTATATATCATTAAGATGGAGAATAAAAACATGTATTTCAAAATGCACAATTTCATGTGTCATTGTCAACCCATTTAATAGAATGTAGGTGAAAATTTTCATTTTAAAATGTAGAGTTTTAA
Organism: Pinus albicaulis; assembly: GCA_034641835.2. Classification (NCBI taxonomy): domain Eukaryota; kingdom Viridiplantae; phylum Streptophyta; class Pinopsida; order Pinales; family Pinaceae; genus Pinus; species Pinus albicaulis. The sequence continues at coordinate 1,148,048,102 of CM076578.1, forward strand.
TTCTAACCTTTAACTCCCCACCCAAAGCTCATCATTTTGAATTATATATTCATAATTCTTAAATATTATATAATTTATAATTAAATACATAAAAATATCACCCTTAATTTATAATAATGTATAGTTTTTTAACAATAACTATATTTAAATTTATTATCATATAAACTCTCTATTTATATTTATATTTATATATTTAAATTTATTATCAATTAACTCTCTATTTATATTTATATTTAGATATAATTTAAATGTTTTTTTATTAATATATTTATATTTAAATATAATTTAAATATTTTTTACTAATATTTATAATTATTTAGAACAAAGGTTATGATTGATTAAAAAAATAAAATATAAAAATATAAATCAACAAATAAAAAAAGAAAATTAATATTTGATAATTTAAAATTTTCAATTTATATTTCTATGTTGTTATTATGAAATACAATATAGAGCAATGTCACCTATAAATATTTTGTAAGGTGCTACAGAATATTTACTTCATTGTTATTTAAATAATCATGAAAAAAGAATATTATAAAAAATTTAAAACGTTTGGAAGGTTTTATAATTTTTAATATATATATATATATATATATATATATATATATATATATATATATATATATATATATATATATATAAATAATTACTAATTATTTTTGAAGTTGCAAATTTACATCTAAAGAATAAAAAAATTGGGAAGGTCGCTTTCAAAAATTAAATCACTAAATATATGTATATTGAAAAAAAATTAGTGATTTTTTAATTAAAATAAATAAATATTTAGGTATATTCATAACTTATAGTGAATTACTAAATATTAATTAAAAAAAAAAAAAATTCACCAACTATAATAAATTAGTGAATATTAATTAAAATAAAATAAATATCCCCCACTATAATAAATAAGTAGATATTAATTAAAAATAAAATTAATATTTCACCAACTGAATTGCAATGAACTGAAAAGTTGCACCTATTTATCCTCACTATAGATGAATAGTGGTCATGAACTGCCATTTAGGATGTTATGCTAAGTGTCTCTTATAACCACATCTACATTTTCAAAGTTATGCAACTTTTCTAATATTGTATCAAACAACATAATTTTGTATTGAAAGACTTTAAAATTGTCCTTGCTTTATTGTAGAACATGGGGAATTTTTCTAAATGAGAAAATAAAGATATGTTGAGATTTTTTTATTTCATAATCTTTGGAAAACTCCTTTGAGAATTCAATTAACTTATTATTTTAACAAAGATTTATCATTCTCAAATCAGGAATATATTGTTAATGTAGACAAGCACATCAACTCAAATAACAAAACATAATATTGCATGTAGATATAGATTCTTTGCATAAAATATCACATGTTACTAAATCACCCTTCACTTATGCCAAAAGAACTTAATTAAATTAAATAACTGTTAAGCCACAACTTAACTTATAAACTAAGACTCCCAGTTCCAAATAAAGTACCATGAGATATGATGATAAATTCATAGACACTCTAACTAGGACACAACTTGGTCTTTTGACTAAACATGTTATCCCTCAAATCGAACTTTTTCAAATTGTGCCTACCGCTAGAGGTCATGCTAAAGCCATAAAAACCTTAGTACAAATTCTGGTGTACTAGCATTTACAATCCTTCAATACAAAGCAATTTCTAACAAGTTGGGAAAGGATCATGTTGTTATGAAAATACAAAATCTTGATTTTTTTTGGCAGAAAAAATAAAATCACAAATAGATATAGCAACATCCCTGGAGATACTATTACTCATGAAATATAATTCAATTCTTCCAAGACTTTTTGAAATTTTATAAGGAGAGACCCAAAAGCCCTAACCCCCTTCTCACCTAACAGAATGTTAGATAAATACAAGGATGTCAACTCACGCCCTAGCAAAAACAGATGAAAATATTGACATAACCTTAAGAGCCTCAACCTCATACCTTCCTGCAATAAAATCGGCAAGGTCTACATCTTTGAGATGTTTATGAACCCCATCAAGATTCTCTTTGCAATAGGGGCAGCACCAAGACCAAAGTTTCGGTTGCTGAAGCTTTTTTTCAAACTCACAATTCTTCATAAAACAATACTTGGCCAATCACATTAAAATTTTGAAACCTTGGACCTAGATATTCTTCATTTTTAATAGTTTAAATGGAAAGACACTTGCATGGAGTCTCTAAAAGGCCTTATTAGAATTCCCAAAATTGTGGAAAATTATAATAAATATATGTGGCCACATTATCCATCTTCACCATCCATGTTCATGCTACTACATTTCATGTAGGTTCTCAAGTTTAGCTTCAAAATCATCACTAATGCTACTTTACATCCTCATCCTCATCTGTGTTCTCATACAAATAATAGGATTCTCCTTGGAGATCGTCATTTTCTTCGAGAGACCCAACCACAGAAACACCTCTGACATTGCTACCGAGACAAAATCATAGAATTATTTCAAACAAAGTTGTCTTTAATGTGACTTTTTAGAGTTTCAGGTGTCAGAATCCGGTGAAAAAAAATTGATTTAAAATCTTGATTTCTATTATTTAAACTAGTTTTTTGACTATATATATGGATTTAGCACCCTAAAAAACCTCTAGGGCTCTTTGATTATGCAAGGTTTCCCATCAAACTTCTATTTTCAATAAATTCCTGCAGGAATTTAGAGAAATTAGAATGGAAAAAACTACCGTAAAAGCCTTCAAAAAGTTGCACTATAGACTACTCAATTTAAAACTACTTAATAAATGATGGCATGGATATCACTCCACCTACCTCTAAAGAAGTATGTGCATTAAGAATATAGATATATTTTCTAGAAATATTTGATATTTTAAAATAGAAGAGAGCAATAGGCAGAGAGTTGCCCAAGATTCAGTTGTCCGGACATATTAGTGTATGATTATTTTGGACCAATATATTTTAGGAAACAAATATGTTCCTCTCCCATTGCAGACATAAGAGTTACAATAAGGTCTTTCCCTTGATCTGTGCCACCAGCTGGTCATCAGTAGGTAGCTTGAGATCATCCTTGGTCTGCCCAGATTCAGTCAACAGGGTAACAAAACCATCCTCAGAAATGTCAATTAGCTGATAATCAATACGAGTAACATGAGGAACATCGCAGTCGTGTGAAGATGGCACAATATCTTCAGGAGATATCTTAATAAATAAGTGAATATTAATTAAAATAAAATTAATATTTCACCAACTGAGTTGCAAAGAACTGAAAAGTTGCACACATTTATCCTCACTATAGATGAATAGTGGTCATGAACTGCCATTTAGGATGTTATGCTAAGAGTCTCTTATAACCACATCTACATTTTCAAAGTTATGTAAATTTTCTAATTTTGTATCAAAGGACATAATTTTGTAATAAAATACTTTAAAATTATCCTTGCCTTATTGTAGAACATGGGGAATTTTTCTAAATGAGAAAATAAAGATATATTGAGATTTTTTTATTTCATAATCTTTGGCAAACTCCTTTGAGAATTCAATTAACTTATTATTTTAACAGAGCTTTATCATTCTCAAATCAGGAATATATTGTTGATGTAGATTGTTGACGTAGACAAGCACATCAACTCAAATAACAAAACATAATATTGCATGTAGATATAGATTCTTAGCATAAAATATCACATGTTAGTAAATCACCCTTCACTTTTGCCAAAAAAACTTAATTAAATTAAATAACTGCCAAGCCACAACTTAAATTTTAAACTAAGACTCTCAGTTCCAAATAAAGTATCATGAGATATGATGATAAATTCATAGACACTCTAACTAGGACACAACCTGGTCTTTTGACTAAACATGTTATCCCTCAAATCCATCTTTTTCAAATTGTGCCTACTGCGAGAGGTCATGCTAAAGCAATAAAAACCTTACTACAGATTCTGGTGTATTAGCATTTGCAATCCTTCAATACAAAGCAATTTCTAACAAGTTGAGAAAGGATCATGTTGTTATGAAAATACAAAATCTTAATTTTTTTGACAGAAAAAAAAGGTTCACAAATAGATCTAGCAGCATCCCTAGAGATAGTATTATCCATGAAATGTAGTTCTTCCAATACTTTTTGAAATTTTAGGAGAGACCCAAAAGCCCTAACTCCCTTCTCACCTAACACATTGTTAGAGAGATACAAGGATCTCAACTCACACCCTTGCAAAAATAGATGAAAATATTGACATAACCTTAAGAGCCTCAACCTCATACCTTCCTGCAATAAAATCGACAAGAGCTACATCTTTGAGATGTTTATGAACACCATCAAGATTCTCTCTACAATAGGGGCAACACCAAGACCAAAGTTTCAGTTGTTGAAGCTTATTTTCAAACTCACAATTCTTCATAAAACAATACTTGGCCAATCACATTAAGATTTTGAAACCTTAGACCTAGATATTCTTCATTTTTGATAGTTTAAATGGAAAGATACTTGCATGGAGTCACTAAAAGGCCTTCTTAGAGTTCCCAAAATTGTGGCAAATTATAATAAATATATGTGCCCACATTATCCATCTTTACTATCCATGTTCATGCCACTGCATTTCATGTAGGTTCTCAATTTTAGCATCAAAATCATCACTAATGCTACTTTTCATCCTCATCCTCATCTGTGTTCTCATACAAATAATAGGCTTCTGTTAATCAAGGTTGTCATTGATGTCAATATGGCTTTGACTGAGATGTCAATATTCTTGAGATGTTTGGTTCCAGATGATGATATCGTTCCCTAAGAAGTTGCCATGTGTTTGATTAGTGATCTAGTCCCTAAGTACAAGCCCATGATGTGAAGAACTATTCTTAATTAACCCATACTTGTGATGATGTTATACTCTTATATGACCACACTTAATGATGGTGTTTGATGGAGATCGAAAGACTAAGTGATAACATGATTGATGCTACACTATCACACATAAGGACATACATAATGATGACATGGAAAATTATGGGAGATATGACATGAATGACCTCACCATACTTGATGACATATAATGACATTATTGGATACATGACAATGGAGAAGCCATTAATGACCTCTTGCTGTCCTAATCACCATCTACACTAAAAATTCCAAACAGTCATAAAGAAAATTATATTTTGACATCTTGAAGACATCATTTTAAAATGGCTCCTTCACCATCTTAAAGAGGACCCCTTCCTCTTTCCAAGGATCCCTCATATGCCCCAAAACTCCCCATGGTTAGAAAGATATTGATTTTTGAAGTTGTGCAATAATTAAATTTTTTTTGAGCCGACCTGTCCTAGCTCCCAATGTCGCCCTGCCTTAGTGACGTGTCTCCTCACACAAAACCAGTATAAATACATGTCGTATCTTCTCATTTTTGTCATGGAATTCGGTGAAAATCACAGAAATTCAGAGATAAAAGCTACATAACAGCAAGGAGGCCGAGATGTCATAAAAGAAGACTGTTTGGGCAATTTTTTGTTATGGATTTTGGGTCTTGAACACATGTTTCTAGCCACTAATTCAGTCAAGAATTCATCTGAGATAATTGTAGATCCAAAATAGAACAACAAAAGAGAAAAGGAGTTTCTGGTGAACGTTTGAAGAATTTAACTCAAATTTTCTATGGTTTGGACCATACTAAAATCTGTGGACGAGTATCATCTATGGAAGCTCAGACCTCCAGTAAACTTGGCACTTGTTAAACTCGGTTTGTGGGTGTGCAGAACTTGAAAAAAACAAACTGTGACAAGTCTCTTTAGGAAAGACAACCACCAATGACGAAGAACAGTCTCATTTTTGGAAGAAACTCAGGCTTGTAGCTTATCTCTTGGACCATCATTTGACTTTAGTCTTGGTCCTATAGCAGCTAGTGGATGAATAACAATTATAGTCACCTGTGGTCACAGAATTTTTGGGGAAGCTCATTAAAAGCTTGATTCTATGTCATTCTTGGACATACATCAAAATTTGGAAACCTTGAGGACAATTGCCTAAGATACCTTAGACCTGTAGCTTACCTTTGTTGTGGACATTCTTGTCACTTCACCAATTGGATTGGATTTGTGGGCATTGCCAAAGGACAATGACAGGCTTTTAGACAATTTGTTTTGACTTGCCTTTGTGACACTTTGGAGCATATTTAGAAATATTGTTGATGCAACATTAGCATCAAATCTTGAAGATTATTTTGACATTGAGAGCATAGTATTGGGCATAGTTTGGTGCAGACTTCTTGGTTGAATTGATATACATCTTGAAGCAGATTTGGAGTTGTCTTGAGATATTCTTGAAGACATCTTGAAGCACCTATTGTATAACTTGTGAAGAAATACCTTGTTGGGAAATTAAAATGAAGACTCCCTTGAGAAGTTCTCGAAGAAGTCCTTGAAGAAGTTTAGAGTAGGTGCAGAACTTGGGCTATCTATTGAAGACATCTTGAAGGCACCCATGAAGATCATGATACATCGCTGATTTCATCATGAAGTAACCTTGGAGTTCTTTTTCTGGGTACGATGAAGAGCAGTGGTGATACCTTCTAAGAATAAAAGGTTTTCATTGATGATGTGACGTGGAGACTAAGTGTGACAAGGCTTGTTGAAGAAGACTTTGGGAGCCGTGAAGAATAAATAAATATATTTTGACAAATTGAAGTTGAGGGTTGGAGCCCTAGAGGTTGGAGCCTCATAGAGACAAGGTTGGTGCCTTGGAAGATAGGGTTGGAGCCCTTGACGTTGGTGCCTCAGAATTGACAAGGTTGGTACCTTGGAAGATAGGGTTGGAGCCCTAGAGGATAGGAGTCCTCAAGACACCAGGTTGGAGCATGTACCAGATATAGGGTTGGATCCCTTGAGGTTGGTGCCTCAGAATTGACAAGGTTGGAGCCTTGGAAGTCCAAGTCGGTGCTTGGAAAATACAGGTTGTAGCCTAGGAGATTGAAGATTGGTGTCTTCATCTAGGGTTGGAGCCCTACATATATTGTACTTGATTTATTTTAAATAAGAAATTAATAAAAGCATTTATTCTTATTGTTCATTTTGTGTTCTAAATATAAGTGATCTAACTTGTAAAAATAACAATTGAAAAGAAATACTAATTCACCCCCCTCTCAGTATTTGCAACAATTGGTATCAGAGCCAGTACCTTCACTCAAAGCCTAACAGCTTGAAGGTTGATCATTAGAACACAAATGGCAAAGCCAAGGAAGAAAGTCTCCAATCCTCCTAAAGATGTGTCTTCTACAACCATCGAAATTGAAGTCAATCAATTTGCTAAGGCTCCATTTTTCAATGGAAATTTTGATATATGGGAGGAAAGAATGAGGAATTTATTGAAGACTCAAGGAATTGAAGTTTGGAAATCAGTGATTACTAATGACACGATGGACAAAGAATCCAAGGAGTACAATACAAGAGCAATGAAGACAATTTTGAATGGGTTACCAAATTCTGTGAAGGCCAATTTTGAAAAATGTACGTAAGAAAAAGTCATATGGGACAAACTTCATGATATTCACTCAAAAGGAGCATTGACAATGATCTCTAGTCAAGACGATGATGGAAAACAACAAAGAAGTCCAGAATCCATCAAGGAAGCTGAAGACAAGAGAGATGACAACAAGGCTAAAGAAGACCTAGAAGATGAAGAGAACAAAGAAGACTTTGAAGAAGATCTCTTGAATAAACTTATGGCTTCCATGGAAGAGATTAACAACTTGAAAAATGAAAATGAGGAACTTAAGAAGAAAGCGCAAGATGGTAACCAAGACAAGATAAGGAAGGAAGTTGACTTTGTCAAGCTTCAAGTACAAGAAAGAGATGAGGAGCTTGCCAAAATTAAAGAGATATTTCATCAAAATAAAAGAAAGCATCATGAAGAAGTCATATCTATGACAAATCAATTGGATAAGGAAAATAAAAGGGAAGAAACTTTGTCAAGCCACCTTGAAAAAAAGACTTAAGAGCTTGAACAATCTTGAAGCAGAGATTGGTCAATACAAGGAAGAGGTCTCCTCTCTTAGATCTCCACTATAAGAAGCAAGGAAACAAGCGCAAGGAGATGAGAAGGTGATGGAAACTTTTGCATTCATAGAAGGACAAGTTAATGAAGTAGAAAAGGAGAGAAACACCATGATATGCCAACCAGACGAAAAGGATGAAGAAATCTTGAAACTAAAATCAGACATCAATCTTCTCAAGGCTAAGACATGGGAAGCTAGAAGAATAAAAGAAGAAATGGAGAGCAGTCTAGCAAAGGAGAATGAAGAAGTCTTCATAATGAAATCAAATATCATCTCCCTTAAAATCGAAGCACATGAAGCAACAAGGATGTTGGAAGAAATGAAGAAGCAACTACTTATGAAAGATGAAGAATGTGAAAAGTTGAAAGGAGAAATTGTATTTCTTGAAAAGGAAGTGGGATTGTTGAATAAAAACTTGAAAATCTCTCAAACCCTAGATGACATCCTAAGTCAGCAAAAGTCTCCCCTTGATAAATCAGGTGTTGGCTATGTAGGTGAATCCTCAAGCAAGAATGATAATGCTTCAAACAACAAAGATGTGAGGAACATAGAAAGAAATGTTGATGCTCCCAGTTCCAAAAAGACAAGGAGAAGAATCAAGACAACAACGCAAGAAATTATACTCTAAGGAGACTTGCATATGGTTTCAAGAATACAAAAGGCAGTGAATATCATCAAAGAATCCCAAGGAAAAAAGACTTGAAGAGTACTTCAAGGAACTCTTCATCTCCCAGTTACTAAAGTATATTTCTTGGATACTGCTATTCTTGTACAAACTTTGGGCACGTGGAAAAATCTTGTAGGGCATATCACAAAGACCAATATAATGGTCCCCGACAATCTCCTAGAAGCAATTTTGCAAGAAGTCATGATTTCTCATTCATGAAAAAGATAGAGTGTTTCAATTGCCATAACATTGGACATATGGCATGTGATTGTAACTTGACTTGGATTCCTAAACAAGCTAAAACCATGACAACCAATCCAGAGAAGAAAGTTACACAAGTATGGAAAAGAAAGCAAGTTGAATCTGGAAGTCTCTTGAAAATTCTAGCCAAAAACTCATGTTGTCGACTTGACGAAGTCATCATTGATATTCCAAGGGTTTGATGATGAGATTCTACTAAAAAGGAGACCATGCATACTGTTAGGGGGGGCTGGTGACTTGTGACTATTCTTGTAGAAACAATCTGTGAAGAGTCCTATGAAATCCTTGATGAGTTACGCATGGACAATCTTGATAGATCATCCCTCGAAAATAAATCCATTGAAAAAATCATGATATTATGATGATGTCTTCTACTTGATCACACAAGGTGAGCAATCCTTCATGAGCTAGAGGAGCTTGTAGAGGAGGGGGGAGATGGTTCATAACATGAAGAGATGCAAACACATCAGTCATGGACCACATTGCTAGAAGAAAGAGTAACATGACAGGGGGAGTAGCATGAAGCAGTGTGAAAGGGGGGGCACTTGGGCACCCCATTTTCCATTGATGTCAAAGGGGGAGAAAATGTTGGAAGAGAGAGAATATTGCCATCAATGACAAAGGGGGAGATTATTAATCAAGGTTTTCATTGATCTCAATATGGCTTTGACTGAGATGTCAATATTCTTGAGATGTTTGGTTCCAGATGATGATGTATTTACCTAAGAAGTTTCCATGTGTCTGATGGGTGATCTAGTCCCTAAGTACAAGCCCATGATGTGAAGAACCATTCTTAATTAACCCATACCTGTGATGATGTTATACTCTTATACGACCACACTTAATGATGGTGTTTGATGGAGACCGGAAGACTAAGTGATAATATGATTGATGCTACACTATCACACATAAGGACATACATAATGATGACATGGACAATGATGGGAGATATGACATGAATGAACTCACCATACTTGATGACATATAACAACATTGTTGGATACATGACAATGGAGAAGCCATTAATGACCTCTTGCTGTCCTAATCACCTTCTGCACTAAAAATTCCAAACAGTGATAAAGAAAATTATTTTTTGACATCTTGAAGACATCATTTCAAAATGGCTCCTTGACCATATTAAAGAGGACTCCTTCCTCTTTACAACGAACCCTCATATGCCCCAAAACTTCCCATGGTTAGAAAGATATTGATTTTTGAAGTTGTGCAATAATTAATTTTTTTTGAGCTGACCTGTCCTAGGTCCCAATGTCGGCCTGCCTTAGTGACGTGTCTCCTCACACAAAACCAGTATAAATACATGTCGTATCTTCTCATTCTTGTCATGGAATTTGGCGAAAATCACAGAAATTTAGAGAGAAAAGCTACAGAACAGCAAGGAGGCCGAGATGTCATAAAAAAAGACTGTTTGGGAAATTTTTTGTTATGGTTTTTGGGACTTGAACATAGGTTTCTAGCCACTAATTTAGTCAAGAATTCATCTGAGATAATTACAGATCCAAAATAGACCAGAAAAAGAGAAAAGGAGTTTCTGGTGGACGTCTAAAGAATTTAACTCAAATTTTCTGTGGTTTGGACCATACTAAAATCTGTGGACATGTATCATCTATGGAAGCTCAGACCTCAAGTAAACTTGGCACTTGTTAAACTCGGTTTGTGGGTGTGCAGACCTTGAAAAAAACAAACTGTGACAACTCTCTTCAGGAAGGACAACCACCAATGACGAAGAACAATCTGATTTTTGGAAGAAACTCGGACTTGTAGCTTATCTCTTGGATCAACATTTGACTTTAGTCTTGGTCTTGTAGCAGCTAGAGGAGGAATAACAATTACTGTCACCTGTGGTCACAAAATTGTAGGGGAAGCTCATTAAAAGCTCGATTCTGTGACATTCTTGGACATACATCACAATTTGGAAACCTTGAGGACAACTGCCTAAGATACCTCAGACCTGTAGCTTACCTTTGTTGTGGACAGTCTTGTGGCTTCACCAATTGGATTGGATTTGTGGGCATTGCCGAAGGACAATGACACACTTTTAGACAATTTTTTTTGAGTTGGCTTTGTGACACTTTGGAGCATCTTTAGAAATATTGTTGATGCAACATTAACATCACATCTTGAAGAATATTTTGACATTGAGAGCATAGTATTGGGCATAGTTTGGTGCAGACTTATTGGTAGAACTGATATACATCTTGAAGCAGATTTGGAGTTGTCTTGAGATATTCTTGAAGACATCTTGAAGCACCTATTGAAGAACTTGTGAAGAAATACCTTGTTGGGAAAGTAAAATGAAGACTCCCTTGAGAAGTTCTCGAATAAGTCCTTGAAGAAGTTTAGAGCAGGTGCAAAACTTGGGCTATCTATTGAAGACATCTTGAAGGCACCCCTGGAGATCATGATACATCGCTGATGTCATCACGAAGTAACCTTGGAGTTCTTTGTTTGGGTACGATGAAGAGCAGTGGTGATACCTTATAAGAAGAAAAGGTTGTCATTAATGATGTGACGTGGAGACTAAGTGTGACAAGGCTTGTTGAAGAAGATTTTGGGAGCCGTGAAGAATAACTAAACATATTTTGATAAAGTGAAGTTGAGGGTTGGAGCCCTAGAGGTTGGTGCCTCATAGAGACAAGGTTGGTGCATTAGAAGATAGGGTTGGAGCCCTTGAGGTTGGTGCCTCAGAATTGACAAGGTTGGTGCCTTGGAAGATAGTGTTGGAACCCTAGAGGATAGGAGTCCTCAAGAGACCAGGTTGGAGTCTGTACTAGATATAGGGTTGGAGCCCTTGAGGTTGGTGCCTCAGAATTGACAAGGTTGGAGTCTTGGAAGTCCAAGTCGGTGCTTGGAAAATACAGGTTGGAGCCTAGGAGATTGAAGATTGGTGTCTTCATCTAGGGTTGGAGCCCTACATATATTGTACTTGATTTATTTTAAAGAAGAAATTAATAAAATCATTTATTCTTATTGTTCATTTTGTGTTCTAAATATAAGTGGTCTAACTAGTAAAAATAACAATTGAAAAGAAATATTGATTCACCCCCCTCTCAGTATTTCCAATAGCTTCTCCCTAGAGATAGTCATTGTCTTCAGGAGATCCAAGCACAAAAACACCTCTGACATAGAATTATTTCAAATGGAGTTGTCTTTAGTGCGACTTTTTAGAGTTTCAGGTGCCAGAATCCAGTGAAACAAATTGAGGTAAAATCTTGATTTCTGATATTTAAACTGGTTTTTTTACTGTATATATAGATTCAACACCCTAAAAAGCCTCTAGGGCTCTTTGATTGTGCATGTAATGTTCCTAATTAGCCCAAGCTAATAGGAATATTTAAATTTTGTTTTATTTTCCATTTATGAATAAATGACTAATGGAGGACATGTAAAACTCCTTAGATCAATGAATAAATCAATGCTCAATGTGAACGAAGCTATATCTGAGCCATTTACATAAAATCCACTTGCATGTGAAACAGGTTTGAGCTATTTGACTGGGTCAACATGACCAAATCTACAGCGCTGTCTAGGTTCAATGTATCTCTTAAAGGGACAACGCAGTTCTAGAAGGAGGACCTCATGTGAAAGGGGTTAAGTGATTCAAGGTGGTTTAGGGTTTTGCACATCCTCATCTTATAAAAGGAAGGAGGTAGCTCAAGTAAGAGGTTGTTGAATGTATTTGATCTTCAAGAATTTGTCTCCTTAGACAAATTCTAGTTCTCTGGGCTGTTTAGCAAGAGACTCGTGATGATCTCCTATTGGGGAATTCTCCATCCTTCCATTGAGTAGCTCTTGGATGGTTTGTGCTACTTCTTTACTATCTGGAATATGGCCAAGCTCCATCTCTCTTTGGCAGTATAAATCTAGTGAGGTTTTCATTGTCTAAGTGAGCTGCAACAAGTGGAACTCTAGTTCTGCAGGATCTAGCTATATTGGAACCTCTTCTCAGTGAGTGTGTCTTTTAACCTCCTGGAAGAGTACATCCACAGCTTGTGCTTCAGTATCAGATCTTGGCATTAGGCCAAAGTGTATATTATCATAAAAAATGCAGTTCCTCTCCCTGGAATGCATAATTCTTGAGGAGCAGAGTTGCAGGGGTTTTGGAGTTCTCCTGGAGGAGAGATCTCTAGTGGAAAGGATATTTCCTTTCACTGTGGTGATCCATGGATTGGCCAACCAATCCATGTAACCTTAAGATTTGATTCATTTTCTGATGTATTTACTACAGAATTTCTGAATACTGATGCAGAACTGTGACTTAGATCTCAGATCTACTCACTGTTGTTGATCATTTGCTGAGATCCCCAAGGGGAGTGTAATAAAGAGCCTATTTGGCTTTCTGATATGTTATAGATCTATGTTTTCAGGTACAAATTTTTTTCAGATCTATAACTGAATAATAAGAAGCTTCAACCTCCTAAAAATCACGATGTCCAGCTCTTCTGTCTCATTCCATGGTTGCAACACCTCATTTTGAGGCCTTTCTTTATGTAAATCTCTGTTTTTCTTAAATTAAATAATTTGAGTCATATCCTAAGTTTCCATAATGATGTTCCAGCACTATTTCAGTTAAAACCCATAGAAATTATGCTATCCATGCTTCAACAAATTTCTGCATAATCTAAGCCATAGGAAATCAAGGTTTTCTAGCCAATTTAGGAAAGGAGGAATGTTCAACATAGCAAAACACATTTTTTTTTTCTTTGAAATTTGAAATTGGAGTCCCTCATAACCCTAGCTATCATATCCACCTACTTTCCCCTCTTATTTTTATGCATATATCTGAATACATTCGTATTAGGGCCTAAATCATCACTTTTCCCCACCTTTTGGTTTATAAAACGCTGTATAAAGTTGTTGTTGCATATTTTATTGAAGGTTAAGTCATTGGAAATCTGTTCTAAGGCATATTTACGCATCTCCAACTCTGGAATACCTTACGGTATTCTCATTTTTGTAGAAATTCCAGATCAGGAACATTACAGTGGTATTAAAGCAAGATCTTTGGCTCAACCTGTGGCTTCAAGCCAAAGTTCTGTAGAGCAAGGAGCAAGGTCAGAATGCTGAAGAAGATGAGTCTTACCTCATCATATTCCAGATCCATGAAGAACCTCTTCAAGGGGGGTAGACAGACAAAGGAGAAAGAAGAAGAAATTGAAACTCCTAGAGGGTTTCAAGGAGAAGAAAGTTGCAGTGAGACCTATAGAAGGTTTCAAGAAGGAGAGGAAGGCCCATGCACTTCCTACCCTCAAAAAGAAGATGAATTGTACAAAAAAAACAAAATCATGGCTCCACCACTTGTAAGAATGACAGAAGAGGATATCTCCCTGCTCCTTTTTTTGACTATGGAGGGTATTGAAGAAAATCTCAAGGAGATTGAAAGGGTGGAGACTTGTACCAGCACTGGCACAACCTTGGAGGAGCAGCATTCATGTTTAGTAATGGAGGAAGACTACACTGTTGTAGAAGAAGCTTTTGATTCTACATCCTACCAAGGTATGATTAAAAATCCATCTGTTGTCATCTCAGCACATTGCATGAAGAAATCCACATTTCTGTATGCTGTTGATTTAGAGAAACAAAGTTGCACTTCTCTGAGCAAGAGCAGTATAGAAGAAGGAAGAACCATTCCTCATGGGGGCATTCCAATTGCAGCTTCATTCATGGAGAAATAGAGGAAGAAATGATGAATGGTAAACATATTGAAGTGAGAAACCTTTTCTCCTTTCCAGATGCCTCTTTCTCAATGAGCACTCCCCAGCTCAAAAAGAAACTTCTACCTGCAGAAGATGCAGAACCTCAATGGTTTTGGAAGGACATAGATGAGAGGTATTTTCTTGGATATCTCAAAGGGATTGAATTTCAAAAGCCCTTGAAATGAAGAAGGTGTAAAACCATGAGGACACGAAGAAGAGATGGGGAAGAGGGCCAGCCTCATTCCTATCCATTGCAAAAGGTTGAAACACCTAGGAAGGTGATTGGATTGCGCAGTGGAAGCATGGAGGGTCTTCTCCACTCATGTATTCATTCATATCTCATTAATGAGGTCTCATTATATAAATATTATAGCACCATCCATGGGCAGCATGTGTCATCACTATCAAAGGATGAGACCCTGAAGATTGCAGAAGGCAAAGAGGAGGGAAAGCTTCACATGGTAAGAAAAATTTGTCCCTCCTTATTTCAACATAATAATGAAAAAAGGAGGCAAAGTGATATATTCAAGAAAATAAAGGACACATCAGTCCATACATCCTTCCATGATCTATGCCTTGATGTCTCCTTTGTTGGAGGAATTCCACCAAGAAGTTCCCATGATGAGCATAAGAGCAAAGTGTTCCCTCAACCTTGTGCATCAACGACATCTCTTTCTAAGAGGAGATTCAACACAACATTGGAGACCTTGGGTAAGAAGAATGCTTATGTAAATCACATCTTATTTCATGATTTCATGTATTCTCTTACTTTACATTTACAGGCCATAACTCCCAAAGGGAGTGTTTTACCTTACAAGCTTCATGGCCAACTATGGGCCAGTGTTATAACATGATGGGTGCTTCCCTAAGGCACCAAATATATATTTCATTTTCAGCCATGGTGAAATGATAAGAGTAGCAAGTAAGTGGCATATGAACCACTTACCACATCTAGATCTGAAGTAGGAAGGAGATAACCTGCGCTGGTTTCTGTTGGGTGAGTGTGGGTGCTCCCCAAATATTTTTATTTTTTTGTCTCATGCCTTGGATTTATATAAAAGGCTGCATAAGAGGAAGGCATGGTTGCTTGGGTTGACAAGAAGGAAGTATGGACACCACATAATGAATTCTATATCCATACATTTACTTTTTCCTACAATGTATGTACATGTATTTATGTTTAGAATGTATTTCAAAATCATGTATGTACTTGGGCTTGGGAGAAATTGTAACCTTCTCATGAGTTGGCATAAGGAGACTTGTTCATATCATGATATTGATGCTCCAAACATGAAAGGAGGGATGACACATTGGGTGAATGTGCTCATGGGGAATGGAATCTTCCATATCTGTTCAGACTTCAAGAAGAGGATAAAACACTACATGGCTACTGCATTGTATATCTTGTTTCTTTTTACAATGGGTCATGTATTGAATTTGTGTCACAAAGAGAAGTCTCTCACATGGGAGAATTTGGAGCACGACATGTGTTGTTTGAATCATATCAGCCAACACCTATTATCCTCCACTATTTTCAATCTTTGAAGAAGCTTATTGCAGCAAGTAGGTGGTGGGATGGGCACTTATTATGCTATGATTTGAAGCAGCATGGGAAGGGAAACTTTCAACATGACACCCTTGGCATGGAAGGGGTAAAAGAGGAAGAGTCAAATCAGCTCACTCTTCCTTCTTTTAAGAAAGAGGATAGATCCATGCACCACTCCATTGATGGGAGAAGGATTGTTGGTGAAAAACATGATCATGTTACATATGTTTTATAGTCTAATTTCATGTACTCTTACACCATGTTTTTGCAGGCCATGACCCCAAGGAGGAGTGTTATATCATGTGAGCCTCTTGGCCAATATTGGGCCACGAAAATTTCTGAATTGGGCCACTCCCTTGAGAAGAAGAGGGAGATTTTGCAAAATGATGGGTGCATCCCCAAAGCACCAAACATATATCACACTTTCAGCCATGGTGATATGGTGTGGGCAGCAAGTAAGTGGTGGGAAAACCACTTACATTATTTACATTTGATGCAAGCAAGGTATGCCATGCATTGGTTCCACATGTGGGACTATGACCCACCTCCATATGTGCAATTTTTTGTTTTCAAGCACATTGTTTTGATTCCCTATCTTGATGATGTACTTATAATTTTATGGGGATGTATGGAGAAAGGAGGAAGGATGGCATGTGCCTCATGGGATGTCTACTCTCCATGTAATTTATGTTTTCTTGTTTCAGGGAGAGCATGGGGGCAAACCATGTTTGTTTCATATGATCTATTGTCTCCTTATGGGATGAGCTATTTGCATCTCATGAGAACCTTGGAGGAGCAAGACATGGATGGATTGGTGAGCACTTGACTTATGGAGGAAGCTTATCTTATGTTGGTGTCACCAAGGAGGAGATTTTGCAACACTCACCTTGCAGTTGCTTGAGGACAAGCAACAATTTTGGAGGGGAGGACTGTAATGTTCCTAATTAGCCCAAGCTAATAGGAATATTTAAATTTTATTTTATTTTCCATTTTTGAATAAATGAATAATGGAGGACATGTAAAACTCCTTATATCAATGAATAAATCAATGATAAATGTGAAAAAATCTATATCTGAGCCATTTACATAAAATCCACTTGCATGTGAAACAGGTTTGAGCTATTTGACTGGGTCAATAGGACCAAATCTACAACGCTGTTTAGGTTCAATGTATCTCTTAAAGGGACAACGTAGTTCTAGAAGGAGGACCTCATGTGAAAGGAGTTAAGTGATTCCATGTGGTTTAGGGTTTTTCACATCCCCATATTATAAAAGGAATGAGGTGGCTCAAGGAAAAAGGTTGTTGAATGTATTTGATCTTCAAGAATTTGTCTCCTTAGACACATTCTAGTTCTCTGGGCTGTTTAGCAAGAGACTAGTGAGGATCTCCTATTGGGGAATTCTCAATCCTTCCATTGAGTAGCTCTTGGAGGGTTTGTGCTACTTCTCTACTATCTGGCATATGGCCAAGCTCCATCTCTCTTTGGCAGCGTAAATCCAGTGAGGGTTTCATTGTCTAAGTGAGCTGTAGCAAGTGGAACTCTAGATCTGCAAGATCTAGCTATATTGGAACCTCTTCTCAGTGAGTGTGTATTTTAACCTCCTGGAAGTGTGCATCCATAGCTTGTGCTTCAGTCTTAGATCTTGGCATCAGGCCAAAGTGTAAATTATCATAAACAGCATAGTTCCTCTCCCTGGACTACGTAATTCTTGAGGAGCAGTGTTGCAGGGGTTTTGGAGTTCTCCTGGAGGAGAGATCTCTAGTGGATAGGATCTTTCCTTTCACTGTGGTGATCCATGGATTAGCCAAAAAATCCATGTACCCTTTAGATATGATTCATTTTATGATGTATTTACTACCAAATTTCTGAATACTGCTATAGCACTATGACTTAGATCTCAGATCTACTTACTGTTGTTGATAATTTGCTGAGATCCCGAAGTGGAGTGTAATAAAGAGCCTATTTGGCTTTCTGATCTGTTATAGATCTATGTTTTCATGTACAATTTTTTTGCAGATACGTAAATGAATAATAATAAGCTTCAGCCTCCTAAAAATCATGCTGTCCAGCTCTTCTGTCTCATTCCATGGTCGTAGCACCTAATTTTGAGGCCTTTCTTTATGTAAATATCTGTTTTTATTAAATTAAATCATCTGAGTCATATCCTTAGTTTCCACACTGATGTTATAGCACTATTTTATTTAAAACCTTCAGAAATTATGCTATCCATGCTTCAGAAAATTTCTGCATAATCTAAGCCATGGGAAATCAGGGTTTTCTAGCCAATTTAGGAAAGGAGTAACTGTTTAACATAGAAAAACGCATTTTGTTTTGCTGAAATTTGACATGGGAGTCCCTCATAACCATAGCTATTAGATAAAACATATTTCCCCTCTTATTGTTATGCAGATACCTGAATACATTTGTTTTAGGGCCTAAATGATCACTTTTCCCCAACTTTTGGTTTATAAAATGCTGCATAAAGTTGCTGCTACATATTTTATTGGAGTTTAAGTCATTAGACATATTTTATAACTCATATTTATTCATATAGAACTCTGGAATACCTTAGGGTATTCTCATTGTTGTAGAAATTCCAGATCAGGAACATTACAATGGTATCAGAGAAAGATCTTTGGCTCAGCATGGGGCTTCAAGCCAAAGTACTGCAGAGGAAGGAGCAAGGTTAGAATGCTGAAGAAGATGAGTCTTACCTCATCATATTCTAGATCCATGAAGAGCCTCTTCAAGGAGGGTAGACAGACAAAGGAGAAAGAAGAAGAAAATGAAACTCCTAGAGGATTTCAAGGAGAAGAAAGTTGCAGTGAGACCTATAGAAGGTTTCAAGAAGGAGAGGAAGACCGATGCACTTCCTACCCTCACAAATAAGATGCATTGTATAGAAAAAACAAAAGCATGGCTCCACCACTTGGAAGAATGACAGAAGAGGAGATCTCCCTGCTCCTTTTCCGGACTATGAAGGGTATTGAAGAAAATCTCAAGGAGATTGAAAGTATGAAGACTTGTACCAGCACTGGCACAACCTTGGAGGAGCAGCCTTCATGTTAAATAATGGAGGAAGACTACACAGTTGTAGAAGAAGCTTTTTCTTCTACATCCTACCAAGGTATGATTAAAAATCCATTGGTTGTCATCTCAGCACATTGCATGAAGAAATCTACATTTTTGTATGCTGTTGATTTAGAGCAACAAAGTTGCACTGCACTATGCAAGAGTAGTAAAGAAGAAAGGAAGCACCATTCCTCATGGGGGCATTCAAATTGCAGCTTCATTAATGAAGCAATGGAGGAAGAAATGATGAATGGTAGACATCTTGAAGTGAGAAACCTTTTCTCCTTTCTAGATGCCTCTTTCTCAATGAGCATTCCCCATCTCAAAGAGAAACTTCTATCTGCAGAAGATCCAGAACCTCAATGGTTTTGGAAGGACATAGATGAGAGGTCTTTTGTGGATATCTCAAAGGGATTTCATTTCAAAAGCCCCTGAAATGCGGAAGGTGTAAAACCATGAGGACACAAAGAGGATATGGGGAAGAGGGCCGACCTCATTCCTATCCATTGCAGAAGGTTGAAACACCTAGGAAGGTGATTGGATTGCGCAGTGGAAGCATGGAGGGTCTTCTCCACTCATGTATGCAGTCATCTCTTGGTAAGGAGGTCTCATTATATAAATATTATGGCACCATCCATGGGCAGCATGTGTCATCACTATCAAAGGATGAGACCCTAAAGATTGTAGAAGGCAAAGAGGAGGGAAAGCTTCACATGGTAAGAAACATTTGTCCCTCTTTATTTCAGCATAATAATGCAAAAAGGAGGAAAAGTGATCTATTCAAGAAAAACAAGGACACATCAATTCATACATCCTTCCATGATCTATGCCTTGATGTCTCCTTTCTTGGAGGAATTCCACCAAGAAGTTTCCATGATGAGCAAAAGAGCAAAGTGTTCCCTCAACCTTGTGCATCAATGGAATCTCTTTCTAAGAGGAGAGCCAACAAAACATTAGAGACCTTGGGTAAGAAGCATGCTTATGTAAATCACATCTTATTTCATGATTTCATGTATTCTCTTACTTTACATTTGTAGGTCTTAACTCCCAAAGGGAGTGTTTTACCTTACAAGCTTCATGGCCAACTATGGGCCAAGATTATTTTCAAATATGACCACTGCCTTGATGGGCTAAGGGAGGTGTTACAAAATTATGGGTGCTTCCCTAAGGCACCAAATATACATTTCATTTTCATCCATGGTGAAATGATAAGAGTAGCAAGTAAGTGGCATATGAACCACTTACCACATCTAGATCTGAAGCAGGCAGGAGATAACCTGCGCTAGTTTCTGTAGGATGAGTGTGGGTGCTCCCCAAAATTTCTGATTTTCTTGTCTTATGCCTTGGATTTATATAAAAGGCTACATAAGAGGAAGGCATGGTTACTTGGGTTAACAAGAAGGAAGTATGGACACCACATAATGAATTCCATATCCATACATTTACTTTTTCTTGCAATGTATGTACATGTATTTCTGTTTAGAGTGTATTTCAAAATCATGTATGTACTTGGGCTTGGGAGAAATTGTAACCTTCTCATGAGTTGGCATAAGGAGACTTGTTAATATCATGATATTGATGCTCCAAACATGAAAGGAGGGATAACACATTGGGTGAGTGTGCTCATGGGGAATGGAACCTCCCATATCTGTTCATACTTCAAGAAGAGGATAAAACACAACATGGCTACTGCATTGTAGATCTTGTTTCCTTTTACAATGGGTCATGTATTGAATTTGTGTCACGAAGAGAAGTCTCTCACATGGGAGAATTTGGAGCATGACATGTGTTGTTGGAATAATATTTAGCCAACACCTATTATCCTCCACTATTTTCAAGCTTTGAAGAAGTTTGTTGCAGCAAGTAGGTGGTGGGATGGCCACTTATTATGCTATGATTTGAAGCAGCATGGGAAGGGAAACTTTCCACATGACACCCTTGTCATGGAACGGGTCAAAGAGGAAGATTCAAATCAGCTCACTCTTCCTTCTTTTGAGAAAGAGGATAGATCCATGCACCACTCCATTGATGGGAGAAGGATTGTTGGTGAAAAACATGATCATGTTACATATGTTTTATATTCTGATTTCATGTACTCTTACACCATGTTTTTGCAGGCCATGACCCCAAGGAGGAGTGTTATATCATGTGAGCCTCTTGGCCAATATTGGGCCCCAAAATTTTTTGAATTGGACCACTCCCTTGAGAAGAAGAGGTAGATTTTGAAAAATGATGGGTGCTTCCCCAAAGCACCATACATATATCACACTTTCAGCCATGGTGATATGGTGTGGGCAGCAAGTAAGTGGTGGGAAAACCACTTACCATATCTACATTTGATTCAAGCAAGGGATGCCTTGCATTGGTTCCACATGTGGGACTATGACCCACCTCCATATGTGCAATTTTCTGTTTTCAAGCACATTGTTTTGATTCCTTATCTTGATAATGTAATTATAATTTTATGGGGATGTATGGAGAATGGAGGAAGAATGGCATGTACCTCATGGGATGGCTACTCTCCATGTACCTTATGTTTTCTTGTTTCAGGGAGAGCATGGGGGCAAACCATGTTTGTTTCATATGATCTATTGTGTCCTTATGGGATGAGCTATTTTCATCTCATGAGAACCTTGAAGGAGCAAGACATGGATGGATTGGTGAGCACTTGGCTTATGGAGGAAGCTTATCTTATGTTGGTGTCACCAAGGAGGATATTTTGCAGCACTCACCTTGCAGTTGCTTGAGGACAAGAAACAATTTTGGAGGGGAGGACTGTAATGTTCCTAATTAGCCCAAGCTAATAGGAATATTTAAATTTTGTTTTATTTTCCATTTTACATGTCCTCCATTAGTCATTTATGAATAAATGATTAATGGAGGACATGTAAAAATCCTTAGATCAATGAATAAATCAATGCTCAATGTGAACAAAGCTATATCTGAGCCATTTACATAAAATCCACTTGCATGTGAAATAGGTTTGAGCTATTTGACTGGGTCAACAGGACCAAATCTACAGTGCTGTCTAGGTTCAATGTATCTCTTAAAGGGACAACGCAGTTCTAAAAGAAGGACCTCATGTGAAAGGGGTTAAGTGATTCAAGGTGGTTTAGGGTTTTGCACATCCTCATCTTATAAAAGGAAGGAGGTGGCTCAAGGAAAAGGTTGTTGAATGTATTTGATTTTCAAGAATTTGTCTCAGAAAAATTCTATTTCTCTGGGCTCTTTAGCAAGAGACTAGTGAGGATCTCCTATTGGGGAAATCTCCATCCTTCCATTGAGTAGCTCTTGGAGGGTTTGTGCTACTTCTCTACTATCTGGCATATGGAAAAGCTCCATCTCTCTTTGGCAGTGTAAATCTAGTGAGGGTTTCATTGTCTAAGTGAGCTGCAGCAAGTGGAACACTAGATCTGCAAGATCTAGCTATATTGGAACCTATTCTCAGTGAGTGTGTTTTCTAACCTCCTGGAAGAGTCAATCCACAGCTTGTGCTTCAGTATCATATCTTGGCATCAGGCCAAAGTGTATATTATCATAAACAACACAGGTCCTCTCCCTGGACTGCGTAATTCCTGAGGAGAAGAGTTGCAGGGGTTTCGGAGTTCTCTTGGAGGAGAGATCTCGAGTGGAAAGGATATTTCCTTTCACTGTGGTGATCCATGGATTGGAAAACCAATACATGTACCATTCAGATCTCATTGATTTTCTAATGTATTTACTGCATAATTTCTGAATACTGCTACAGAACTATGACTTAGATCTCAGATCTACTCACTGTTGTTGATCATTTGCTGAGATCCCCAAGGGGAGTGTAATAAAGAGCCTATTTGGCTTTATGATCTGTTATAGATCTATGTTTTCATGTAAAAATTTGTTTCAGATCTGTAACTCAATAATAAGAAGCTTCAGCCTCCTAAAAATCACGCTGTCCAGCTCTTCTTTCTCATTCCATGGTTGCAGCACCTCATTTTGAGGCCTTTCTTTATGTAAATCTCTGTTTTTATTAAAGTAAATAATATGATTCATATAATAAGTTGAAATAATGATATTACAAAACTATTTCAGTTAAAAACCTTAGAAATTATTCTATCCATGCTTCAACAAATTTCTGCATAATCTAAGCCATGGGAAATCAAGGTTTTCTAGCCAATTTAGGAAAGGAGGAACTGTTTAACATAGAAAAACGCATTTTTTTTTTGCTGAAATTCGACATGAGAGTCCCTCATAACTCTATATATCAGATCCAACCTCTTTCCCCTCTTATTTGTACGCATATATATGAATACATTCATTTTAGGGTCTAAATCATCACTTTTCCCCACCTTTTGGTTTATAAAACATTCTATAAAGTTGCTGCTAAATATTTTATTGGAGGTTAAGTCATTGGAAATATGTTCTAAGGCATATTTCTGCATATCCAACTCTAGAATACCTTAGGGTATTCTCATTGTTGTAGAAATTCCAGATCAGGAACATTACAGTGGTATCAGAGCAAGATCTTTGGCTCAGCCTGTGGCTTCAAGCCAAAGTTCTGTAGAGCAAGGAGAAATGTTAGAATGTTGAAGAAGATGAGACTTACCTCATCATATTCCAGATCCATGAAGAGCCTCTTCAAGGAGGGTAGGCAGACAAAGGAGAAAGAAGAAGAAAATGAAACTCCTAGAGGGTTTCAAGGAGAAGAAAGTTGCAGTGAGAACTATAGAAGGTTTCAATAAGGAGAGGAAGACCGATGCACTTCCTACCCTCACAAAGAAGATGCATTGTACAGAAAAAATAAAAGCATGGCTCCACCACTTGGAAGAATGATAGAAGAGGAGATCTCCCTGCTCCTTTTCCGGACTATGAAGGGTATTGAAGAAAATCTCAAGGAGATTGAAAGGGTGGAGACTTGTACCAGCACTGGCACAACCTTGGAGGAGCAGCCTTCATGTTCAGTAATGGAGGAAGACCACACAGTTGTAGAAGAAGCTTTTTCTTCTACATCCTACCAAGGTATGATTAAAAATCCATCTATTGTCATCTCAACACATTGCATGAAGAAATCTACATTTCTGTATGCTGTTGATTTAGAGTAACAAAGTTGCACTGCGCTGTGTAAGAGCAGTAAAGAAGAAAGGAGGCACCATTCCTCATTGGGGAATTCAAATTGCAGCTTCATTCATGAAGCAATGGAGGAAGAAATGATGAATGGCAGACATCTTGAAGTGAGAAACCTTTTCTCCTTTCTAGATGCCTCTTTCTCAATGAGCACTCCCCAGCTCAAAGAGAAAATTATACCTGCAGAAGATCCAAAACCTCAATGGTTTTGGAAGGACATAGATGAGAGGTATTTTCTTGGAGATCTCAAAGGGATTGCATTTCAAAAGCCCTTGAAATGCAAAAGGTGTAAAACCATGAGGACACAAAGAGGAGATGGGGAAGAGGGCCAACCTCATTCCTATCCACTACAGAAGGTTGAAACACCTAGGAAGGTGATTAGATTGTGTAGCGGAAGCATGGAGGGTCTTCTACACTCATGTATTCAGTCATCTCTCATTAAGGAGGTCTCATTGTATAAATATTATGGCACCATCCATGGGCAGCATGTGTCATCACTATCAAAGGATGAGACCTTGAAGATTGCAGAAGGCAAAGAGGAGGGAAAGCTTCACATGGTAAGAAACATTTTTCCCTCTTTATTTCAGCATACTAATGCAAAAAGGAGGCAAATTGATCTATTCAAGCAAAGAAAGGACACATCAGTCCATACATCCTTCCATGATCTATGCCTTGATGTCTCCTTTCTTGGAGGAATTCCACCAAGAAGTTCCCATGATGAGCATAAGAGAAAACTGTTCCCTCAACCTTGTGCATCAATGGCATCTTTTTCTAAGAGGAGAGCCAACACAACATTGGAGACCTTGGGTAAGAAGCATACTTATGTAAATCACATCTTATTTCATGATTGCATGTATTCTCTTACTTTACATTTGCAGGCCATAACTCCCAAAGGGAGTGTTTTATCGTACAAGCTTCATGGCCAACTATGGGCGAAGATTATTTTCAAATATGGCCACTACCTTGATGGGCTAAGGGAAGTGTTACAACATGATGGGTGCTTCCCTAAGGCACCAAATATACATTTCATTTTCAGCAATGGTGAAATGATAAGAGCAGCAAGTAAGTGGCATATGAACCACTTGCCACATCTAGATCTGAAGCAGGAAGGAGATAACCTGCACTGATTTCTGTTGGGTGAGTGTGGGTGCTCCCCAAAATTTCTGATTTTCTTTTCTCATGCCTTGGATTTATATTAAAGGCTGCATAAGAGGAAGGCATGGTTTCTTGGGTTGACAAGAAGGAAGTACGGACACCACATAATTAATTCCATATCCATACATTTACTTTTTCCTACAATGTATGTACATGTATTTTTGTTTAGAATGTATTTCAAAATCATGTATGTACTTGGGCTTGGGAGAAATTGTAACCTTATCATGAGTTGGCATAAGGAGACTTGTTCATATCATGATATTGATGCTCCAAACATGAAAGGAGGGATGACACATTGGGTGAATGTGCTCATGAGGAATGGAATCTGCCATATTTGTTCATACTTCAAGAAGAGGATAAAACGCTACATGGCTACTGCATTATATATCTTGTTTCTTTTTACAAAGGGTCATGTATTGAATTTGTGTCATGAAGAGAAGTCTCTCACATGGGAGAATTTGGAGCATGACATGTGTTGTTTGAATCATATTCAACCAACACCTATTATCCTCCACTATTTTCAAGCTTTGAAGAAGCTTATTGCAGCAAGTAGGTGGTGGGATGGCCACTTATTATGCTATGATTTGAAGCAGCATGGGAAGGGAAAATTTCCACATGACACCCTTGGCATGGAAGGGGTCAAAGAGGAAGAGACAAATCAGCTCACTCTTCCTTCTTTTGAGAAAGAGGATAGATCCATGCACCACTCCATTGATGGGAGAAGGATTGTTGGTGAAAAACATGATCATGTTACATATGTTTTATATTCTGATCTCATGTACTCTTACACCATGTTTTTGCAGGCCATGACCCCAAAGAGGAGTGTTATATCATGTGAGCCTCTTGGCCAATATTGGGCCCCAAAAATTTCTGAATTGGGCCACTCCCTTGAGAAGAAGAGGGAGATTTTGCAAAATGATCGGTGCTTCCCCAAAGCACCAAACATATATCACACTTTCAGCCATGATGATATGGTGTGGGAAGCAATTAAGTGGTGGGAAAACCACTTACCATATCTACATTTGATGCAAGTAGGTGATGCCTTGCATTGGTTCCACATGTGGGACTATGACCCACCTCCATATGTGCAATTTTCTGTTTTCAAGCACATTGTTTTGATTCCCTATCTTGATAATGTACTTATAATTTTATGCGGATGTATGGAGAAAGGAGGAAGGATGGAATGTGCCTCATGGGATGGATAATCTCCATGTAATTTATGTTTTATTGTTTCAGGGAGAGCATGGGGGAAAACCATGTTTGTTTCATTATATCTATTGTCTCCTTATGGGATGAGCTATTTGCATCTCATGAGAACCTTGAAGGAGAAAGACATGGATGGATTGGCGAGAAGTTGGCTTATGGAGGAAGCTTATCTTATGTTGGTGTCACCAAGGAGGAGATTTTTCAGCACTCGCCTTGCAGTTGCTTGAGGACAAGAAAATATTTTGGAGGGGAGGACTGTAATGTTCCTAATTAGCCCAAGCTAATAGGAATATTTAAATTTTGTTTTATTTTCCATTTATGAATAAATGACCAATGGAAGACATGTAAAACTCCTTAGATAAATGAATAAATCATTGCTCAATGTGAACAAATCTATATCTAAGCCATTTATATAAAATCCAGTTGCATGTGAAACAGGTTTGAGCTATTTGACTAGGTCAACGGGACCAAATCTACAGCGCTGTCTAGGTTCAATGTATCTCTTAAAGGGACAGCGCAATTCTAGAAGGAGGACCTTATGTGAAAGGGGTTAAGTGATTCAAGGTGGTTTAGGGTTTTGCACATCCTCATATTATAAAAGGAAGGAGGTGGTTCAAGAAAACGGGTTTTGAATGTATTTGATATTCAAGAATTTGTCTCAGACAAATTTTAGTTCTCTGGGATGTTTAGCAAGAGACTAGTGAGGATCTCCTATTGGGGAATTTTCCATCCTTCCATTGAGTAGCTCTTGGAGGGTTTGTGCTACTTCTCTACTATTTGGCATATGGCCAAGCTCCATCCCTCTTGGCAGCGTAAATCCAGTGAGGGTTTCATTGTCTAAGTGAGTTGCAGCAAGTGGAACTCTAGATCTGCAAGATCTAGCTATATTGGAACCTCTTCTCAGTGAGTGTGTCTTTTAACCTCCTGGAAGAGTGCATCCACATCTTGTGCTTCAGCATCAGATCTTGGCATCAGGACAAAGTGTATATGATCATAAACAATGCAGTTGCTCTCCCTAGACTGCGTAATTCTTGAGGAGCAGAGTTGGAGGGTTTTGAAGTTCTCCTGGAAGAGAGATCTCTAGTGGAAATGATCTTTCCTTTCACTGTGGTGATCCATGGATTGGCCAGCCAATCCATGTACCGTTCAGATCTGATTCATTTGCTGATGTACTTACTACAGAATTTCTGAATACTGCTACAGAACCATGACTTAGATCTCAGATCTACTCACTGTTGTTGATCATTTGCTGAGATCCCCAAGGGGAGTGTAATAAAGAGCCTATTTGGCTTTCTGATATGTTATAGATCTATGTTTTCATGTAAACATTTGTTTCAGATCTGTCACTAAATAATAAGAAGCTTCTTCCTTCTAAAAATCATGCTGTCCAGCTCTTCTGTCTCATTCCATGGTTGCAACACCTCATTTTGAGGCCTTTCTTTATGTAAATCTTTGTTTTTCTTAAATTAAATAATCTGAGTCATATCCTAAGTTTCCATACTAATGTTCCAGCACTATTTCAGTTAAAACCCTTAGAAATTATGCTATCCATGCTTCAGCAAATTTCTGCATAATCTAAGCCATGGGAAATCAAGGTTTTCTAGCCAATTTAGGAAAGGAGGAACTATTTAATATAGAAAAACACATTTTTTTTTGCTGAAATTTGACATGGGAGTCTCTAATAACCATGGATATCATATCCAACTTCTTTCCCCTCTTATTTTTATGCAGATATCTGAATACATTTGTTTTAGGGCCTAAATGATCACTTTTCCCCACCTTTTGGTTTATAAAATGCTGTATAAAGTTGCTGCTGCATATTTTATTGGAGGTTAAGTCATTGGACATCTGTTCTAAGGCATATTTCTGCATCTCAAACTTTTTAATACCTTAGGGTATTCTCATTGTTGTAGAAATTCCAGATAAGGAACATTACAGTGCAAAGTTACCCATCAAAATTCTATTTTCAATAAATTCCTACAGGAATTTAGGGAAATTAGACTGTAAAAAAATACAGTAAAAGCCTTCAAAAAGTCTCTCTATAGACTACTCGATTTCAAACTGCTTAGTAAATAATGCCATGAATATCACTCCACCTACCTCTAAAGAAGTATGTGAATTAAAAATATAGATATATTTTCTAGAAATATTTGATATTCTAAAATAGAAGAGAGCAACGGGTAGAGAGTTTCCCAAGATTCAGCTATCTAGACATATTAGTGTATGATTATTTTGGACCAATATATTTTAGGAAACAAATATGTTCCTCTCCCATTGCAGACATAAGAGTTACAATAAGTTCTTTCCCTTGATCTATGACACCAGCTAGTCATCAGCAGGTAGCTTGAGATCATCCTTGGTCTGCCCATATTCAGTCAACAGGCTAACAAAACCATCCTCATAAATTCCGATTAGTTGATAATCAGTACGAGTAACATGAGGGACATTCTAGTCGTGTGAAGAGGGCACAATATCTTCCTGTAATTTTATATTTTTTATGGATAATTTTTACTGATGTCCATCGCTTCTAAGCGCTACTCACTATGTGGATCATGCATAAGAAGAGAGATGCCTGCTTGTAAAGGCAACCAATATGTTGGTCGAATGTCACTGATGTTAATGCCAAATGCAATCCTTCTACTTCGAGAGCGAGAGGTATGGTTCATGTTTCTACGTGGTAAAAAACTATTAGACCGAGGAAGAAAATCCAAAGATTATATTGGCTAGATTTATCTAGTGAATCCCATCATACTAACAAACACTTTTTGTAAATATAAAATAATTTAATTTTATGAACACTCACTTTTTGTAAATATAAAATAATTAAAAAAATAAAATTATACGTCTCATCTTTTTAGGTTGATAATGAAACAAATTTGAAAAAAAAATATGTATTTGAAATTTTAGGAAAGGAAAACTCGTACAGTAATAATAAGACATACATTAATATAGTGAGGCATCTCAGAGAGTTTTGTGATTTATTTTAGAAATCTATAAACTCCAAAAAGAAATTATGTATTTGAAATTTTGGGAAAAAGACAATTCTTGCAATAATAATAAGACCTACAATATTACATTGAGTTATTTGGACAAAGCTTTGTGACTTATTTTGGGAATCTGTAAACTCCATAAAATGGCTTTGGTGTGTTGGAGGACATGCCCATTACCCAACATCTTGCTTTGTCCCAAATGATGAACATAGCAACAACTCCACCAAATCCGATCCCTAATCCCAATGACAATGCTAACAAGGACATTTTTTCATTGACATAGCTCAACAATCCCCATTTAGCATTACTACTGTTGCTATTTCCTCCAACAATTGTTCTCTTTGGCTTATCAGTTTACTTGCATGTTGGTAGAGAAAGGCCACATAAGCATTCATTCTTGTCAAAAGATGTTACATTGAAAGTGGAAAATTGTGTCCCTGTTGGAATTGAGCCACAAAGGTTGTTATATGAAACATCGAAAGAAGCCAACATTGATAATCTAGAGAGAACTTCAGGAATAAGTCCACTCAATTTTTTTTTTGCCAAGTCTAATTGCTCCAAAGAAGGTATCTCACTCAGAGATGCAGGAATATGTCCTTCCAATTGATTTCCTGATAAATTTAGTAGTATTAAGCTACTCATGCTTCCTATATTTGTAGGGATTTCTCCTATAAGATTATTACAAGACAAATCGAATATAGTGTTTGCAGGCAATAGATATGACACATTATACTCAATTCCTTTGATGTCAATAGTAATTTCCCAATATAATTTTTCATTTTTTTACACATTTGAAAATCCAATGAGCCTCTCAAGATGTGTTGGTATCCTTCCACTGAATTTGTTGTTGGATAAATCCAACACATGTAACTTGGTAATATTTGTGATGTGTTGAGGAATATAACCATGCAGATTATTATAACCAAGGATTATAGCTTCCAAGTTTGGAAAATATGTGAATTATTGAGGAAGCTCCCCTGTCAATCCATTTTTCCTTAAATCCAGGAGCCAAAGTCATGTACAATTGGCCAAAGATGCAAGAAATGTCCCAATAAAGTTATTAGAGTGAGCAGAGAATATTCTCATATTAGTACAATTTCCAATGCCGTTAGGAATCAGTCTCTCCAAGATGTTTTTTGATAAATCTAATATGTCTAATGAAATCAAACCATTAATACTCTCAGGTATACTCCCTGAGATATTGTTATTATATATGGTTAGTGTAGAGAGAAAGCTTAAACGGCCTATGCTATATGGAATATGTCCAGTTAACTTGTTTGAATGCAAGTTTAAGTATGCCAAAAAATGAAGCTTTCCTATGGCTCTTAGAAGTGTGCCTTTCAAGTTGTTGTTTGAGAGGTGAAGGAATTGGAATTTCTTTAAATTGGTAATGGTTTCAAGAATGATACCAGTAATTGTATTATTACTAAGATATAGTTGACTCAATTAACTCAAATTATTAATAGCTATAAGAATACTACCGTTTAATATATTATTACTCAGATCTAGAGAATCCAGTTGACTCAAGTGGGTAGGAGCTATAGGAATGCCACCACTAAGCATGTTTGAAGAAAGATCTAACATTTCTAATTGAGTCAAGTTGAGAATAGATTTAGGTATATTGTTAGTGAGCCTATTGAAATGGATACTTACAGAGTTCAAAGTGGTTAGCTTAGCAATGCCTTTAGGGAGATCAGTGAGTTTATTGGTAGAGATATCTAAGGAGGTCAATTTGGTCAAATTGGCAATTTCTACAAGGATGTGACTAAGTCCACAATCGTAAAGTGCTAAGTCCGTCAACGTGGTCAAGTTGAAAATGGCTTTAGGTTGTTGGAAATGTTGTCATTGATGGCAAAGGAGATGGCAAAGGAGGAACACCTAGCAACAAGGAAAAGGAGACAGAATAGAAACAGAGAGATAGCTAAAGAAGACTGCTGGAAATGTTGACAAGGAGACCATTAGATATGAAGAAAGGTAAAGAAATATAGCAAAAGAGGCAGCAAAGATGTAGGGAGATCTAAAGAGCTGCAGAGGGTCGAGCAACTGTAAATACAGAGAATACAAAGAATACAGAGATAGAGAATACAGAGACAGAGAATACAGAGAATACAAAGAATACATAGGCAGAGAATATATAGAATACAGAGATAGAGAATACAGTGAAACAGTGAATACAAATAATATAATGGAAGGGTTTATATGCAATGGTGAGAGGCGGAAGCTACAAAGAAATGTATCTGAGGTAGAGCCATTAAGATGTGGAACCATGCAGAAAGGGCGGAATTGAAAGGCAAAATAAAGAAATTGATAAATATCTATTCTAGTTATAATGCAGGGTTAATACACAAACTGCGTATTTAAACGAAATATGGAGGAAAAATAAACATTGAAGCGGAATTATAAGAACCGAAACCTTGAGTCAAGAACGGAACCTTGAAGGAATAGTAAATCCAGAGTTGAGAAACTAGCGGGTTCGCGTGGTTCATAAGTGGTAAAAAAAATTTGTGAAAAAAATGCGATTAGGGTCGCCGCTGGCCACATGTCCTAGGGTGGTATTTGAATACCATTTACATCACGTAATTTTCATGTGTTAACCCTCGGCCCAAAGAGAAACACGATATTAGCTGTGTCCGTCCGATTTCCAATGTTGGAAGATCTACGGTAATCACACTTGCACGATGTACGAAGGTTATTAGAGGTAAAGCACTGTGGGTCTGAGTCAAACGTATGTTGAAAATTGAAACATAAACCAAAGTTTAAAGTGAAATGTTGTGGGCCCGAATAACATTACATGTGGGCATTTGGGTAGTTACCAAAGTTTAAAGCCAAAACTTATTTCATATGAGGCGTATTCATTATACATTCAAAGGTTTTTATAATGTTTTTTAACATTTGTTGACATATGTTATGTGAATTGATATGCTGTGGACGTTATGTAATGGTTCTGATAATAAAGTTCATGTGTGGGAGTATTGGTGAAACCAAAGTCAACCTTTGGTAAACTATAAGGTGAGAAGGGCGCATATTTGCGTGTGAGTTGATACCTTGGGTTTAATAAAAGTCGAGAAGTTGAATTAAAGTGTGTGGGACCCAGAACTTAAATATAGTGATTATATAGTGGTTTTTTTTCCAAGCCTTGGGTATACACACCTCAAGGAAATGTGGGACCGAGGATATTATATAAGCGTTCACTGGGGATTTAAATGCGAAACCAAAGGTTTTATTTTGATGGTTGAGGATGTATTATATGTTAACGTGCTATGTATGTAAATAAAGATTGTGGGCCCGAACATTCACTTATACTCTGGTGGGCAGATATATGTTAATAGGCGTATATGAATGTTATTCAAATAAGTATTGTTAAGAGTGACCATTAAATATATGCGTAATGGAGATACTTTGGGTTTAAAACAAGCGAAATATTATAAGGTGGGACCTTCACGAATCGCATCGAAATAAAATAGAGCTATGGCACATACCTTTTAAAGTTGCGATTGCGCTTAATCGGATCAGAACAATCACAAAGGAATCAAATCGCATCAGCGGAGAAAGAGAGACGACCAAAGTGAAAATTGTGATTGCGATTGAGCGATTGAAGGACAACCGTCGTATTTGAGGAAGGATGGACGAAGGACAGGTGAGTCACTTGATTACATGGTGGGACCTTTGCTAATCGCATCAGTGGAAATCAAATGACCAAGTCACAAGAGCACTGTGAATGTTGCGATTTCAATTGAAAATAAATGAGGCAGAGTATAGCTGTTATGTGGGCTCCATACAAAAGAAAAGGTTAATATATGTTTGCTCCGAGTTTTTAACCAAAGCTGAAGAGTTAAAAGAAATTAAAGAAGAAAATATATATATATGAAACAACACACACACACACACACACACACACACACACACACACACACACATATATATATCTGTGAAAAGTGAACCATCGCATCAGAGTGAAAGAAGAGCATCGGAACATACAATTGAAAGTTGCGATTGTGATTAATCGCATCATAACCATCACAAGGGAAGTAATCGCAATCGAAAGTATTCAAGAGGTGATTCATCGCATCGGAGAATAGAGCAAGTTCGGCAAGTAGGCCCGAAAGGGTGTTTTCTATGTTCAAAAGGGTCTATTATGATTATATCACCGATAGTCATTTGCGTTATATAAAAAGGCAATTATATATGCAGGAGTTACACAACTGCAGTGAACAAAAGAGCATACAGAGACGAAAAAGACAGAGACAACAAAAGATAAGACAAACACACGGCGATCCAAAAACTGAATGGGTTGATTTGAAATCCATATTGTAACTGAATGTAAATGTTTTAATTGGTTTTATATTGTTTGTGATGCACTGGAAAGTCTCCAGAGGAAAAAAAAATCCCACTGTAATATTGAAATCTATACATAGTGTTATATTTTTTTTCTAAATGATTTGGACAAAGGAATTGAGAAGGTAGAAGCCAAAAAGTCATGGCGGTTCACTCCAAATCATCTATAGAATACGAACAGTCAAGAGGGGAACTCTATAAATGATACCTCATAGATATGCATATAGAGGTTAGTGAATGAATAATTGAAGGAGAGAAAATAAGAAGAAGGTGGAGATGCTGTGAAGAGATAGAGATGATATAAGACAGATATGAAGACTGGAGGACAACAGTAAACAAGGTACATGATAGAGCTGATATCCAAGGTAAATCAGCAAGTGTTTTCTTTTGATAGAGTGAGGAAGTTGGAGCTTCCCTATCAAGTTGTAACTTGATAGATGTCAGCTGTAGCTGACTGAGGTTGGAGCCTCCTATAAGTTGGGGCCTGGAGAAAATTGATGGGAGTTGGATCTTCCTTGCAAGTTGTAAATTGTAGAATTGAGGTTGGAGCCTCCTATAGGTTGGTGCCTACAGAAAATCATTGGTGAGAGGGAGTTGGAGCTTGCCTTTGCATCACAACAATAATAAGATGTGGTTTTCTCCCTTTATGGGTTTCCACTTATATCTGCTATCTCTGTGTGTGATGCTTATGTGTTGATATGGTTTATTCAATCTGCTTAATACTTGGTGCTCTCATAATAAGTTCGTTGTCACATTATCTTAATACTTGCTGCTCACATATTAAGATTGTTTACATATAAAGTTGATCGTGAAATTAAGTTGTAAATAAGCTTAATGAAAAGTTTTAAAAGTTCATGAATGTGTTAAACTGATTCACCCCCCACCCCCCCGCCTGTCAGTTTAACTAAGGGTTCAACATAGGTCAGCTTGTTCTGAGGTTAAGACTAAGAGAGGGGAAACCTGAATATTCCGGGAGGAATGGAACCAGAAATATTAAAACCAGAAATAGATAGTTGTTTAAGTTTCGTCAAATTACCTAATTGATGTGGTATATTGCTTGAAAATTCATTGTGGCCTCCTAGAAGCAATTGCTCTAGTTTCTACAGCAGGCCCAAGTCGGTTGGAATAGAACTGTTGAGTGCATTGTAATTGAGGTCAAGAACTCACAAAGCTTTAAGCTGCCCCAACTCAACTGGAATATAACCCTTGAGTGCATTCAAGCTGAGGTCAAGTACTGACAAAGCTTTAAGCTACCCCAACTCAACTGGAATACGACCATTGATCCGATTGTAGCTCAGGTCAAGTAGTCGTAGCGCTTTAAGCCGGCCAATATGTGGTGGAATTCCTCCTTTCAATTCATAATATTTAGAAATATTGAGGGCGCAAAGTTTGTGCGGTAGGCCCAATTCAAGTGGAATAGACCCGTTGAGCTCATTCCAGCTGAGGTCAAGTACTTGCAACGATTTAAGTTGGCCAATCTCGGGAGGAATTTTTCCATTTAAATCATGAACAGAAACATTGAAAGTGCGCAATAAAGAAAAATTTCCGAGAGACAGAGAAAGGGTACCTTCCAGTTGTTGAGTACTAGTGGGCAATGCAAACGAAGAGAGGTCAATGTGGACGACTCTTTTGGTGTTTTTCCAATAGTGAATGCCATACCAATTGCAGATGTCCAGTTGGAGAGAACGCTAGATGGATCCGCTATAATGGACTTTCTAAACGATAAGAGAGCATCGAGGGACTTTCAGATCCGCTGTAATGGATCAGCCATATATAATTTTTAATTTTTGACATAATTTAATTAAATTAATATTTAATCAATATTAAATCACAATACAAAAAAATAAAATATTTAATATTTTATTTTTATTTTTATAATTAAATAATATATATATATATATTTTTAATTTAAATTTTCCCCCTAACATGTTTTGTGTTAATTTTCATAGAAATTTAAAATTGTACCTTACAAATCCAAGGTTTTTGCATGAGTTTGAATAGAAACTTAATTTTTACTTTTGAAATACAATCTCCAGTTTTTCGTTTTTAAATTTTTATTTAAAAACAATAAAATTTTAATAAGTAAATATAGATTTAAAATTAAATAACAATTTTATTTTTTATTTTATAAAAAATATATTAATTAAATATATAATTAAAATACAAAGTTTTTATATTTATATTCTTCAATATCAAATAAATAAAATTGTGTAATCAAATATCATTTTTGGGATTCAAGTGCATTTTTTAAGTCATAATCTATGACCATTTCCATGAGACTTAGTCGTAACTGAATAATGTAAGTCATTAATCTATGACCATTTCCATGAGAGGTAGTCGTAACTGAATAATTTCTCCTGATTTTTTTTTGAATAGTACACTTAGCACTCATTGCATCGGGTGATGCTCACAGGGCTGAAGAAGTAGGATTGAAACTACTGAAATGAATCACATAGCATCAATCATCATTTCCGGGGCTTGCACCCAGTAACCAGGACTTCTCGGGAGGTCACCCATCCCAGAACTCCTTTGGCTCAAGCGCGCTTAACTGTGGAGTTTTCCCCACAATCAAGCCCACTTAGCTTGCTACCCCATTTGCAAAACCTTAGCAAGTATTGTGCCTCGTGAACCATTCAAGTAGAGATCCCTTTACTCTTTGTATTTTTAAGTATGAGGGGTTTGCAGAGTGCATTATATTCGATATCATTTTTGGGATTCAACTGCATTAAGTAAATCATTAATCTATGACCATTTCCATGAGAGGTAGTCATAACTGAATAATTTCTCATGATTTGTTTTTTGAATAGTCCACTTAGCACTCATTGCATCGAGTGATGCTCACATGTGTGAAGAAGTGGGATTGAAATTAGTGAAATGAATCGCATAGCGTCAATCATCACTTCTGGGGCTTGCACCCGGTAACTAGGACTTCCCAGGAGGTCACCCATCCCAGAACTCCTCTGGCTCAAGCGCGCTTAACTGTGGAGTTTTCCTCGCAATCAAGCCCACTTAGCTTGCTACCCCATTTGCAAAACCTTAGCAAGTATTGTGCCTCATGAACCATTCAAGTAGAAATCCCTTTACTCTTTGTATTTTTAAGTATGAGGGGTTTCCGCAGTGCATTATATTAGATATAATTTTTTGGATTCAAGTGCGTTAAGTAAGTCATTAATATATGACCATTTCCATGAGAGGTAGTCATAACTGAATAATTTCTCATGATTTTTTTTGAATAGTCCACTTAGCACTCACTGCATCGGGTGATGCTCACAGGGGTGAAGAAGTGGGATTGAAACTAGTGAAATGAATCACATAGCATCAATCATCACTTCCAGGTCTTGCACCCGGTAACCAAGACTTCCCAGGAGGTCATCCATCCCAGAACCCCTCTGGCTCAAGTGCACTTAACTATGGAGTTTTCCCCACAATCAAGCCCACTTAGCTTGCTACCCATTTGCAAAACCTTAGCAAGTATTGTGCCTCATGAACCATTCAATTAGAGATCCCTTTACTCTTTCTATTTTTAAGTATGAGGGGTTTTCGTAGTGCATTATATTAGATATAATTTTTGGGATTCAACTGCGTTAAGTAAGTCATTAATCTATGACCATTTCCATGAGAGCTAGTCGTAACTTTATAATTTCTCATGATTTTTTTTTTGAATAGTCCACTTAGCCCTCATTGCATCGGGTGATGCTCACAAGTGTGAAGAAGTGGGATTGAAACTAGTGAAATGAATCGCATAGCATCAATCATCACTTCCGGGGCTTGCACCCAGTAACTAGGACTTCCCAGGAGGTCACCCATCCCAGAACTCCTCTGGCTCAAGCGCGCTTAACTGTGGAGTTTTCCCCACAATCAAGCCCACTTAGCCTGCTACCCCATTTGCAAAACCTTAGCAAGTATTGTGCCTCGTGAACCATTCAAGTAAAGATCCCTTTACTCTTTGTATTTTTAAGTATGAGGGGTTTCCGCAATGCATTATATTAGACATCATTTTTGGGATTCAACTGCGTTAAGTAAGTCATTAATATATGACCATTTCCATGAGAGGTAGTCGTAACTAAATAATTTCTCATGATTTTTTTTTTTTTTTTGAATAATCCACATAACACTCATGGCATTGGGTGATGCTCATAGGGGTGAATAAATGGCATTGAAACTAGTGAAATGAATCACATAGCGTCAATCATCACTTCCAGGGCTTGCACCAGGTAACCAGGACTTCCCGGGAGGTCACCCATCCCAGAACTCCTCTGGCTCAAGCACATTTAACTCTGGATTTTTCCCCACAATCAAGCCCACTTAGCTTGCTACCCCATTTGCAAAACCTTAGCAAGTATTGTGCCTCATGAACCATTCAAGTAGAGATCCCTTTACTCTTTGTATTTTTAAGTATGAGGGTTTCTGCAGTGCATTATATTAGATATCATTTTTTGGATTCAACTACGTTAAGTAAGTCATTAATCTATGACCATTTCCATGAGAGGTAGTCGTAACTGAATAATTTCTCATGATTTTTTGAATAGTCCATTTAGCACTCATTGCATCGGGTGATGCTCATAGGGGTGAAGAAGTGGGATTGAAACTAGTGAAATGAATCACATAGCGTCAATCATCACTTCAGGGGCTTGCACCCAGTAACCAGGACTTCTCAAGTGGTCACCCATCTCAGAACTCCTCTGGCTCAAGCGCGCTTAACTGTGGAGTTTTCCCCACAATCAAGCCCACTTAGCTTGCTACCCCATTTGCAAAACCTTAGCAAGTATTGTGCCTCATTAACCATTCAAGTAGAGATCCCTTTACTCTTTCTATTTTTATGTATGAGGGGTTTCCGCAATGCATTATATTAGATATCATTTTTGGGATTCAACTGCGTTAAGTAAGTCATTAATCTATGACCATTTCCATGAGGGGTAGTCGTAACTGAATAATTTCTCATGATTTTTTGAATAGTCCACTTAACATTCATTGCATCGAGTGATGCTCACAGGGGTGAAGAAGTTGGATTGAAACTAGTGAAATGAATCACATAGCGTCAATCATCACTTCTAGGGCTTGCACCCGGTAACTAGGACTTCCCGGGAGGTCACCCATCCCAAAAATTCTCTGGCTCAAGCGTGCTTAATTATGGAGTTTTCCCCATAATCAAGCCCACTTAGCTTGCTACCACATTTACAAAACCTTAGCAAGTATTGTGCCTCATGAACCATTCAAGTAGAGATCCCTTTACTCTTTCTATTTTTAAGTATCAGGGGTTTCCGCAGTGCATTATATTAGATATCATTTTTGGGATTCAACTACGTTAAGTAAGTCATTAATTTATGACCATTTCCATGAGAGGTAATCATAACTGAATAATTTCTCATGATTTTTTTGAATAGTCCACTTAGCACTCATTGCATCGAGTGATGCTCACAAGGGTGAAGAAGTGGCATTGAAACTAGTGAAATTAATCACATAGCGTCAATCATCACTTTCGGGGCTTGCACCCGGTAACCAGGGCTTCCCGAGAGGTCACCCATCCCAGAACTCCTCTGGCTCAAGCACGCTTAACTGTGGAGTTTTCCCCACAATCAATTCTACTTAGATCGCTACCCCATTTGCAAAACCTTAGCAAGTATTGTGCCTCATCAACCATTCAAGTAGAGATCCCTTTACTCTTTGTATTTTTAAGTATGAGGGGTTTCCACAATGTATTATATTAGATATCATTTTTGGGATTCAATTGCGTTAATTAAGTCATTAATCTATGACCATTTCCATGAGAGGTAGTCATAACTAAATGATTTCTCATGATATCTTTTTTTTTTAATAGTCCACTTAGCACTCATTGCATCGGGTGATGCTCACAGGGGTGAAGAAGTGGGATTGAAACTAAATGTGTAATATTTCATCTTTAATGATGATGATGATGGTTAACGTCCACTAAGACTAATATTTGGTCTATCAAACCTAAAGAAAAGAGTTATTTAGTTTGATTTGAGATTTTATTTCTATGCTCAAAAAGCTTGGAGAGAAGCCTCTGGAGCTCAATATAATTTTGACATATAAATTAACAAAGTTTAATATTTAAAAAAAATGATTAAAATTTAGTGGAAATGAAATCTCTAATATTTATTTTTATAACAAAAATAAACAATAAATATTTATATATATTATTTCTACTATAGTAAATATATTTATTTCAATAAAAACAAGTCAATATGAGTCTCTTATAAACATTGATAAAGATTAATAAAAATATTAAAGTTTCCAAAAAAAAAATATTTTATTTTTATTGGAAAAATCATCCTCAAGTCCAAGGGGCAGTGAGATTGGTAATATGAGATATGTGAAATCGTTCAAATCCTCCCTATTGCAACCCAGACTGCGTGCCAAGCAGATTGTTGGGTTCCTTAAGATCACAAAAAAAAATATCATCCTCAAATTTCTTATCTTTAAGATTTATTTATGTCAAATCAATATACTTATTTCTTGTCACTTATATCAATTTAATGCACTCATTTTAATAAAGTCAAATTAATATGAGAAACTCTCTCTCTTTCTTGGTCCCAATATAGTCAGTGCAGCTAAATAATAAGTATTGATATCATTAAAAAAAAAAATCATACTCAAA
Source organism: Pinus albicaulis (assembly GCA_034641835.2). Classification (NCBI taxonomy): domain Eukaryota; kingdom Viridiplantae; phylum Streptophyta; class Pinopsida; order Pinales; family Pinaceae; genus Pinus; species Pinus albicaulis. The sequence continues at coordinate 1,148,088,797 of CM076578.1, forward strand.
TTTCTTATCTTTAAGCTTTATTTATGTCAAATCAATATACATATTTATGGTCACTTATGTCAATTTAATACACTCTATTTAATAAATTCAAATTAATATGAGAAACTCTCTCCCTTTCACCATCCCAATATAGTCAAGTCAATATGGCTAAATAACAAGTATTGACGCCATCCTCAAATTTCTTATCTTTAAGCTTTATTTATGCCAAATAAATATACTTATTTCTTATCATTTATGTTAATTTAATACACTCATTTTTATAAATTAAAATTAATATGAGAAACTCTCTCCCTTTCTTCATTCCAATATAGTCAAGTCAATATGGTTAAATAACAAGTATTGATATCATCTTCAAATAGTTGTTGGGTTCCTCAGGGTCACACACAAAAAAAAAATATCATCCTCAAATTTCTTATCTTTAAGCTTTATTTATGTCAAATCAATATACTTATTTCTTGCCACTTATGTCAATTTAATACACTCATTTTAATAAATTGAAATTAATATAAGCATCTCTGTCCCTTTCTCCATCCCTTTTTCCATCCCAATATAGTCAAGTCAATATGGATAAATAACAAGTATTGATATCATCCTCAAATTTCTTATCTTTAAGCTTTATTTATGTCAAATTAGTATACTTATTTGTTGCCATTTATGCCAATTTAATACACTCATTTTTATAAAGTCAAATTAATATGAGAAACTCTCTCCCTTTCTCCATCCCAATATAGTCATGTCAATATAGATAAATAACAAGTATTGATAGCATCCTCAAATCGTTGTTAGGTTCACCAAAAAAAAATATCATTCTCATATTTCTTATCTTTAAGCTTTATTTATGTCAAATCAGTATACTTATTTCTTGTCACTTATGTCAATTTAATACACTCATTTTCATAGATTCAAATTAATATGAGCAACTCTCTCCCTTTCACCATCTCAGTATAGTCAAGTCAATATGGCTAAATAACAAGTATTGATATCATCCTCAAATTTCTTATCTTTAAGCTTTATTTCTATCAAATCAATATAATTATTTCCTTTCACTTATGTCAATTTAATACACTCATTTTTATAAAGTCAAATTAATATGAGAAAATCTCTCCCTTTCTCCCTCCCAATATAGTCAAGTCAATATGGCTAAATAACAAGTATTGGTATCATCCTCAAATAGTTGTTGGGTTCCTCAAGGTCACAAGAATATATATATATATCATCCTCAAATTTCTTATTTTTAAGTTTTATTTGTGTCAAATCAATATACTTATTTCTTGTGACTTGTGTCAATTTAATACACTCATTTTGATAAATTCAAATTGATATGAGAAACTCTCTCCCTTTCTCCATCCCAATATAGTCAAGTCAATATAGCTAAATAACAAGTATTGATATCATCCTCAAATAGTTGTTGGGTTCCTCAGGATCACTATATATATATATATATATATAATCCTCAAATTTCTTATCTTTAAGCTTTTTTTTGTCAAATCAATATACTTATTTCTTGTCACTTATGCCAATTTAATACACTAGTTTTAATAAATTCAAATTAATATGAGAAACTCTCTCCCTTTCTCCATGCCAATATAGTCAAGTCAATTATGGCTAAATAAAAAGTATTGATATCGTCCTCACATTTCTTATCTTTAAGCTTTATTTATGTCAAATCAATCTACTTATTTCTTGTCACTTATGTCAATTTAATACACTCATTTTTATAAATTCAAATTAATATGAGAAACTCTCTCCCTTTTTCCAGCCCAATATAGTCAATTCAATATGGATAAAAAACAAGTATTGATATAGTCTAATAAAAACATGAAAGTTGGAGGAAAATGTTGCAACTCTGACTACGTGTCAAGTGGGTTGTTTGGTTTCTTGGGGTAAAAAAAAAAAATGATCCTCAAATTTCTTATCTTTAAGCTTTATTTATTTCAAATCAATATACTTATTTCTTGTCACTTATGTCAATTAATACACTCATTTCAATAAAGTAAAATTAATATGAGCTACTCTCTCCCTTTCTCCATCCCAATATAGTCAAGTCAATATGGCTAAATAAGAAGTATTGATATGGTCTAATAAAAACATGAAAGTTGGAGGAATATGCAATTTTCACTTTTCTAGAGAAATTTCCCCCAAATTTCTTGACCCCTATGCTCTACTTATGTCAAGTTAAAGTATTTATTTTCTTCCACTTATGTCAAGTTAATACTTTCATTTCAATAAATTCAAGTTAATAGGGGTCCCTCACGAGATTAATAAAATTATTAAAGTCCCAAATAAATGTACTTTTCTTCCATTAAAGAAATATCTCAAATTTCATATCTTTATTCTTTACTTATGTCAAATGAATACATTCATTTTAATAAAGTCAATTTAGTATACCCATGAGGTGTAGACTGATTAGTTTGTGATGGGTTTAGTATCTAGTAGGTAATAGGTTCAAATCTCATGGGTCACAGGAGGGGTGGAAGCCACTCTAACTTTAATTTTCACTCCGTTTAAGAATTTTCCTCCAAATCTCGTCGCCCTCCAATTATTCCGAGTCAATACTTTCATTTCAATAAAGTCAAGTTAATATGGGTCCCTCACCAGCATTATAGAGTCTAATAAATATACTCCCCTAAAAATCCAATTTCCTCCAAATTTCTCCAAAATTCTCACCCCTATACTTTATTTATGTGAAATCATAACACTCATTTCCCTCCACTTATGCCAATTCAATACACTCATTTTAATACAATCAAGTCAATATGAGAAACTCCCTACCTTTCTCCATTCTAATAAATTTGACGTCAAAATGAGTAACTCACAAGCATTGATATAGTTGAATAAAAACATTAAAGTTGGAGAAAAGTACAATTTTCACTTTGTTGAAGAAATTTCCCCAAATTTTTTTCGATCCATATGCCCCACTTATGTCAAGGTAATATATTTGTTCTCCTCCACTTATGTCAAGTCAAATACATTCATTTCAATAAAGTTAAGTTAATATTTTTATTTCTAATAAAAATATTTGAGTTCCATAAAAATCCAATTTTCATAAATTTCCTCCAAATTTCTTACCCATATACTTTATTTATGTCAAAGAAATACATGTATTTCCCTCTACTTATGTCAATTCAATCGACTCATTTTAATAAAGTATATGAGAAACTCCCTCTTTTTCTCCATCTCAATATGAGTAACTCACAAACATTGATATAGTCTAATAAAAACATTAAAGTTGGAGAAAAACACAATTTTCATTTTTTTGAAAAATTTATCCCAATAAAAATAAAAATTTTAGCTTTCAAAGTACAACCTCTAGATTTAAGTTTTTAATTTTTAATTAAAAATAAATAAATAAATTTCTTTTATATTTTTATTAAGTATAGATTTTAATTTTAATTTAATTATATATATATTAATAAATATGTGAAAAATAATATATATAATTAAAATATATCATTTCCATATTTTATTTTTTAATATCAAATAAATAATTTTTTTTTATTGAGAGGTGCTCTCTAGCCTAATATTGTAGAGATGTTGTAACCAATGTATGGTAAACATTTTAACTCAGTTAAAATAAAAATAAAATAAAATAATTTATAATTATAATTATCAATAAAAAAAATTGACTCGGTATATATATATATACCAACCTAGATTCATCTTAACTCCGAATCTACCAAGTGCTAAGAGGGATCAAATCTCTTTTCACTTTAAAAGAGATTTGTATCTCCAAAGATTTAATTCTTGTAGACTATAATTTTAATGAGGTTAAAATAAAATAAATAAAATAAAATATAAAATATACAATTAATAGTTATATTTATAAGTATTAATGAAGACGAGCCTAAATCCATCTTAATTTCAGATCTACCAAGTGTTGAGAGGGATCAAATATATTTTCACTTTAATTTGATTTCTCTCCACTAGATTTAAGATGGAATAGTGTAATCATTAGTTATGTAATATTTGATCTTTAATATAAGTTAAGTTTAATATTTAAAATTAATAATAATAATTTAGTGGAAATTAAATCTCTAATATTTATTTTTATAAAAAAATATAAAAAATAAAAATATTCACTGTTGTAATGGAATGTCATGTGAACATTTTTATTTGGTTGAAATAAAATAAAAATCAAAATCAAAATAACCTTACATTAAAATAAAAAAAATTCAAAATACTCTCGATGGGGGTGAGGAGAGACAAGCCAGCAACAACATGATCTGTGCCTCTGATATGGTCTTCAATATCGGGCAGGGTTGGTGCTAGTACGTAGATGCCCACATTCACTCTCTCTGATGCATAAAGGGGCAAACAATAAGAATATCGTCAAGCACTCACATTTGGGTAAGCATTCAATCTTGTTATCTAGCTTCTCCACATGGTGTATGTTAAGTTTCACAGGAAATCGATCGGGGAATTCAAGTCTTCCTGGCTAGACTACCATGACTGGAAGGTCGTGCTCCATGCAACAAGGGCTTTATAATTCCTCCACGGAAGCAATTCTTGTGGGTATGTTTATATATTCAAACCCTCATATCATACTCTCATTGTAACTTTCTCAGGTCTTCTTAGTCTTTGGCTGGTATCTCTAAGTTTGAGACCTTGGCTTTGACCTATAATGTATATGTTCGTAGGATGTGGATAGGTTGGATATGTCGACGGTTTGTTTGGAACCCTGAGGCTTGGACCCAAAAACCACCTTACTTGTCTTAGTTATGTGATTAAGTATGTCCCTATGTATTTCTAGTTCGTTAAGTTCACCACTGAGCCTATAGAGGATTGGGGTTTTCAACCCAACTCCTCAGATAATCTAGAACTCTTTTGGTATGACCATTCTTGGATGGGTCTTGAGGGTTTACCCATATGCTTCATTTCTTTAGTCTTTAGCTAGATTCCTGGTTTGTGTAACTACGGGGTTTGTTTACATGTGAATTTTGTGGATGTAAATCTGAAGAGACATATGAAGAAGCGAAAAGACATTTTTCATGGGGTTCGTTCTAATGTTAATGTCTCAATTGAAATTATCTTTCTAACTTCCACATGAACGCACCTTCATATTGTTTAGTGGCACCCCCTTCATATCTGCCTACATGTTTTGTGGTCAACTACAGGGAAGCACCTACTAAGGGGGGAGTTATTAATTTCAACCTATCTTTGCATTTCTCACTCTTGTAATTATCAGTTTCTTTTTATGGCTCGGTGGAACGCTCTCCAACAACGAAGGGCCAAAGGAGGTCGCGGCCATAGAAAAAGCAGTGTGAAAGGAAGAGAGAAGTCTCATTCCAAGTCAGGTAGAGGAAATAGCCACAGAACAACTTAGGAAAATATTAAAAATATCGTTAAATATTATCAGTCCAACACACACCCTCAATAAAGACAAATAATAGAAGATTGCATAAAAGACTCGGGTCAGTTGTAATATACCTGACGTAAGCCACCATAAAAACTCTCGTAAAATGAGGTTTGTTAAATAATTAAATATTAATAGTTCTTATATCGATATTACACCAAGAATATTATTGTAATTATTAATTCTAATAATATTACAAGAATTAATTCTTAATTATTTTATTTAGAAGAATTTATATTCTTCTCTATAAATAAATTATATTTCCAAGTTGGTATCTTTTATGAGTTTTATAAATAATGAGTAATAGTTTTCGAAAAACTATGGATAAGTGATATTTTGCTCATAAGGCAAAAGAAAATCTACCTTGAAAATAAAAACATGAGAGATTTATGAAGTGATTTTTTGATTTAGGAAACACCAGATTTATGGGTGATTTACAGTATGATTTTAAGTTTTAGAAAAGCTATTCCATTTTCTTAATTCTATTTATTGTAAGCCTATGGGAAAAATTGGAGAAATAAGGACATAATACATAAAAAATGGAATCAAGAGAGAGGAAGAAGGGATTCCAAGCATGCATCAAAATATAAATAACTATGTTCTTTAGAAATTATCTTGTTTGCATATGGGGCATGATTTAATAAGAATTGAATTCATTTGCTTGGAAAAGTTCATATGATAAGGAATCAAGATTATTTCTTGAGAAAACCTCTCTGGAATTTCGTGCATAGAGGAATACATATTTTTTTCATTGAATTATTAGAATATTTTATGTGCTTTGAATTCTTAAAAGTTTTTCATGGCTAAATAATTATGTGAATTTCATGAGTTATTGGAAAATAGGGTCCACATATGTCTTCGTATCACCGAATCCATGATATATGTGTACGAATTGAAAGAGGTTTTTGTACATGAGTCCATTCCATAAAAAAACCTCTTTCATATTTGAAAATTTCATTGTCCATGTCTTGAAAATTGTGTCCAAATTGATGGCAAAAATAGGAAATTATTTCATATTTAAATTTGGAAAAATGGGCTACAAAGATTCATTCGTATATTCCAAATTGTAATACATGTGTAAAAACTGAGAGAGGATGTTTTCAATGAATCTGTTCCAAACAAAAACCTCTTTTTGTTTTCAAAAAATATTTTCCATATGTTTGGAAACCATGTCCAAAGTTCATGACCAAATCATTAAATTATTTAATATTTAAATCTAGAAAAATGGGCTGCAAAGATTCATTTGAATCTTCTTAGACCATGAAACTTGTGTAAACAATGAAGGATTTTTTTAATGAGCTCGTTCCCATCAAATACCTCTTTTGGTTTTAAAAAAAAATCGTTTCCATATGTTCAAAATCTGCATCCAATGTTGATGACTAAAAAAGGAAAAACAGAGTAAAACAGAGTGCTTCCATTTGATTTTTTTGTCGGATCATAATTGTTGGTTATGTACATATAGAGATAACTGTTGTATTAATATTATTGAAAATATTAATTTCATGCAACAACAAATAGAACAATTACACTGATATTTCTTGAAAAGAAATAAGTTGTTCGCATGCACAAAACTATAGCAATTATGTTGATAATCCTTGAAAATGAATTAAGTTATTTCATTTAAAATATTATGAAGTATGTTCTCATGATGCATACACATTAAAATTTTTAAAGAGAAATATTAGACTCTTGAAGAGAATATGTGCTTAGGTGCACAGGAATAATATCTAGTATATTTGATCTACAAAAATTGAACATGTGATTTTACATGCACGGAAAGCTTGAGTTGTGAAAAAAGAGATAAATAACTTTTATGAGAATTAGTTCACATAAAAACTTTGCATAAAAGACAATTAGTTGTGTTATTTGAGAAGGATTTATTACTCATGTTATTTCTTGAGGAAATATTACAAATTTGGTTGATGTGTGAAATGATAAGAAAATATTTTGTATTGCATGCATAATAGCTAGTGAGTTAGCTAACTTTTGGAAAAATAATAATTAGTGTGTTATATTTCTTGGAATATATATATGTGTGTGTGTGTGTGTGTATGCAAGGAAGCATTTATTGTGTTATAACTCTTCAAAAAGAATAGAAGATAAAAACATATGCATGTATGCATCATTGACTTAGATTCTTGGAGATGAAAACTAGTAATCACATGCTTTATTATATTAAGATTCTTTAGAGAAACGTATACAGTTGCATGCATGGAAAAATATAGTTTTTGTAATATATTTCTAGAGAAAAAGAAGGTGCAATAACATCATATTGATTGTGTTATCCTTCTTTTAGGAAAAATAATTTGCATTTTCAAACCTAAAGGAATTAACTATGGTATTAGTTTTATTTTAGGAGAATATTATGTATAGTTATTGGGATATCTCTTTTGGTAAGATGAAAATGTTCCTTTGCATGTAAGAATAAAAATTGTGTGTTTGATCCATTGGAAAAGAAATTTGTTTATTTTTCTATGCAAGATTTTGTTAGTTTCCTTTGGAAAAGAAAAAATATTTGTAGGCACAAAGAAAAGTGTTTGTTAGGATATTTATCTTGAAAGATTGTTATGCATTTATATGCACAAGACTATTATCTAGTATGTTAGTTTTACTTTGGAAAGCATATGCAAGCACATGCAATATTTTGTTAGCGTTGTTGGAAATATGATGCTTGATAGTGATTTATTTGTGTTGAATATTGCAACAAGAAACAATGAAGGAGGCATCCTGAAACATCATTCCTGATCCTAGTTGGAAAGTGATCACCTAAACTAGGTGGGGGCCACACATGTGATTTTTGTTGCAAATTCTATTTTTAGACATGTCGATCATATTCTATGAGTTGTGGGATGCTATTTGTGGATGGTTGGTCAAGTTGGAAAAATAGATGGACTTCTATTTTTAGACATATTGGGCGGAATCTATTTTTAGATTGCCAGTCTAAAAATAGATATGTCGAATATTATTAGCTCTTAATAATATTTGGACTCTAAACATTATCTTATTCTCTCGGAGCACTTCAGTTAAGTGCACAGATGTGGCACAACAACTGAAAGAAGGAATTATGCTATTCCTAAGGGTTAAGTGGAGCTATTGCATGAAGAATTCAGTTAGAACTCATGTGAGAGAGTTTGGTGGAGTTGATTGAGGAAGTTAATGTAGTTGTGTTCAATTTAAATAATCTAAACATAGTTGAGCTATTTGTATCTAGTTTAACTGATTGATACAGTTAGTGAGAGTGGTGTGAATTAATTGTTAATTAATTCACTAATTATAAACTCATTAATCAACTAAAGAATACATCAATTAACTTCAGTGCATGGACAGTTTCAGTGGAGACCAGTGCAGAGATAGGTGAAAGGGCAAGTGTGACTATCAGTTGTGACTATAAGTGATGCATGATTTGCATCCAACACTTAGTAGGGATGCCTATAAATACTGCGTGAGAAAGGCTGGGGTAATCAATTCTTATCAAGAGGCATTCTTCAGCAGGGATTGCACAGTAGAGGCAGGCTAAGGGCTGGCAAAGATCGGTGCATGGGATTTGCAAGATCAAGCTTGATTAGTGTGTAGCAAGTGGAGATTATACTGAGAGCTTGTGAGGAGCTTTGTATGATGATTGTTACATGATATCTATGAAATATATAATATACAAATAGTTGGGGGTTTTCAGCTTTAAGCTTTCCCATTACATACTGTGTTCATATGTGTGAATTTTTATCGTTTCGATGTGTGCATGTAATTGATTTTATTTCCACATGTGATGATCAATGGTAGAAGAGATTTTGTATTATGCATGAAGCTAAAATAGTGTGTGATCAGGAGAATCTCGGTGGATAACATATCAGTTATTCAAATTTTCTACAATTTGTTACTAATGCATGTGAAATGATGTGAAAGAACGAATGTCATGACAGTCTGTTTATGTTTTATACATTCATACAAATAGTTGTTGAAGTGTCACAAATAAAGATTGATTATTGGTGTATTAATATTTTATCTAATCATGATATCAAGTGTGCTGACGAGAACAATGGTAGTAAATGATAGTGACTTGAGCAAAGAATTTTTCATGTTTAACATTGTGGTAGATAAAGATTTGCTAGTCCATGCAGGTTTATGAGTTCCAACTATAGGATCACCTGTTGATGGAAACAGTCTAACCATAAAGACAGAGATTCAAGATTCATGGGTAAATGATATCATGATGATTTTCACAGCTTATAGCTAGCTATCTTCCATTTAAGATTAGTTTTTTATGTAATATTTTATGACAATGGTCAAGGGATGGACTCCCTTAAAACCATTGAGTGAGGGGTGAACACCCTCACGAGCATTTAATATCAAATAAAACGTTTGTTGGTTTTCACCCTACAGGGTTTCCAGGGTATATCAGTGTCTAATGATGTGATTTTTCATTGTGTTATTTTCATGATGTTAATTTATTTCATGATGTGATGTTTATATTATCAAGTATGTCATTTACTAACTGAGTTAAAATGATCATGGAATTGATGCATAGTTATAGCGGGAATTTTAAGTTAATATGCTACAACATGGACAATTAATGGTTGTATAACTCACTATGCTTTTACTGAATATTTCTCTAGGTAATGATGATGGTTATTCTAATGGTCAATGAGGGAATATAGAAAGTAATATAGAAAGTTACACATTGGTAAATGTTGAAAAAGATTCCTAACTCCATGCATTTTCCTGCGAGGTTATTGGGGTATGTTACAAATGGTATCAGAGAAATTTTTTGAAACATTGATGCCTTTTGGGGAATCATTCAACACAAAATAAGTAGAGCTATGATGCTAGTGGGCATCATCTAAGGAATGACTCTAACTGAATTTGCAGAAGTCTACAATTGACATGAGATGAATGATGCATGATTAATAACCACATTAAAGAGGAGAAAGTCATCATGTTTCTTTTAAAGTTGTGCTCATGAAACTTGAATATGGATGTGGATAAAGCACAATAAAACTTATATTGTACCTATGAACAATCATGACCACTCACTGGTTATAATGTGAATTAATTACCAACCTTTGCATGCATAATATTACAACAATGATTATGGTGCATAAGAAAAAAATAAAAAACATGAATAATAAATAATGAATTCATGTATGGATTGTGTGATAAATAAATAATTTAGAAGTTGGGGTTAACCTTGAAGAGGACAATGGAATGTTGTACAAAAAAAAAAAAAACAAAAAAAATTGAAAGAACCTGTTTAGGTGTTAAAAATAAGAAATGAGTGAAGTAGAATTCATATAGTGAACTTAAAGTCAATGAACAACTCATAGTAGCATAATTCTGGGTTTTATTTCTTTATGTAGAGTTGTAGATGAAAGATTGCATTCCATGTGTTTCAGAAAAGTGGTAATGAGATCCAAAGTTTTATTGTTTTAAATAATTGCACCCATAAGAGTTTTTGATGTGATTCATCTTAACATCAAGGGGTATTCGTACCTTAACATAATGTGACCACCATCTTGATTACAAGAAAAATTTCAGTTCAAACTCAGATCCATAATCTGGTCGACTTTTCTGATTTGAAATTCCTGTAGGGATTGTTCGTTGTGTCGTTTTGTTTAAATTCTCATGTTGATGATATTAATATGATTCATGCTATTTTGTAAATTATTGTTTACTATATATCTAATAGTTTAAACATCTTTATGGAAATTTATTTCAATTTCGCTAACTATTTGTTCAAATTACTCAATGGCAGTAGATTGGATGCTTGCAAATTGTTTGTTAGAATGTCTCAGTGACTGTAGATTGCATGCTTGAAAATTGTTGTTAAAATTCCTCAATGGATGTGCATTGCATGCTTGCAAACTGTTTGTTAGAATGCCTCATTGGTTGTAGATTTCATGCTTGCAAACTATTTGATAAAAGACTACAATGGTTGTAGATTGCATGCTTGCAAATTGTTTTCCCAAAATTCCTCAATCATTGCTGCTTACATGCTTGCAATCTAATTGTAAAGAAGAAAAAATAAATTGTATTTTGTGTCCTAATGTTCAATGGGACTATTATTTCTCTATAATATTAACAGCTGGTAAGGAAATATCTTACAAAAAGTGTAATGCTATGGTATGAAAGATATGTTAAGGTATTTTCTTCAAAGTTGCATGATTGTTATTATGTGGAAATTTGGAATGTATACAACTTGTATTACATGTGATGAATTTTTGTCAATGTACTTTGAAAATTTGTGGGACCCATGTTGAGGGTCAAGTATATATGAGTGGTGTACATAAATATTCCTTTGCTTCAATGATAATAGGAAAATGGTCAAAAATGTAAATTACAATGGAGTTTTAGACATTGACTATTTTTAGACATTGAATTATAATTGGATTCAATGGCTCTGAAATCCATGATGGGGTTGATGTGATGATTTAATATTTTATTTTGTTATTGAGTTAATGAATACATTGGTTGGGGTATTCAGGAAATAACTCTAGAGTTTTAGAAGTCTTTTTGCTAGCTTAAGAAAAGCTATTGGTGGTTAAGTCCAAGATGAATTTTCCCTAAAATTCTCCTAAAACTCCCTAGGAGTAAATAATAAAGAGGAAAATATTAACATAATGGGAGAGAAATATTATGCTAATCAATTAGTTGGAGATAAATACTAAGTGGGGTCAAATAGAGCACATCGGGAGAGAAATATTTGCTTTTTCAAAAAATCTAAAACAAAAAGGCCTAGGAAAAATGTTGGCTGACCTTAAGACAAGATGCTGCTACAAATATGTTGGGAGGAAAGGACCAAGGAATGAGTGAGGTTTTTGATTCCAGTGGAAATTAGATCTTATCTTAGCAGGGAAATGTTGGAGATAGTTCACGGTTGGGTGGAATATGCTCGACTCCTAAATAATTCCCATAAATTAACTATGGTTAGATGAAATTATGTCTATATTCTTTTATTGATTTCAAAATTATCTAGAGATGTTGGATGCTACAATAGACTGTAAATTACATGTCTCAAAGTTGTTTCAAGTGTTATAGTTCTGCATGCATGATATATTAAATTATCTAAGCGACAATTTGGATGAAATGTTTTTTATGCGAAAATGAACATGTCATAAATGTCTTATTTATATGAATTCATAGAGGAAATAAATTGAAATATATATGTGAATGAAATAATTCGTATTAGATTAAATAATGCATTATTGAAATCTAAATTCCTGACAGACTAGAGGAAAATGGTTGGAGATAAATTCTATGAGTTTGAAATTTAATTGAAATTAATGTGGGAGAGAAAAACAGTAATTTTCAAACAACACTAGTGGGAAAGAAATATTAGTGTAACTCCTCAATAAAATACAACATGCACTTGATAGAGTTTTTCTTATCATTTTGATGATTAGAGGGCTAGTGCTCCTTGAGTTTTTGTGGAAGTATTACGATTAAACTATTAGTTGAGATTGGCTAAATAATTGGTAATGAAAAGCAAAGCTTAATGTTCCAACAAGAGAAGAACATCGAGGATGATGTTCTCTTTAAGGGGGGGAGTATGTAATATCTATGATGTAGCCAACTGCAAAAACTCTCGTAAAATGACGGTTGTTGAATAATTAAATATTTTTAATTCTTATATTGATTTTACATCACGAATATTCTTGTAATTGTTAATTAATTCAACAACCGTTAATTTAGAAGAATATTAGAAGAATTAATTCTTAATTCTTTTATTTAGAAGAATTTATATTCTTCTATATAAATAAATTATATTTCCAAGTTGGTATCTTTTATGAGTTTTAAAAATAATGAGTAATAGTTTTAGAAAAACTATGGATAAATTATATTTTTCTCATAAGGAAAAAGAAAATCTACCTTGAAAAGAAAAACATTAGAGATTTATGAAGTGATTTTGTGATTTAGGAAAACATTGATTTATGGGTAATTTATGGTATGTTTTTAAGATTTGGAAAAGCTATTCCATTTTCTTAATTCTATTTATTATAAGCCTATGGGAAAAATAGGAGAACTAAGAACATAATAGATGAAGAATGGAGCCAAAGAGAGAAAGAAGAGATTCCAAGCATGCATCCAGAGTGATGCAGGAGCATCCGACTAGGGAGGCAAGCAGTCAGCAGGTTTTCATGTTTTCAGAAATGTGTTATTTTACAGGTCTTTGTACCTGTCTAGGATTAATTTGCTTTTGATTAGGAGGGTAACTGTTAGTAGGAGTTGTTTCCAGTTAGTTATCATTTCTTTTAATTATTGTCAACCAGAAACTGTGATAGGTCATTAGATTATCTTTTCAGTTCATTATGCATTAAAAAAATAAAAAGAAATAGTCGAGGGTGAATAATGCCCCTGTGTAACGAACAAGGAACGGTTACCAACTGACAACGAACTAGTTGGGACTGGAATACAAAAAGGACCGAATAACAACTTGAGAAAGGTTCTGCAAACTGTCAACACAGTGGAGTAATAGACCAGAGTTCTAGTTTGAAACTGACTATCTGTATTATTGAAAAATCTGCCAAGATTGAAGAATTTCATTTTATGTGTAATCTAAAATTTGTTGTCCTACTTTGATTCAGACAAATAAAAACAGGAAATCGATTCATTGAGTAGCTGTAACAAAATAACAGAGTATAGAAGTGCTGTGAGATTTCTTTCAGGAAACAGGTGTTCGAGAAATCATTCCATAAGAAGTCCAGCGTTTCATGGGAAGGAAACGTTGACTGAAGAACAAACAAGACGTGCAGAAGGAGCGTAAACAAAAACCAGAGGTAAACAATTTACTTCGGAATGCCATTACTTTCATTCTCTGTGTAAGTCGAAACCATAGATAAGTACAAACTTTCTGAATAGATAAAAGGCATTTGTTTACAGTCCAGAATCTCTCAGAGATTGATTGTAATAATTTACAAAGTTTTGTAAAGAAAACCCTCAGACCCATACAAACATCACGACCCAGGGTTTGAAAACATTAGAAACCCTTCGTGGCGAAGGGAGTCGAAACCTCACGGTTTCATTCGGAACTCACAAGAGAACAACTTCCCAAACGGATAGCAAGCTGGCGAGTAGCGGAGGGCAAAACCCGGATTCCAACGAGTAAGCAGTGTTACAACTTCAACCAGACACAACAGAAACAATAAAAGAAGAGTGGACATGATGCTACCCGTAAAGAGGGCGACGAGGAAGCCAACTGGGGCGTCGGGCTGTTGAGGACCCTCGCACACCTGCACAGAACAAGCACAAACGATATCAGTTCGTATATCCTCCAGAATTTGAGTTTAACCAGAGACAGAATTGGGAAAGGGTTTGAGAGCGAACCTGGACAAGGTGACAGAGTCCAGAAGTCCGCAGATGAACAAACGCCCTTGTATCTCGGCCAAACAAAAACTGCTCACAAGGAGCCAAGTTGTTAATGCATGAATGAAATGGTACAATAAGTATAGCAGAGAACAAGAGTTTACCAGTGATAACGGCGGAATCGTAGAAACCCTGTAGACGAAGCTTCCCGGAGAAGGAAACCTGTGTAATAAGCCAGTGCCGAAGTTAAGCAAAGCATTTATAAGACGCGGAGGAGTTAAACAAGGAAAAAAAACCAAGAACAACCTGAAACAGATTTTTCAGGGACAGAGGACCAAGAAAGTTACAGTGGGCAAGGTTCAAGCCCTGTCCAAACGAGGAAACAGCGAGCAAAGTTGCTACAGAAGAGACCGACCACCATCGCAACAAGTGAAGAGTTAAATCGAGACCTCGACACGGAAGGAGTGCAGAGATAAGTTGAGACCTCGGCGCAGGAGAACCAGACCTCCAACGGAGGCTCAAACCCACAGCGAAAACACAAATGAACCGACTGTCGAGTCCATAGGCAGAGAAACCGAAATGGCAACCAACTGAGCTGTAGCATTTACTGATAGAGTGAATGCGAGTTACTGGCGGAGCAACCAAGGCATACGGAGAACAAAATCCGAGACAGCATATTCATTGCTACTTATCCACAGTACCATGTGTGTTAATGTAATGCCACGGAATGACACTTGTCAACTACAATAACAAACCCTATCACTGCTAACGTGTAAGCCACGTTGACATTCAATCAAACCTTTGTTAATATTCACAGCAAACGGGGGTGTGGGATGGCGCCTATTCATCAAGTGGTATCAGAGCACAAGTTTGAAGGAGCAGAAGTTTGAAGTTGCGAGAAGATGGAAGTTGGTCGTAGAGGAAGGGGGAGAGGTAGAGCAATCCGAAGAGTGGCAGAAGAGGGACTGCGTGATGAAATTCGGATTCTGAATCAAAGATTGGCAGCAGTAGAAGCTGGGGGCAGGAGAAACCCAGCAGATGACAGTGATGAGGATATTGCAGAACCGGAAGATGAATTTGAAGGAGTGACACCTGAACTGAGATTGTTGAAGTCAGTTCTGTTGTCCAGTCATAAGCCGAAACATGAGCTTTCCACTTATGACGGCAGTTTGTCGGCAGATGTGTTGTTAGACTGGTTGAGTGAAGTAAATAAATACTTCGAATTTGAGGAAACCAACGAAGACAAACAGGTGAAGTTTGCTGCCACCAAGCTGAAAGGACATGCGTCCTTGTGGTGGGACAGCGTACAGGCAGAAAGGAAAAGGCAGCGAAAACAGCCTATAAGGAAATGGGCCAGAATGGAGGTGAAACTGAAGGAGAAATTTTTGCCCAAAGATTATCAAATAATGTTGTATCGACAGGTACAAAATTTGAGACAAAGGGGGATGACAATTAAGGAGTATACTGAAGAATTTTATAAACTGAACTTGAGGGCAGGTTATGTGGAAGACACCCCAGAAAAGACAGCAAGGTTCGTAAATGGGCTGAGGGGAGAGATATTAGATGAAATTGGTATCCTTTCGCCCAGAACCTTGGAAGAAGCATATCAGTTTGCACTAAAAGCTGAAGAGAAAATAAATAGGAAGCAGAATGCCAGAAGAGGAGGTGGATCTGGCAGAGGGAAGGGAAAGGCCTTTGGTAAAGGCAGAGGAACAGGGTCCAATGAGGAAGGTAGCAGTTCCAAAACTGCAGGGACAGCAGAGAAGGACAACAGCACTAGAGGAGGATGGCCAGCCCAGCGAGGAAGAGGAACTGGTCGGGGCAGAGGAACTGTCCAGTGCTACAGGTGCCAAAAGTGGGGGCACAAATCGTATGAATGTCCTGAAGGCGAACGAGCAGGTGGAAGAGGAGCGTATGTCGCTTAGCCGGAGGAAGCGGAAGCACCTCCACAGGAAGTGGAAGATGCACCAGAGACAGGGGAAGCCCTGGTGTTGAATAAGGTGTTGTTAAAGCTAGCCAAGGAGGTTATGGACCCGGATCAAAGGAAGACTTTGTTCAGGACAGTTTGCAAATCACAGGGAAAGTGCTGCAAACTGATCATAGACAGTGGGAGCACTGACAATTTAGTGGCCACGGAAATGGTGGAGAAACTGGGATTGAAAAAGCTGAAACATCCCACTCCATACAAGGTGTCATGGCTGCAAAAGGGGCATCAATTGTTAGTTGAAGAACAGTGCGAAGTGGAGTTTCAGATCGGCAGATATAAAGACAAGATTGTCTGCGATGTTATGCCGATGGATGTCTGTCACATACTGTTAGGGAGGCCCTGGCAGTTTGACAGAAAAGTGTTGCATGATGGAAGAACGAACTGTTACAAGTTTGTTAAAGATGGGGTCAAGCACACACTTGTACCCATCAA
This sequence comes from Pinus albicaulis, assembly GCA_034641835.2. Lineage (NCBI taxonomy): Eukaryota > Viridiplantae > Streptophyta > Pinopsida > Pinales > Pinaceae > Pinus > Pinus albicaulis. The sequence goes on from CM076578.1 coordinate 1,148,105,863, forward strand.
AGAGGAAGGAACAGCAGAAGCAAGTGGAGTAAAAGCATTGCTGCTGGGGGGAAAAGAATTTTTGAAACAGATTGAAGACAGTGAGGTGAATTTCGCTGTCGTGAGAAGGCCAAGGACAGTGGTACTGCACACCACGATTTCAGATTTACCGGAGGAAATTCAAGACATGTTACAAGATTTTGGAGATATCATAGTGGATGATCTCCCAGATGAACTACCCCCAAAGAGAAGTATTAGCCACTGCATTGATTTTATACCGGGAGCTAGCTTGCCAAACAAGGCAGCTTATCGTATGAGTCCAAAAGATCATGAAGAAATTCGGAAACAGGTGCAAGAACTGCTTGATAAAGGACTGATCAGAGAAAGTATGAGTCCCTGTGCGGTCCCCACAGTATTAGCTCCCAAGAAGGGTGGCGAATGGCGAATGTGTACAGATTCGCGAGCTATCAACAAGATTACAATTCGGTACAGATTTCCACTACCCAGAATGGATGACATGATGGACTGTTTGAGTGGGGTAGCCTATTTTTCGAAGATTGACTTGAAAAGTGGCTACCACCAGATTCGAATCAGAGAGGGGAATGAGTGGAAAACAACGTTCAAGACAAATGAAGGGCTGTACGAATGGCTGGTGATGCCATTCGGATTGAGCAATGCTCCCAGTACTTTTATGCGACTGATGAATGAAGTACTGAAAGACTTTATCGGAAAATTTGTGATAGTGTATCTGGATGATATACTAATTTTCAGCAGAACAAAGGAGGAGCACTTTCGACATGTTCGAAGTGTATTACGAAGTCTGCAGCAGAACAAGCTGCTGATAAATCTGAAAAAGTGTACCTTTTTTCAGAAAGAACTGGTTTATCTGGGTTTTGTGATTGCAGAGAATGAGCTGAAGATGGATCCGGAAAAGGTTGCAGCAATCGTAAACTGGCCATCTCCAAAGAATCTATTTGAAGTTCGAAGCTTCCATGGGTTAGCAAGTTTTTACAGGAAGTTTATCAAGAATTTCAGCGGAATCTGTGCACCCATGTTGGATACAATTAAGAAGGAAAATCAGCCTTTTTGTTGGACTGAAGCAGCAGAAAACAGTTTTCAGACTCTGAAGAAAAAGATCACTGAAAGGCCAATCTTGAGATTACCGGATTTCAACAAACTTTTTCAAGTTCGTTGTGATGCCAGCGGTACAGCCATTGGGGCATTACTTAGCCAGGAAGACAGACCGGTTGCTTATTTCAGTGAGAAGTTGAACGAAAGCAGACAGAAGTATTCGTCATATGACAAAGAATTTTATGCGGTCGTTCAAGCCTTGAAGCACTGGAGGCACTATTTGTTAGGTAATGAGTTTGTCTTATTTTCTGACAATTCTGCTTTACAGTATGTTATGCAGCAACACAAGCTAAATCATAAGCATGCAGAGTGGGTGGAATATCTGCAAAGCTTTACTTTTGTGTTAAAGCATATTAGCGGACAATCCAACAAGGTGGCAGACACATTAAGCAGAAGAGCTCTGCTTTTACAAGAAAGTACAGTACAGGTACTGGGTTTTGACCATTTGAGGGATCTATATCACACAGATCCAGATTTTAAAGAAGCGCATGAAGCATGTCAGAACCTTTTACTGCGAAATCACAGTCCATGGTTGGACTACAATCTACAAGAGGGGTTGCTGTTTAAGGGAGGACAGTTGTGTATTCCCGAATGTTCAATGCGGGAAAACATCATACGAGAAAAACATAGCGGAGGTCTAGCCGGACATTTCGGCATAGACAAGACATTATCTCAGGTACAACATTTCTATTTTTGGCCAAAGTTGCGACGAGATGTGCAGAGATATGTGAGCAGGTGCAAAATGTGTCAGCTGGCAAAGGGCCACAGCGAGAATGCAGGACTCTATACGCCATTGCCCATACCAAGTAGGCCATGGGACTCAGTCAGTTTGGATTTTGTCCTGGGTTTACCTAGAACACAGCGAGGATTTGACTCCGTGATGGTAGTGGTGGAAAGATTCTCGAAAATGGCACATTTTATACCCTGTTGGAAAACTAGTGATGCTACTCACGTAGCCCACTTGTTCTTCACAGAAATTGTTCGGCTGCATGGCTTGCCAAGATCCATTGTTTCGGATCGGGACGTACGTTTCACAGGGCACTTCTGGCGTACCTTGTGGAAGAAGCTGAGCACTCAACTGAATTTCAGCTCCGCTTATCACCCACAGACCGATGGGCAAACAGAGGTGGTAAATAGGAGTTTTGGAAACCTGCTACGAAGCTTAATCGGAGAAAATTCGCGGATGTGGGATCGCGTACTTGCTCAAGCGGAATTTGCGTATAATGATTCTCCAAATCGCAGTACGGGATACAGTCCTTTTCAGGTTCTGTACGGCATGCATCCTCGCGGAGTGCATGAACTGCGGGATTTGGGCAAACTTGAGAAGAGGAGCGCAGATGGAGAAGATTTCGCTCAAGCAATGAGTGATCTGCATGAACAGGTGAAACTGAAGTTGATAGACAACGGTCAAAGGTACAAACAGCAGGCAGATTTGAAAAGGCGAGAGGTTCAGTTCAATATTGGAGACAAAGTCCTTGCCCATCTGCGCAAGGAACGGTTTCCAAGAGGGCAGTATAACAAGTTGAAGTTTAAAAAAATAGGCCCCTGCAGAATTCTCCGCAAGTTTTCAGCCAATGCCTATGAGATACAGCTGCCACCCGGAATAGGCATTTCGCCCATTTTTAACGTAGCAGACCTGTTCCCTTACACTACTAGTTCCGGAGATGAAGAGGCAACAAGGTCAGAACGGCATACCCCAGATGATGAGGACGTTTGGTTAAAACAGATGCCTGCAGCGCAACCCCTTGAGATCGAGGGTATCCTCGATACACAAGTAGCCAAAAGAACGCGCAGGAAGGATTATTTACAGTACCTGGTCAAGTGGAAGAATCATCCTATAGAGGACAGTTCCTGGCTTGACGCAGCACAGATCCAGAAAATTGGCTATTCAGTGGATGACCTCATGGAGCGGAGCCATGACTTTTCGCTACCCCGGGAGCCTGATGCAGGAGCATCCGACTAGGGAGGCAAGCAGTCAGCAGGTTTTCATGTTTTCAGAAATGTGTTATTTTACAGGTCTTTGTACATGTCTAGGATTAATTTGCTTTTGATTAGGAGGGTAACTGTTAGTAGGAGTTGTTTCCAGTTAGTTATCATTTCTTTTAATTATTGTCAACCAGAAACTGTGATAGGTCATTAGATTATCTTTTCAGTTCATTATGCATTAAAAAAATAAAAATAAATAGTCGAGGGTGAATAACGCCCCTGTGTAACGAACAAGGAACGGTTACCAACTGACAACGAACTAGTTGGGACTGGAATACAAAAAGGACCGAATAACAACTTGAGAAGGGTTCTTGAAACTGTCAACACAGTGGAGTAATAGACCAGAGTTCTAGTTTGAAACTGACTATCTGTATTATTGAAAAATCTGCCAAGATTGAAGAATTTCATTTTATGTGTAATCTAAAATTTGTTGTCCTACTTTGATTCAGACAAATAAAAACAGGAAATCGATTCATTGAGTAGCTGTAACAAAATAACAGAGTATAGAAGTGCTGTGAGATTTCTTTCAGGAAACAGGTGTTCGAGAAATCATTCCATAAGAAGTCCAGCGTTTCATGGGAAGGAAACGTTGACTGAAGAACAAACAAGACGTGCAGAAGGAGCGTAAACAAAAACCAGAGGTAAACAATTTACTTCGGAATGCCATTACTTTCATTCTCTGTGTAAGTCGAAACCATAGATAAGTACAAACTTTCTGAATAGATAAAAGGCATTTGTTTACAGTCCAGAATCTCTCAGAGATTGATTGTAATAATTTACAAAGTTTTGTAAAGAAAAACCCTCGGGCCATACAAACATCACAGCCAGGGTTTGAAAACATTGAAACCCTTCCGTAGGCAAAGGGTCGAAACCCTCACGGTTTCATTCAGAACTACCGAGAAGAACTTCCCAAACCGGATAGCAAACACAACTGGTAAACGGAGGAGCAAAACCCCAGATTCAACAGAGTAAAGCGGAGCGGCTTAACTTCAACCAGACACAACAGAAACAATAAAAGAAGAGTGGACATGATGCTACCCGTAAAGAGGGCGACGAGGAAGCCAACTGGGGCATCAGGCTGTTGAGGACCCTCGCACACCTGCACAGAACAAGCACAAACGATATCAGTTCGTATATCCTCCAGAATTTGAGTTTAACCAGAGACAGAATTGGGAAAGGGTTTGAGAGCGAACCTGGACAAGGTGACAGAGTCCAGAAGTCCGCAGATGAACAAACGCCCTTGTATCTCGGCCAAACAAAAACTGCTCACAAGGAGCCAAGTTGTTAATGCGTGAATGAAATGGTACAATAAGTATAGCAGAGAACAAGAGTTTACCAGTGATAACGGCGGAATCGTAGAAACCCTGTAGACGAAGCTTCCCGGAGAAGGAAACCTGTGTAATAAGCCAGTGCCGAAGTTAAGCAAAGCATTTATAAGACGCGGAGGAGTTAAACAAGGAAAAAAAACCAAGAACAACCTGAAACAGAGTTTTCAGGGACAGAGGACCAAGAAAGTTACAGTGGGCAAGGTTCAAGCCCTGTCCAAACGAGGAAACAGTGAGCAAAGTTGCTACAGAAGAGACCGACCACCATCGCAACAAGTGAAGAGTTAAATCGAGACCTCGACACGGAAGGAGTGCAGAGATAAGTCGAGACCTCGGCGCAGGAGAACCAGACCTCCAACGGAGGCTCAAACCCACAGCGAAAACACAAATGAACCGACTGTCGAGTCCATAGGCGGAGAAACCGAAATGGCAACCAACTGAGCTGTAGCATTTACTGATAGAGTGAATGCGAGTTACTGGCGGAGCAACCAAGGCATACGGAGAACAAAATCCGAGACAGCATATTCATTTCTACTTATCCACAGTACCATGTGTGTTAATGTAATGCCACGGAATGACACTTGTCAACTACAATAACAAAACCTATCACTGCTAACGTGTAAGCCACGTTGACATTCAATCAAACCTTTGTTAATATTCACAGCAAACGGGGGTGTGGGCTGGCGCCTATTCATCAAAGAGGTAAGTAACAATGTTCTTTGAATTTTTTTTGTTTGCATATGGAGCATGATGAAATAAGAATTGAATTTATTTGCTTGGAAATGTTGATATGATAAAGAATCAAGATTATTTTTTGAAAAAACCTCTATTGAATTTCATGCATAGAGGAATGTGTTTTTTTTCATTGAATTCTTAGCAGATTTCATGTGCTTTGAATTCTTAAAAGTTTTTCATGGCTAAATAATTATGTGAATTGCATGAGTTATTGGAAAATAGGGTCCATATATGCTTTCGTATATCCCAAACTGTGATAAATGTGCACGAATTGAAAGAGGTTTTTGTAAATGAGACTGTTCGAGAAAAAAAAAAAAAAACAAACAAACATTTTTCATATTTAGAAAATGTGTTTTTCATGTCTTCAAAACCATGTCCAAAATTGATGAATAAAAGGGGAAATTATTTCATATTTAAATATGAAAAAATGGGATGCAAAGATTCATTCGAATATTCAAAATTGTGATACCTGTGTAAAACGTGGGAGATGTTTTTTTTAAAGAATCTGTCCCAAACAAAAATCTCTTCTGGTTTTTAAAAAATAATTTCCATATGTTCGGAAACTGTGTCCAAAGTTGATGACCAAAACATGAAATTATTTAATATTTAAATTTGGAAAAGTGGGCTGCAAAGATTCATCTGAATCTTCTAAACCATGACACCTGTGTAAAACATGAGAGACGATTTTTTTAATGAGCCCGTTCCCAACAAAAAACTCTTTTGGTTTTAAAAATTTTGTTTCCATATGTTTGCAATCCATGTCCAAAGTTGATGACTAAAAAATGAAAAACATATTAAAACATAATGTTTCCATTTGATTATTATTTCGGATAATAATTGTTGGTTATGTACATATAGAGATAACTATTTTATTAATATTATTGAAAATATTAATTTCATGCAATAAAAAATAGAGCAATTATGTTGATATTCCTTGAAAAGAAATAAGTTTTTTCGCATGCACAAAAATAGAACAATTATGTTGATAATCTTTGAATATGAATTAAGTTATTTCATTTAAAAGATTACCAAGTATGTTCTCATGATGCATAGGCATGAAAATTTTTAAAGAGAAATATTGGACTCTTGAAGAGAATATGTGATTAGGTTCACATGAATAATATCTAGTATATTTCATCTACTAGAATTGAACATGTGATTTTACATGCACGGGAAGCTTGAGTTGTGCAAAAAGAGATAAATAACTTTTATGAGAAGTAGTTCACATAAAAAATTTGCATAAAAGACAATTGTTTGTGTTATTTGAGAAGGGTTTGTTACCCATGTTATTTCTTGAGAAAATATTACAAATTTGGCTGATGTGTGAAATTATAAGAAAATATTTTGTATTGCATGCATAATAACTAGTGAGTTAGCTAGCTTCTGGAAAAATAATAATTAGTTTGTTAAGCATTTGTTCTGTTATAACACTTCAAAAAGAATAGAAGAGAAAAACATATCCTTCTATGCATTATTGACTTAGATTCTTGGAGAGGAAAACCAGTAATCACATGCTTTATTATATTAAGATTCTTTAGAGAAAAATATACAGTTTCATGCATGGAAAAATATAGTTTTGGTATAATATTTCTAGAGAAAAGGAGGGTGCAATCACATTATATTGATTGTGTTGGCTTTCTTTTGGGAAAAATAATTTGCATTTTCACACCTAAAATAATTAACTATGGTATTGATTTTCTTTTAGGAGAGTGTTATGTATAGTTTTTGGGATAAACATTTTGGTAGGATGAAAATGTTACTTTGCATGTAAGAATAAAAATTATGTGTTTGATCCATTGGAAAAGAAATGTAAAGTTATTTTTCCATGCAAGATTTAGTTAGTTTCATTTGGTAAAGAAAACATAATAGTAGGCACAAAGAAAAGCGTTTGTTGGGATAGTTATCTTGAAAGCTTGTTATGCATTTGCATGCACAAGACTATTATCTAATATGTTAGTTTTAGTTTGGAAAGAATATGCAAGTGCCTGCAACATTTTGTTAGCATTGTTGGAAAGATGACGCTTAGTAGTGATTTATTTGTTACTAATGCATGTGAAATGATGTGAAAGAAGGAATTTCATGACATTATGTTTATGTTTTATACATTCATACAAATAGTTGTTGAAGTGTCACAAATAAATATTGATTATTGGTGTATTAATATTTTATCTAATCATGATATCAAGTGTGCTGGCAACAACAATGGCAGGAAAGGATAGTGACTTGAGCAAATAATTGTTCATGTTTAAAATTGTGGCAGATAAATTTTTGATAGTACATGCAGGTTTATGAGTTTCAACTGCAGGATCACCCACTGGTGGAAACAATCTGACCGCAAAGACAGAGATAGAAGATTCATGGGTAAATAATATCATGATGATTGTAATAGCTTATAGCTAGTTATGTTGCATTTATGATTTTTTTTCGATGTAATATTTTATGACAATGGTCAAGGGATGGACTCCCTTATAACCATTGATTGAGTGTTGAACAACCTCACGAACGTTTAATAATAAAATTAAATGTTTGTTGGTTTTCACCCTATGAGGTTTCCAGGGTATATCAGTGTCTAATGATGTGGTTATTCAATGTGTCATTTTCATGATGTTAATTTCTTTCATGATGTGATGTTTATATTATCAAGTATGTTATTTAATAATTGAGTTAAAATGATCATAGAATTGATGCATAGTTACTGCAGGAAATTTAAGTTAATATTCTACAACATGGACAATTAATGGTTGTGTAACTCACTATGCTTTTACCGAATATTTCTCTAGGTAATCATGATGGTTATTATAATAGTAAATGGGAGAATATTGAAAATAATTTAGAAAGTTACACATTGGTAAATGTTGAAAACATTTCATAACTCCATGCATTTTCCTGTGAGGTTATTGGGGTATGTTACATCAAGAAATTGTGAATCAAGAGGTTGAGCTTGAGGACTGGAAAACTCTTATTCTTGACCCTCGACATACCATAGGTCATGGTAAATAATGCCAACAAACATGGTATCTATTTTGGATGATGAAAACCATCTTAGCGAAAGTAGTATCATCATCTCTTGCATGGATTGTCGAGCCAACTACAACAATTAAGGAAATCCACAAGGAATACTATCTTATTCAATGCCCAATACAACAAAAAAAATTTCAGTTATCTCGCATAGAGAGACACATTCCATGCATCCCTCAAAATGAACTATTGGGATCTAGTGCTAAAGATCTAGCTCCAATTGAGTCTTCAATTGATTAATATGTTTTGTGGTTTATTTGAGACAATTAATTTTGATATATGTAGATGAATAGTAATTTAATATGTTTCTCCTTTCATAGGAACATTGTTAGCAGGAATTATAAAGACATTTAGGTTTACAATTGTTTACTAGACATTGTAAAACTTTTTAGATTTTGGATGGCCTATAATGTAGTTAGATGGCCAGCAGACCTGGTTTCCCAATGCACATTTTAAGGCTATATGACCATGGATGATATTTATGTATTGTCTATCTATTTTTGAAAATGGAATGAAAAATATTTTCCAAACTTATAAAAAAAAATTCAAAATAAAATAATAAAGATAAAATTTCTGCATTGTTATTATTAATCACTTTTATTAATTCTTGTTTAGTAGTTAAGGTAAACTTGACTTGGCCAAGTTACCAATGATTTTTGAGCTACGGGTTTATGAAAACCCATGGTGTCTACTCATGGAATTCATGTGGAATATAGTCTATTTAAAGGGGAGAATTAAACCATCCTAGATCCATCTTAACTCTTGATCTACCAAGCCCCTAGAGGGATCAAATCTCTTAATATGCAAACCTATTTTAGAGTGAAATGATATTTGATCCCTCTTAGGGATGGATCTAGGATGCTTTATTTTATTCTACGTATGTCAAGTCAATATATCTATTTCAATAATAACAAAATTCAATATCAGTCCCTCACAAGCATTGATAAAGGTTTAAAAATTTATTAAAGCCCCAAAAAATCCAATTTTCTTCTTATTGAAGAAACCATCCTCAAATTTCTTAACCTTGTGCGTCAATTATGTCAAATTAATACACGCATTCCCTTCACTTGAGTCAATTCAATAAAATCATTTTAATAATGTCAAGTTAATATCAGGAACTCCTCCCTTTCTCCATCCCACTACTATCAAATCACTATGAGTAACTAAAATTATTGATATAGTCTAATAAAACATGAAAGTTTGAGAAAACTGCAATTTTGAATTTGCTAAAGAAATTCCCCCCAAATTTCTTGGCCCTGTACTCCACTTATGTCAAGTTAATGTATTTATTTTTCTCCACTTGGTTTGAGTCATTACATTCATTTCAATAAAGTCAAGTTAATATGGGTCCCTCACAATTATAATAAAATTATTTTAGTGCCCCCAAAAAAATAGTTTTTATTTTATTGAATAAATCTTCCCAAATTTCTTATCCTTGTGCTTAACTTATGTCAAATCAATACACTCATTTTAATAAAGTACAGCTAATATGAGAAATACCCCCCCTTTCTCAATCCCAATGAAATCAAGTCAATATGAGTAACTAACAAGTAATGATATAGTCTAATAAAAAAAAAAAAATTGGCGAAAAATGTAATTTTCTCTTTGTTAAGAATTTTCTCCAAATTTCTTGGCCCCTATACTCCACTTATGTTAGATTAATGTAGTTATTTTTCTTCATTATATCAAGTCAATAAATTAACTTCAATAAATTCCAATTAATATGGGTCCCTCACGAGCATTTTTAAAGCCTAACAATAAAAATCTAATTTTCTATTTGTTGAAGAAATTTTCTCAAAATTTCTTACCACTATACCATATTCATGTCAAATCAATACACGCATTTCCCTCTACCTACATTAATTCAATACACTCATTTCAATAAAATCAAGTAAATATAATCAAATCCCTACCTTTCTTCATTCTAATAAAGTTGAAGTCAATAGGACTAATTCACACATATTGATACACTAGAATAAAAATGATAAAACTCTAGAAAAATACAATTTTCACTTTGTTGAATAATTTTCCCCAAAATATCACTACAATAAAAAAGGACATTGGTGAGGGTCATGCTTGTGATAGACCTTTATGGTCTGTCACCAATGTCGCATATGGTGACGGTCTTTAAAAAAATGTCGTTTTAAGTGTATATAGTGATGGTCCTTTAAGGTTTGTCACCAAAGTCATTTTCAATGACACTTTTGGTGAGGTTCGTTAAAGGCCCGTCACTAATTCTCTATTTGGTGACACTTCTAGTGACGAAATTTTAATGACCCTCACCAATGCTCTTTTTGTTACTTTAGGTGACGGTCAAAAAATGTTCATCATGATTGATCATTCTAATGAGTTTTTGATGACGCTATGTGCCTGTTAATACTTTTTTTGACAAAAGATAATGATTTAAGACCATTATTGTGGAGTATTTTTTAAATATTTCCAACGCCATTGTGGTTAGAGTCAATCAGTTTGTTAAGAAGTGATTAGCGTGTATCATTTCCCTCAAGTAATGACTAGTCGAATAGAGTTTTCCTATTAAGTTTATTATCTAGAAAATTCCCCTTAGATAAAGTTCCACTAGTGTGTGTAGGAAATATATTATTTAATACTTAATAAAACTCTTTCAATTCTATTAATGAGAAAGACCTAACACTCCTCAACAATCTAGGCACACCTTAAATTAATGCTTTGGCACACACTAACATATCTTAGCACCTCACATGTCTTGGAACATCTTTGTACCTAGAACATCTTGTCATGACACTAATGCCCAAGCACATGGTGGCATGTGCTAACAGAAGATAGAACTCTCCTAGCATGTGTTGGAATGCATGTAGTCCCTAGAATTAACTGGAACACCTTTGTTGCTTGCTTTGACATACATTATCACTTGGCACACAATGCCACTTGGCATGTATTGGGACCTATTATTAGTGTTCCAAGGATGCCAATTTTGAAAAATATAAAGTCCCAACTTATTAACACTCTTATGTGTTCATTTCCTTGCATTTTAGCTTGGTTCTTCCTTTTGTTTCCTTGACATTTCTTGACACATATTGACATACCCTGGCACACTGCACATCCTTAGCACCTCGCATGTATTGGCATATCTTGACACTATTTGGCACATATAATTAGCACACCCTGGAACTACCTAGCACACTTTGGCACTTCTTGACATGCCTTGATATTCCCTATCATGCCTTACCAATGCTTAGCATACCTTGTTACTCCCTCCTTTTCATGACATCTAGCACTCATTAAGACTAGTCCCTGGCACATGTTCCTCATATTCATTAAATTCCATGAATTTTGACCTAGTGATCCCTTAACGTTTTGTTCTAGTACTCCTTAACACTCCTTAACATGCATTAGCACTCTTTAGCACACCTTAGCACTTTTTAACATGCCCTTCCACTTCATAGCATGCATAAGAATCCATGACACATATTGGCTCTTGGCACATGTTAGCGCTTGGAAAGTATAAGCATGTATGGAATACATTGATATGCCTTGGTATGGTTTGGCATGGTTTAATATTAAATTTATTTGAGAGAAATTGTTGGAAAGTAGATGAGAAGCAACAAAGGAAGACTTTGCATTTAGAATGCACTAAGACTTTTCTCTTGGCACCTATTGGCACTTAGTGTTCGTGTGCCTAGAATACCCCTCTTTGAAAAGGTAAATTGATGAATTATTAACCCTATTATGTGTTCATTTCCTTGTATTTTAACTTGTTTATCCCTTTTTTTCCTTGACATTCCCTCACATGCATTGACACACCCTTTCACATCTTGGCATGCCTTATCACTTGGCACATCTTAGCATGTTTGACATGCCTTCGTACTATCTAGCACATCTTAAAATTCCCTACCATGCCTTGGCACTCATGTCCTCACAACTAGCCTTTACAAATTTTCATGACTTGGGAACCCAATCAAGTCCTTGGATACTGCAGTTCATGTGACAATATTGGCCTGCTTCAACCGCAACAAATTGACCAATTGCACCTACTACAAGTAGATTGTGCCTTGTTCACCTATGAACTACCTGTAACTAATCTTATGCCACTCACGTCCAAGCTCAACTTGTCCCACTTAACTAGTTACCAAGATAAGGATCACATGATCTAGCCATGGCCATACAAGATGCACAAGGCACACAAGATATAAACTGACACAAGTCGATTGCCCCAAAAATTATACACAACAATGTACAATATGAAAATATCTAGAATAGTTTAAAACATGAGCATGTAGCCAAAGTGTGCCACATCTCATTTAAAAAAATAGCTAAAGGCAAAACAATTTTTTGCATAGCACAAAGTGATTTCCCTTTGTCTAAAACTGCTATGTCAAGCCTCGTATAACAACTGTATGCTTGCCTCTAGTAAATCCTATTCTGAACTTCTCCTAACACATTTCGTCCTTAGCACACTTGAATTCACTGACACTCCCTGGCACACACTCTTATTCATTCCTTTCTATGAATTTTAACCTAGTTATCCCTTGATATGCCCCGACACTCCCTAACACTCTAGTTCAACATGCCTTGACATTTTCTGACATGTGTTAGCAAGCCTTTTCATTCCTTGACCCTCCCTAGCCATCATGCCCTTACAACTACCCTTACTTAATTTGAAACTCGGGAACCCAACCAAGCACTCGCTTGACTACAAGAGCTTGAACAAGTTACGGTTACTACAACTAGACTATGTTGTTGAATTGTGTAGCTTGGGAGGTAATCCACAAGCCTAGCGAGATTGGTTAGTGTGATTTTGTCCACAAAAGGAGTTGTGGGAAAAGAGTCCAAGAAAAGGGATTTTGGACCCAAGAAGGGGTTTAAAATATAAAAGAAAATTAAAAAGGGAAATTAATATTTCCTAAGGTCTAAGTGGATAAAACCCATAAGTTCTATAGGGTTCCTAAGAGGTCTAGGAAATTTTTTTTAAGGAGGGCTTAGGATGAATGAAAGAACATCTAGTGAGAAGGAGCTCATTTGATCAAGGGGGTGAAGAGAGATGTAGTCCTAAAGATGCCATGATCATTAGCATGTCTAACATTCATTAATATGCCTTGGTATGCTTTGGCATGGTTTAATACTGAAGTTATTTGATATCAATTATTAGAAAGTAGAAGAGAAGTAACAAATGATGATTTGGCACTTAGAATGCACTAACGCTTGGAACTTGACACTTATTTCCACCTAGTGTTGGTGTGCATAGCATGCCCCTCCTGGAAAATGTAAATTGATGACTTATTAACCCTATGATGTGTTCATTTCCTTGTAGTTTAACTTGTTTCTCCTTTTTGTTGCCTTGATAGTCCCTGACACATATTCTCACACCCATGCACATCTTGGCATGCCTTAGCACTTGACACATATTAACATATTTGAGATGCCTTCAAACTATTTGGCACATGTTAGCATTCCCTAGCATGCCTTGGCACTCATTCCCAAACAACTAGCCTTGCATTTTCTCATGACTTGGGAACCCAATAAAGTCCTTAGCTACTGCAGTTCATGTGACATTGGTCTCCTTCAGTTGTAACAACTTGATCAATTGCACCTACTACAAGTAGGTTATGCCTTGTTCCTAAGAACTGCCTATACCTCATCTTAGGCCACTCATGTCCAAGTTGAACTTTACGCACTTAAGAACTTACGAAGACAACGATCACATCTAGCCATGGCCATAAAACAAATAAGAAGCATAGCTTACATAGGCAATATTTCACATGTATGTCCAGTTCATATAAATAATAGAGCATTAACTGATAGTTTTCAAGAACCAAAAGATACACAAGGCACACAAGATATAAGTTGGCACAAACTGAGTCCCCCAAAACTTATACACAACAATATACAATATGCGATTGTCTAAGATAGTTTAAAACATGGCCATTCAGCCAAAGTGTGCCATGTGTCATATAAAAAATAATAGGTAAAGGAAAAATAGTATTGTGCCCAACACAAAGTCTCCCTTTGTCTAAAACTACTTTTTCGAGCCCCTTATCGCAATCGTAGGCTTGCATCTTGAAAATCCTATCATGAACTTATTGTAACACACCTCATCCTTGGCACACTTGAATTCACTGACATTCCCTGTCACACACTCTTATTAGTTAATTTCCATGCATTTTGACCTAGTCCTCCCTTTTGATGCCTCCACTCCTTAAAAATCCTCCACTTGCATTGACACTTTATGGCATGTGTTACCCTCACAACTACCCTTACTTAAATTGCAACTTGGGAACCCAACCAAGTCCTCACTTGACTAGAATAGCTTGACCAAGTTACGATTACTACAACTAGACTATGTTGTTAAATTGTGTAGCTTGGGAGGTAATCCACAAGCCTAGTGAGATGGGTTCGTGTGATTTTGGTCACAAAAGGCTTTGTGGGCAGAGAACCCAAGTGAAGGGGTTTTGGACCCAATATGGGGTTTAAAATCTAAAATAAACTTAAAAGGGAAAAATAATGTTTCCTAATGTCTAAATGGATAAATCTTGTAGGTCATAGAGGGTTCTTAATAGGCCTAGCTAGGAAAATCTATTTAAGGAGGCCTTAGTATGAAGGAAATAACATCAGGTGAGAAGGATATTATTTAATCAAGAAGGTCAGGAGAGATGTAGTCCTAAAGTAGGTTGAGTTAGAGGGTTGAGTAAGGGTTGCTAAAGGGAGGCCATGATCATCAACCAAGAGTAAGATCATCATGTGAGGGTTCACAAGAATGTCACATACCTTAATGGGTTCAATATAGGATGTAGGATGGCATACTATTGGTTCTCTTATGGAAGATCGAGCTCAAGAGAGGCAACTCATGAGAATTTTCGCATCTCATTTTAGTGGTGTTTCTGTGTGAAGGCCACATCAATTTTTGAAATAGTAGAGAGGGTTGAGACCATATCTTGTGGTGGTTAGTAAGTTGCAAGGTCTGTGATAAATACCAACACAACCGAAGAAGGTTTTACAATAGAATTTAGGCCAGAACAAAAGTAACCACAGGTGCAATATTGACTTAGGTAACCATAGTTTAAGGGTCGTGGTAGAGATATAAAGTTTAGGTCAAGATTTAGTCAAAGAAATTCCTAGAATCTATGGATTCATATGAGCTAGGTCGAGTCTCTTATGGAGGCAAGAGTTGTTTTTTTTGCTATGGGTGGACAGGGTTTGTTCTAAAGAAATTAGAATAGAAGTATAATACCCTAGTTAGGGAGGTTTCCTACCATGTTCAATCCATAAGGTATGCCCTTAAGACTATGACAAATATGCGTAGAAGAAGAGGGATCATGACCCTTAGAGAGAGGTTTATCTCTACAATATATACCACATGTTTGGAGGATGATTTGCAGAAGTATGTGTGGAGATAGAAAATCCAAAGGAAGGTGGAACCTGAGTAGAAGATTGAGCAGAATAAATATGACATATGAGGAATGGATTTACATGAAGAGGATTTTATTTTTGTGGACTACCCATAGAGTTTTGGATAGAGATCTGAAGCACCCTATAAACAGTTAATCAATGGAATGTTACTGGATGATTTCTAACCCTAGTTCTTTCATCTACAAATTGTTAAAAGGATGATAACAGGAGTAGTTCATATTTTTTCATAGATTGGAAAATAAAGGAATTGGTATGCAAGAATAGTGATTTTGAGAGGACTCAAATCACTATTAGGTGGCAGATTTGAAGATCCATAGATGAGGGCAGTGTTGTGGGCACTAAATCAGTAAACAAATTAACTGTGGTTGGGAAAATTTATGGCAGTCCAATTACAGTTGGAGGGTTTTTAGGTAACTGTCAAAGAGGAGCCCTAAGTCTTGTACTTGTGAAGGAAAACAATGTTGATATAAGGGTAGGCATATTGCAGCTAAGGATGTGTAGACTTTGAAGGACTAAAGTAGCAGACAAGTGAGCTAGCCAATCATAGAAAATTTAAATTTTTTCCTTCGGGAAAAATTAAAGGGTTTTAAATTTTTATTGGGAGAATTTTTTGTATCATAGTATATTATTTCAAATCACCCCAAGTTCATTTTATAAAAAAAATAGGTCTAGAGGCTAGCCCACCTTATTTTAAGGGAGAGGGTAAAAAAAATAATTTTATATTCCAAATCGCCCCAAATTTATTATATAAAAAAATTAGGTCTAGAGGTTAGCCCACCTTATTTTAAGGGAGAGGGTAAAAAAAAAAATTATCCCTTGAAATTAGAAAATTTACAACCCTTCATTCACCCCATTTTACAAGAATATGTATTTATGATAGTTATTTCACCCTCCCCATCTGGTGTAAAAAAGGTTAGTTTCTTTCATTCGCTGGTATTGAGATTAATTTGGAGAAAATGACCCTAATTTTTTGGAACAAATGGTAGTAAAAGAATTATTCACCTTTATTTAAAAATTCAAGAGCATTATTTTCATGTCTATTTAAATAATTGAATAGTGTTTTTTTCATCTTCCAAGTTTGTTGCATATGTTTACTCACAATCATATCTAATGCACTAGGGTTGTTCGCAAAGTTGTAGGAGAAGTTCTAGAATTTGAATTAAGAAGTAAATAATTGAGCTTCGTAAAGTACTGTAATTTGAATCAAGAAGTCAGGAACCAACGTACAATGGTACAAGTAAGTCTGTGTATTTGTTCTAGATTTCAATTCCTATTGCATGTTCTACCTTTTCCTTTTTTTTTTTTTTGGAACCATAATAATTTTTCCCTAGAAACATATTGGGTTTTAGTAATAAAATAAGTATAATTGAATATATGTGTCCATTATAGAACCTGAAAACCTCATTCTCTTTTCTCTTATATAATGAATTTTTGGTATATATAATTATAATTTTTTGGTATATACTTGTCATTTTAAAATATTATTTAAATAATAGGTTTTTTATTTTTCAATCTCGTTAGAATAATTGATGTATGATTCTTTATTTTTAACTTTGACTCATCTTTAAGTTAAAATCTATGAAAAATTTAAAATCTTCATAAAATAAGTATCATTAATTATGTGTCCATTACAGAACCTGAGAACCTCGTTCTCTTTTCCCTTAGATAATGAATTTTTGGTATATATAATTATAATTTTCTGATATATACTTGTCATTTTCAAATATTATTTAGATAATAGGTTTTTTATTTTTCATTCTTGTTAAAATAATTGATGTCCGATTAAAAATTTCATTCGAAAAACATGATCCCTCGCGTTCCAAAATCAATACAACCCAAATTCCATCATGTATTTTTTTACTTACCCTTTATTTTCAATGTACACTCTATGCAAATTACATTTCTAGAAAGAAATGTTAAATTAATTTTTGTTATTTGAATACAAAGGTGGCAGTTTGAAAAACTCTATCAGAAGACCGTTTGCTGGAAGACACACTATTAAAAAACAAATTGCACCATTGTGTTTCTACCAGAAATTGATAAAGTTGTTGTTGTAATTCTTGGAATAGTAAGGTGTTGGTTGTTCAAAAAATTCAGCTGGAACACAATTGAATGAATTCTTAAAGACATCCTATTGAAAAAAATTAACCAACTATATTCAAAACTGATGTATTATTGAAATAAAGAATGTCATCCAAAATTTCAGGATTGAAACTAAAGAGGTTATATTAAAATGATAATTTAAGAAAATGACTAATAAATTTGAAACTATTTACTTCAAATAAATTTCATTAACAAGATGAAGATGTAGGAGATATTTTGAGAAATTCTATATGTAATCCACATCACTAGATATGCAGTGCAATTTTATTTACTGGTTGCCCATAGACATAAATAATTATCAGCATCCTATTCATATATATGGTAGCCATGAAGAGGAGAGAGATTTAACATTTTGAAGACATTAAAAAATTAACGTGGTATATATATATATATATATATATATATATATATATATATATATATATATATATATATCAGATTTTATTAGGTTTCCATAGAGATTAAATCTCTTATGGGAAAAATTTTTAGTGAATTTTTTCACTGTAATTTTGAAGACATTGAATCCATTTTATACATTCAAAACTATAATTTAAACGGTAATTTACACCTTGTATATATATATATATATATATATATATATATATATATATATATATATGTGTTTTAATTATAGATATATTAGGTTCTCAGAGGGATTAAATGTGTTGTGCTCAAGATTTTTAGTTAAAACTCATTGTAAATAAAAAAATGTGGACTATAACATAAAAAAATGAACATATATGTTATATTCTTACTCTAGACCATAAATAAAATATTTCAATTTCCATATAAACTATCATAATCTTATACCAATTTCATAGAGAAATTAAGTAACTAAAATTGATAAAAAATGGTATCCCTTTGAGTACAAGAAATTGTATAATTCTTATACTTTCTAAAAATATTTCAGTACATGACTTAAATAACTTTTTAAAGATATTTTAGTAATGACTCAAATAATTTTTTTAATATGAATGTCCAATAATTTATTTCAATTTCAACTTCATGCATATGTATATTGACAGGGTGTAAATGACAAATCATTTTAATGTTAATCATAATAAAAAATTCAATGTTGTAAGTGGAGTAATTAAAAGTAAAAAAATTCAGGGAGATATGTAATTTAATTAATTTTTAATATCACATTAAAATGCAACATTTAAAAAAATATAATTAATAATAAAATATTCAATGTGACTCATAAATAAAATATTTTAATTTAGAGGGTTAATTAATATTGAAATGTATTAAAAAATATATTAATAACAGAAAAATAATTTTAATGTGGAAAATATAATCCACACATAAAATATTTCAAGAAAAGCATTTAAATGTGCATATATTTATATGATTAAAAAAAACTATATATGCAATATTATTTATGGCTAAATCATTTTATGTAGTCTCATTGTGACCCTTTTTTAAGAATATGTTTTGGTCAATTTTGTTTCAAATCAAGAAAATATGTTCAAATTGCAAGTTTAAGCTATGTAGTTTACAAAATCCAAGTTCTCATGTAAATTTTGATGACATTGAATGCATTGTTTATATTCAAAAATATAGTTTAAACAATGAAAAATTACATGTGTTGTGTGTTTATATATATATATATATATATATATATATATATATATATATATATATATATATATATATATATATATATATATATATATATATATATATATATATATATATATATATATATATTACAAATCTATTAGGTTCCCAGAGGATTAAATATGTTGTGTGCAATTGTTTTAGTTAAAAATTTCACTGAAAAAAGAGGTTTTCATTGGAGCTACAAGACTTTCTTTCTCCCTTGAAATTTTTTTATATACACCCTCTGCCATATTGAAATCCAATCTAAACCAATACAAACATGTACCTCTACATCGAGTTGATCATGTGTGCACAGATTTGTTCTTAGTGCAAGTACTGTAGTTAAGTTTCTACTTAAAGAATTGATCCTCATATCCCACATATGAAAACATACATGAAAACAAAAAGAGCATGTCGATTTCTCTCAATAAAAAATTGTGGTTTTGTACATATGTAATTTTATCTAAAATGCTCAAGAAGCACTTCCATAAAACAAAATATTCATTGATAGCCTAGTTTTCAAAACCATGGGGCATAGAGAAACTATGTCTTTTGGAAGTTTCCCTTATAAAATAATATTTTTGATCCGGATTTATGCAGGAACGCAACATAATACACATATAACCATAAATGAAAAAATGCAGTGGAAATAACACTTCATTTCATTAATATCAAAGAACTGAAATTTGCTTACAGACAGAATGGAAATAAACTAGCTAGGGCGCTGGTAGCTTATCTCTGAGAAGAGATGTGGCAGCTACAGGCCTATGAACTATGTTAAAATGTGGCTTCAGGTTCTATTTATCATTTATAAACAATGGGAAACCCTAAACATCCACAACCCTAACCCTAGGAGATGAAGCACCAAAACTATGGGCCCCATTTAGGTAAATTGGTGTTTCAACTTCCCGGGGACGTAACTTTGGCATACGATCTGCGTTTGACGCGCACCATACCTTGTTAGAAATATCTATCCGAGGATTAAAACTTTCAATGTGAGAAAAATTGGTCCATGGACCCATGTTGCTCCCAGTTTTCCCCAAAAATGTCGTCCAGGGCCTCAAAATGGATCTAGAAGTTCAAGACCCGAAAAACTACTAAAAATAGTAATTTGTGTCGAAACTGAAAAACTGAAAGAGACAATGGTGGGGCCCCAAAGAGAAAAGGTAGGTGGCCACCAATACCCACCTATATCATTCCTCCCCCCTTAGGAAGCAATGGCCCCCATTGCATTGAGTTCCTCCATGGGATGAGGAAACTTCTGCTGAACTTGGTCCCTAGTGAACCACTTGCCTTGGTGCAAGAGTTGGCCCACTTTGAAAACCCGGTATAGTTGGATCTTATGTTGGCGAGTGTTATTTATTTTCATGTCCATGATACAATCTGTGGTGGCCTATTCCATGCAGTCTGGTTTTAACTCTATTGGTGTGAGTTGTTCTGCAATGTCAGAGGTGTCCAGTAGAAGTGGGAAGTATGGACGAAGGCGGTCCACATTGAATATTGGGTCTAGGCCAAGGAATGGTTAAATACTCAGCTCAAAGTCATTGTTCCCTATAGCCTTGGTGATGGTGTATGGCCCATATCAGAGTGGGCGAAGCTTGCGGTGGGGTCCAGTGAGGCGCTCCTTCTGCAAATGTAGCCACACTTTGTCGTTCACCTGGAAGTTGTGTGGCACCCGATGTTGATCATGTCGGTGCTTTTAATTAGCAGTAGATCTATCAAATATGTCATGATCCTATTGGAGAATCTGCTGAATATGCTCGATGAAGTTGTTCGCTTTGTTAGCTTCAGACTGGACATGAGCCGGAATGGCCTGTATAGCCGCAAATGGCATGGATACATCAATGGGACATATTGGCTGGAATCCCAAGCCCACATGAAAGGGGTTGTGGTCGGTTGAGTTGTGGAGAGCCCGGTTATAGCTGTGTTGTACATAGGGGAGGCTCTCATCCCATGTGCGTGGATGGTTTGAATTGTACATGCGTATAGTGTGTATAATCATCCTGTTGACGACCTCTTTCTGGCCATCAGGTTGGGGATGGAAAGCTGTGGACATGGTGAGCTTTGCATCCAGTATTGACTAGAGGCTGGACCAAAATGTACTGAGAAACCTGCTGTTCCGATCTGATATGATAGACTATGGGATCCCAAAGTGCACCCACACTCGTTCAAAGAAGAGTTTAGCAGTGGCTTTTAATATGATATTCTTCTTCTAGGTCGCCATAATGGCCATCTTCGAGAATATGTTGATGACCACGAAAACATAGTCGTTTCCATGCTTAGTAGATGGAAGGCCCGGCATGTAATCCATGGAGATGGATTCCCAAGTTCAATTAGGGGTAGGTAGCGGAGTATATAGGTCTTGCTTCTTGATGGTCGGTTTGGAAATGGCATAAGCAGTGCAGGATCTGATGTACTTCCCGACATCCTGTCGAAGGTTTGGCCAATAGAAATACTTTTATAGTACTGCCACTATTTTCTCGACTTCGAAATGCCTGACAACTCGATTGTAGTGTGCTTCCCATATCATCTTGGCACGCTCGCTTGAAGGAACACAAAGGTGTCCTAGGTGACATAACAATGCATCTTGGAGGTGAAAATTTGGAACTTGCTTACCCCCGAATAGTGCCTTGTATGTGTGGTCGAATTCTGGATCGCTCTTGTAGATAAGCGGCCAATCAAAAGTCTCGTGCCCATAAGAGTTGAGAACAGTGGTTAGCGCCATGATCGGTATTCGGCTGAGGTAGTCCGCAACATTATTGGTGCTACCCTTCTTGTACTTGATGTTCAAATGAAGTTATTGCAGATATGGGGACCACTTCTGATGGCGACTGTTCTGCAACTTCCTTGTGTCTGTATGAACTGCAGGGGTCGATGGTCTATGTGGATAACTGTTTCCTTCCACAAAATGTAATTCTTCCACTAACGACAAGCCTGGACAATGGAATACATTTCTTTGTCATAAGTGGGATAATTGCGAACTATGTTTGACAATGTCTCACTGTGATATGCCACTGGATGCCCCTATTGAGTAAGAACTGCCCCAATAGCATAATCGTAGGCTTTTGTCTCGATCTCAAATGGTTGTTGCAAGTATAGTAATGTGAGCACTAGGGAAAAAAAGAGGCGATGTTTCAATTCACAAACACCTTCTATTGAAATTCCGACCAATTTTGTTTTGCTTTCGCTCCTCCCTTGGTGACTTGACTCAAGGTCCAAGTGATATGAGAGAATCCCAACACAAACCTGCGGTAGAAATTAGCAAGACCCAAAAAGTTGAGAAACTCTGTTAGAGTGGTTAGGGCTGGCCAATCCCAAATTACTTGAATCTTGGTTGGATCCACATGCACCCTCATTTCATCATTAATATATCCCAGATATTGAACCTATGTCATGCCAAAAGTGCACTTCTCAAAATTTGCACACAACTTGTGTTGCCGCAGTGTTTGGAGGAATTTTCAGATGTGGTGGAGGTGCTCTTCCCAAGTCTGTTTGAAGATCAGAATGTCATCCAAGTACACCACTACAAACGAGTTGGTGAATGGCCACAAGATGTCGTCCATCAACCTCATAAAGGTTGTGGGAGAATTCATCAACCCAAAAGGCATGACCAACCATTCGAAAAGGCCTTCCTTGGATTTGAAGGAAGTCTTCCAAACATTGGAGGGTTCGATTGGTACTTGGTGATACCCAGACTTCAATTCAATATTGCTAAAATATTTCATCCCTTTGAGTTGTTCTAGAAGGTCATCAATCTGTGGGATTGGGTACCTATTCTGGAAAGTTATCTTGTTCAATTCCTGATAGTCAATACAGAGTCTCCAAGTCCCATCCTTCTTTTCTACCAACACGATCGGGCTCCCACAGGGCGATGAACTTAGTCGGATGTGACCTTTCTGTAGTAGCTCCTGAATCTGCCTCTTGGTTTCATCGTTCTCCAGGACATTACGCCAATAGATCGGTCCATTGGGTAGCGGCGCACCTGGGTTTAGATCAATGGGGTGCTTGACGTTACAATGTAGAGGCACCTCCGTGGGTGAGGTGAAGATGTCCCCATACTCCTCCACAACCATGTCCATTTGTTTTTGTCGTGTAGAGGAGCCTTGTCTGGAGCTCGTGGCCATAGACTTCTTCTTGCCCTG
Source organism: Pinus albicaulis (assembly GCA_034641835.2). Classification (NCBI taxonomy): domain Eukaryota; kingdom Viridiplantae; phylum Streptophyta; class Pinopsida; order Pinales; family Pinaceae; genus Pinus; species Pinus albicaulis. Next base: position 1,148,129,270 of record CM076578.1, read on the forward strand.
TGGGCGAATCATCAGGAAATTTTTTTTCCTGGTTTGGGAAATGAGCTTAGTGCATTTTTTTGTATTAACCAAAGAGATAGCGACAGGCAGTGGTACCTCTGATATCCTATACAAATTATTTCCGAAAGTAACAATAACTGCACGAGGCCAGGATTCATACACAACATGTCGCTTCGACAAGTATGGTTGGCCTAATAATACATCAGAAACATCAAGAGGAGCAATGTCACATAAGACCTCATCCGTGAAGGGCCTTATGTTGTAGGGAAGGCAGCACTGTTGGCTGATGTGGAGATCCCGTCCTTAGTGAATCCACCCGATGGTGTATGGTTGTGGGTGTGTTGTGGTCAACAAGCCAAACTGCTTCACATCGTTCACTGAAATGAGGTTCTTTTTGCTCCCATTGTCAAAAATGAACTGTAGTGGGGAACCCTTTGCCCACATCTGGGAGTGGAAGAGACCCTCCTCCTCCTCTGTATCTTCTGGTTCCTCCTTCTGGATCTTCACAGTGGCAACCATGGTATTGGGCTATGCATCAATAATATATTTACCTTTGTCATTCCCCTTGTCATGTTCTGATTCAGAGTCGGAGAATGCATCTGATTCATTAGCCCTCATCTCGGTCACCAACGATTGCTTGGCCCGAAACTCACTTGTGTTGTGAGTGGAGCTCTTATGGAACTCACATTATTTTCTCGTGTTCTTCTTTGGCTTCGCAGTGATGTTCTTTGCTTGTGGCTTTGGTAGGTTGTCTTGGGCTGCCATGCCTTGGCTTTGTCCTTTGTTTTGCGGTTTGGGGGCATCTTTCCCTTGCTTTTGATTCACAGATCCAAAGTCTAACTTTTTCTGTTTGAATTTTTGGTCAATATTGGCAGCATACTGGTATGTCAGACCAAGCGAGGAGATGTCGAGGAACTCCATTTCCTCCTGAATGTATCTATGAAGACAACTTCAATACTTTAGCACCAATTTTTTTTCCAAATATTTGATACCCAACTTTGTGCGCAAGGTATGGAACAAATTCCTCAGCTCATGCACATCTTGATCCCTTTGTTGTCACAGCGTGGTCCATTGTATGTACTTTTCATCATAGCTCCCCATGGGATAGTATTGTTCCTTGATGGTGTCTTGGAAAGAATTCCAAGTGGTTACGGCTGAGAAAAAAGAGGGTTCTGTCTCATCCTTTTTTTCACAGTAGGTTTCCCACCAGTCCTTGACATGGGGGGTAGCTTTGAGGAGTGCAAAAATAATCTTCTCCTGATCGGAAAAGTCATGAATTGAGAAATATCCTTCTAATAGATTCAAACATCTATATATGACATCTACATCTATTTGACCCTCAAGTATGGGAATGTCAAATTTTACTTGTACCTTAAAGGGAGTCGTGCATCCAGAGTGGCTGTTGGATGCAGATACGCTGCCGGTGGGCAGTCGATGAAGGATATGGGAAAAGTTATCCATCATCATGTTCATTTATTTTTCGAGGTCTCCTAGAGAAATATTTTGATAGGATCTCCTGCTCCCTCATATTTCTTTTCATCCCCCATGAGCGGCCGTCGGGGTTTGTGAGGCTAATCTTGCAAAGGTTCAACCAGATCGAGCCCTAACTCCTTATAACCCGACCTCTTAGGGGATATGCAAATAAGGATTGAGAAAAAGCAGACCGCTATGATACCATTGATCCAGATTTATGCAGGAATGAAAAAGAATGCACATATAACCATAAGTACAAAAATGCAGTAGAAATAACACTTCATTTCATTAATATCAAAGAACTGAAATTTTCCTATAGACAAAATGGAAATAAACTATCTAGGGCGCTGGTAGCTTATCTCTGAGAAGAGATGTGGCAAATACAAGCCTCTGAACTGTGTTACAATGAGGCTTGAGGACCTATTCATTATTTAGAAATAATGGAAAACCCTAAACATCCAAAACCCTAACCCTAGGAGATGAAGCGCCAAAACTATGGGCCTCGTTTGGGTAAATTGGTGTTTCAACTTCCTGGGGATGTAAATTTGGCATACGATCTCCGTTTGACATGCACCATACCTCGTTATAAATATCTACCTGAGGACTACAACTTTCGGTGTGAGAAACATCGTTCCATGGATCCATGTTGCTCTCGGTTTTCCAAAAAAACGTCGTTTAGGGCCTCAAAATGGCTCCGGAAGTTCAGGAATAGAAAAAATGCTAAAACTAGTAGGTTGTGCCGAAACTGAAAAACTAAAAGAGACAATGGTGGGGCCCCAAGTGGAAAAGGCTAGTGGCCACCAAGATCCACCTGGATCAATTGTATATCTAATTTTTTTTAAAATTAATTTTAGTCAAAAAAATTATTGGAAATATCCTATATCTATATTAAGTCTAGTTTGCAACATAACAAGTGAGTTCTTATTTTAATCAAAAAAATATTACAAGGTGAATGAGTATGATGAAGTAGATGGGGCATAATATATACCTCTAGTTTTGTGCATAACATTAGCAAAGAAAGAATATGTTCCATAACATTAGCAAAGAAATCATATGTTCCATCCACAATTCATTATTCCCTAATGGTATCCTATAACCATAATATTGATTCACATAGCATATTCATCAAAAGCTATAACACTATGTATGTTTATTGGCATACTCACATCCAAAAATAAATATAGGTAATGATACTTAGTAACAATGTTGTAGCATCATATAAAATTATATTTACAAGTATTACGTTGGCACATATGACATTGATTTACCATTATGAAGAAATAGTAAACTTGTAGCAATATTCAACACTGAAATAGTAAAATAATCCAACAAAGTGAATCTAGCATAAACAAACCAAAGGAAGAACTTATCTAGTTTAAAGTTGAAGGCCAACGTTAACTTAGGTAGAGCAATTTTCCACCCAACCATAGACTCTATTTCACTAATCATTTTTATACTAGGCCACCCTAATTTAAGCTATGTTATCGCTAAGGAAAATTAGAACATTTTTATGGAAATCATTCTTAAGATAAAAAAATTACCTATCCCATTGTCTCATTGTTGTTTTTTTTCTTGGAACAACACAACTATTTTGATGACACACATTTCTTTCCTTACATAGAATAAGGATAATACCTTCCTCATCTACTCAATAGTCCCTCAAAATTCTCTAAGCTCTCCCTCTATGTGTGAATAGAGGGTCTAGATAGTATCCATTAACTCCAACAACATTTACTTAGTTATTTACCTTTTTCATGTTTTAAAGGCTTCCTTGCTTGTTTGTTAAACCCACACTATGGTTTGCTCCTCAGCTTCTATCCATGGAATCTCCATCACATATCTTGATATATTTCCTGGATCCCTTTCCAACCCTATTTTTGAATCTATCTATATTCTCCCTCTCTAGAATTCACTTATTTTCACAGAAATTATCTTTTAACCATTTGAATCTCTTCCTTATCTATTTTAAGAATCTATACATATTTATGTTGTTCTCATCACATGAATTCAAAATTTCCTCTCTCATTCCTTGATCACCCTCCTAGTAGGAACCAATACCACTACAACTGCTTTCATAGATGATAGCATCAACCAAGAGAGAATTAATTTGCATCTCCCTCTATTTCTTTCTCTCTTATAACTTAATTCTCTTCCATTTGATTTTCCTTCTCTATTATATCTAGCCCCATGCATCTCTCTTCAATGTTCTTTGCATGAGTTCATAATGGTCACACACAATTCATGTGAGTAGAGAATGGGCTCCACTATTTACCTTAGAACCAAAATTGATTATGTCATTTAGGTGAGCATTATATTGGACTATGTTTCTTGTCTTAGAAGAAGAATGACCAATAACGAATCATTCCTTCTTCCCTATAGCTATTAACATACATGCCTCTAAGACTACATAAATAATTGCTTCTCTATAATAAATTTCCTACATCCAATCATGAGTTTGTTCACTCCCCACCAATCACATGTGTGGCGGGTATAATGTTGAATGAATGAATAAAAAAATAAATCTGGCCCCAACACCCCACGAGACCTCATTTCCCCCCTTATTGTGGGGACATGATTCTTTTTCGAAGAGAATGTGAGAAAGTATAGGTTTTACCACTTCTCTCACAATTCCCATGATGAAGGTACTTATCCACTTGATTCCATAATTATGTAAGGTGTACATATCCACAACTACCACATGCATTCAATGTTTGGTAGTTAAGGTTTCTAGATTTCTAGTAAGGAACATAGTGATGAAGGAAACAAAGTAAAGTTTGGTAAAATGGAAAACTAAGGATTATTTGGCATGTACAACCCCCTAGTAACCTCTCACCTTTTTCATCTCGTGCTATGATAACCCACTTTTTATGTGCGCCTACCTTGTGTATCTCAATTATTTTATTAAATTCAAGAAAAATAATATTTATATTATTCAAATCACCAAGAAAATTTTTCCTCATGGTGTAGATAAAGCATGGTAATTAAAATATCCATGCCAAACAAAATCAACCATTCAATCATAGTTAAGTACAGTTAATCAATGGGATTCAATATTAGGACCTTCCATCATATCCCCCTTTGAATAACACAATCCTGAATGTTGTCTTCTCATTAAAAACACTTATTTTCCTCATTCTTTAGTTGTATTTGCAGTTCCATCCTATTCAATATCTTGGTATACCACCATACTTCAAAATTCCAACATATTCTTACGTTAGTATTCATGTAAGCATACATATTATAAAAATTATCAAGAAAAAAATATATTATGTACAATATTTCTCAATTCCATGATGTAAGCATCTATTCAAAGATATGTATGCATTTTTTATTTAATACTTATCTATATGGATATGCATCTATCCCATATAATGGATTGCATAGGAAATAATTAATTTCATTATCCTTTCTGACACACCCTTATGATTCTAGCCACCATCCCACATGAACTTATAAGTTTCCTCCTCCTTGATACACTCGCCCTCTATGCTTCTATGTCCCCTTATCTACTAAAAAATCCCTTAGGTGATCCATCCTGTCATGGATTTCTCCTGTAAGGAGAGCACCAACTTATTACCAGACATCCACTAGTAGTATATAACTTGTCGAAATCACATGGTTCCTTTGTCACAAATTTCATAAGTATGAGATTCCTTCTCATGGTGTTTCGCTCTTGTGTGGCATAGTACCTATTATTTCTTACAGAATTACACTCATATTCATATTTGAGACCATTCCACCTACAACCTAAATTTTTTAATTAACCAAATAAAATTGATTATCTATGCCTATAATCCTTTCTTTCAATATTTACTACCATCCATGAGGTGTTCTCAGAATAATATTAACAAAATAATAATTCAATCATTTTTAGCTGTTAATCATACTCAATTAAATGGAACTATGTTTCAATGTACATGTGTTACTTAGAATACCTACCATTACAAGATGAAACTAAATATTTATTCCAATAAATTGATGTGTCGATACTCATGATAACCTCTACTCAATCCATCTGCATCGCTTGATTTCAAAATCCTACATTTCTATATCATGTATTCCACCATCATCAATTGGAATGTCTAACCAATACCTCAAAACAATATCTAGTCACCCCCCATATGTAGCTCGAACATACTACAAGGAAATTCCTTTCTCTACTATATATTACCTTAGGAATCCTCTCCTTTATAGGTGATCCTCACTATTTTCCAGAAGGTTATATTCTACAATGGCAATATAAGCAGAGAGACAAGTGGACATTTTTGTAGTACTATATCCTTCCATATCCATCAACAATATGGTCCCACACATTATCTCTATTGGAATTTTCTATCATGTGTTATACAAATTCATAATATGATTTTGTTACCCATTCACTCATTATAAGTGAATCAATCATGAGATACTAATCCATGGTTGAATAAAAAGGATTATAAAAGTCTTTCAGTACCAAATGATTCTTCATTCATCATATCCAACCTAGGTATCATTATCATACATGCATTCAATCATAAAAAAATAAATGAATATATAAAGTATGCATAAAGGAATTTTTACTCTAATCATTACAAGTCATATGTATTGGCATGATTAATTTTCATATTTGGATAGTTTCCTTCAACATTCTTGATTTTACTTAATAGTTTGATGTATCATGGGAACTCACATGATACCTTAATAAACCTCTTAACAAGCATCCTATCATCTTTATCTTTTTTCACAAGGTTTTCTATCATAGGCCACTTCATCATCAACATTTTCAACCATCGTTGAGATTTTTCTTTGGAATAAACTATGTGTCAATATTTGAAATGTACAATGTTTCAAGTGGAAACTCCACTCATCATCAAGGTCAAAAAAAGAAATAAAATATGAGGTGTTTTTAGTAATAAAAATAGAATATAAATGTAATAGAAAGGAGCTAACCATGAAATAAGAAAATGGGTTCCAAGGAATGGAAAATATCTTTAAATAATATAAAGAATAAAATATACCTTAGGATAAATTTGAGGCATAAATTATTAAGAATACCACAAAGAAAAATATTTATAAACTAATTAAAGGATTCAAAAAATATTAAAATATGGATTAAAATATTAAATTATTAATTTTTAAATTCAAGGTATTTTGGATTCATCAAAATTGTTTCAACAAGCCATGCACTTTGCTGAAACAATGTGGAAACAATTTCAAGTTTTGGAGAATCCTCTAGAATATGGTGTGATAACAAGATTATGGAATATTTTACATGCTATCTAATAATCACAAGAAAATATATCATAATATTTCAAATTAGAATATTTGTGTCAAGTCATAATTTTGTGATCAGTAGAGGATGAGAGGATGTTTAGTGCACTATCATTTTTGAAGTCAAAGTTGAGGAACAAAATTGATAAACATATGGATATATGTCTAAAATTATATGTAAAAAAGTATGACATTAACAATTTTCCATATGAAAGACCATTAGCTCTTTGGCGATCATATTGTGATAGAAAGGGCGAAGACAATACAACAAACTTCTCTAATAAAATTGATATGAGCATTATATTTTGGAGGATCAAAATTACAGTTCATGTGGAAAATATTTTGTTCAGAATGAAGAAAATGAGGACCAAAATTAGAAGTGGAAAATTGATATACCACAATGTTTTATCTATTCCAATATATATGAAGTCCTAAAGGACACTTATTTTGGTATACATGTTCCATAGGTTGTGTAAGAAAAATTGAATGGAATAGTACAAATGAGGTGATTCCTTTTATTTGATTAAATTTTTTTCTCCTCTACTTTTGGTGTAGATTCTAAATTATTTATCACAACAACATTAATAATACTATATGCCAATTTGACATTGCATTTGAGGTAAGAACATGTTCTATACTTTCTATACTTTATTGTAACATTGAAGTCATATTTCCTTGCTACAATGTTTTTTAAGGTTGATGTCTTGATAATTAATTATTACTTTATCCCTTTCTTGTATGTGATAGAAAATGAAGCAATAATTTTATGAGGTGAGGATATATATTTTGACATAGGTAGTGTCCTTGTATTAAAGGATAAATAAGTACTTTAACAAGGCTTTTACTAAGCAAGAATGGTTTCATTTCAATTAGATGAGTTCTTTTTTTGTAGCTCTAATATCTTGGTCACTCTTAATGGTTTGTTTGTTTTTTGCATTTGGATCATTTTTCCAAGTTTGAAAATTTTGGGTTAATTTTGGTTAAAAATTATGATCTCTTAAATTCTTCTAGTTTTTATTTGATGTTTAATTCATCCTTTTGTTAAGGCATGATTTGTTTCATCTTATTTTATTGATTTAAGGGGTTTGGTTAAATTTAAAGACCTTTATTGAGTAAAAAATGTATTTTGTTTGTTTTTTTTCATGCTCATTTGAGAATGATATGGTATTAGGATTAATATATGACTTCATTTATTATCTAGGCACTCAATGTGCTTTCCATAATTATTATTATTTTCTTTATATATTTTATTATTGAAGGATATGTTTTATTTTATTTTTATTTTTATTTCCTCTCACGTTGTGGTGTCACAAAAGAATATACACCTTTTAGAATCTAATATTTTATTATATACTTTCTTTAAAATACTTATTGTTTGTTAAGAGAGGAAAATGAGCTCTGCTTAGTTATGTGAAGAAAAAAATGGTCTATGCACTAGGATCTTGTGTGTTCATCATAGAAGTTGTAGAAATTATACAATATGCATGTATATCTTGGATTCAACTGATCTAACAATATGCTAAAGTTAAATAATGAATTGCTTCTACGAATATTTGCAGAATTAAAAACACAATCGCCAATTACATAAGCATGAAGAAAGATCAATCACACACAACATAGATAATTTCCTGGGGAAAGCTTACAACTAAAAACCCCACTATCTTCTATTGCATTTTATATCATGGATCATGAAACAATTATAGAAAAAACTGTAATCACAAGAGCTCTCAGTACATCATCTATTTTTCTCACACTGTCATACAAAAATTGGCAAATCCCTTGGCCAATTTACTGTCTCCAGACAACCTGCTTTCACTGCACAATTCCTGTTGAAAGCAATCCCTGAATCGATGCCTTCTTGTCTACCTTGACTACGCAAGTCATGGGCTCATCCAATGTGTGTGTGCTTGAGTGTGTGCAAGCAGATAATTTCACAGCTGATAGTTTACTTCCCTTTCACCTAGAACTCAATTGGGTCTCCACTGGATTTTACATGCATGTAGCTAATAATAGTAAATCTTTAGTTTCATATGAGATCACTAATTTTGAATTAATTAATAATTAATTCACTTGATCTCTCACTACTGTATCTTTAGTTACAACTAACACAACTTATTTTAACTCACTTAACTGAGTTAAACTATTTACAACTTGCACAACTCATGCACCACTACACTTCCAACTCTGTTACAACTAGAATCACTCAGTTACAACTAAATTCAACCTGCATGTCCCATCAACCAACCTCTTAACTCGAAGTTCACTTATCTAACTGATTTTCCACTTCAGTTAACTATTTTCAAGTTCTCATTGAGAATATATTATAGTTTAATTTCCATCTAAATTAAGTGATAATAAAAATACACATACACCTAAAAATAGCCTGTGGGCCCCACCCTAGTGTAGGTGCTTAATTTTCACTAGGCTCAAAAATTTTTCTTGTTTAATCTCAACACTCCCTCTCAACAAGAAAGGGAATATCCTTCACTCGAATCTTGTCTCTATGGTATTCGAATTTTCTCCTAGTGAGCGCCTTCGTCAGAATATCTGCATCCTGATCTTCTGTGAGAATGTACTGAAGCAACATAATTTTCCTCTGCACGCAATCTATGAGATGATGGTACCAAATATATATATGCTTGGACCTATCATGAAACACATGATTAATCAAGAGTTTAATGAAACTATGACTATCACAATGAATCACTTTCGGATCCATCTAAGAACCAAACATACCAACCAAGATATTTCTCATCCATATAGCCTCACATGCATCTTGAATCACTTCCATGTATTCCGCTTCTGCTGAACTGAGTGCCATGGATCTATGCTTCCTAATATACCAAGAAACAGTTATAGACCCGATACTAAAGATACCCCCCGATGTGCTCTTTCTGTCCGATGGACTTCCAGCCCAATCTGTATCCGTGAATCCATGCAACTTCACTCCATCCATTATGATGTACCATAAACCGTACTCTGATTTTCCCATCAGGTATCTTAGGACATGCTTCCCCACCTTCCAAAAGAACTTGGTAGGCTTAAACATAGGTTGACTTAGCTGGTTAACTGCATATAAAATGTCCAATATCATGTTCACTAAATACGTTAGTGAACCCACTAACTGTCGATAGACAGTAGCATGCACTACCTCTCAAGAAGTAGCATCCTCTTTCCTCCAGTTTCCTGGAAGAGGCGTATCCATGGGTTTGCAGCTCTCCATGTTAAACTTACCCATTATCTCCTTTGCATACTTGGCTTGAGACACAAAAATTTCACCATCCTGCTGCCATATTTCCAATCCAAGGAAATAATGAAGGCGGCCCATATCCTTCATTTCAAACTCCCTTGAAAGATACTCCTTACATGAGTGTATGATATTCCCATCACGAGTCAATATTAAATCATCAATATAAAGAAAAATGATTAAAAGCTTATCCTCCACCACAATTTGGTATAGGTTTTCATCTTCTTCACTTTTGGTGAAGCCGAGTCCAGTGAAATAGCTATCTATTTGAGTGTACCAAGCACAAGGTGCTTAGTTCAGCCCATACAATGCTCTTTTGAGTTGGAACACATGCGACTCACTGTTGAAGATCTCAAAAAATTCATCTTTCTCTATGTACATGTCTTCCTCAATGATCCCATTGAGAAATACAATTTTCACATCCATCTATTGAATGCACTTGCCCATCTGTGCTGAGAGTACAAGGATGGTCTTTATGGAAGAGTACCTTGTGACAGGCGCAAAAGTCTCATCATAATCTATCCCATCGATCTGTGAGAAACCTCGAACCACAAATATGGCCTTGTATTTCTCCAAAATCCCATCAACAACTTTATTTACCTTGTATATCCATCTCGAATCTACCACTGATTTGTCAATCGGTCTTGGGAAAATTTTGCATGCACTATTTTTGACAATGGAGTCATACTCCTCCATCATTGCATCAACCCAAGTAGGTTGTTTCACTTCTTCCTGAAAGGGACATGGTTCTGTCAGAACACATTTTCTCATAAGAGCCATGTATCTAGTAAATCAGTTAGGAGACTGTCTCTATTTGCGCTGTGAAGTAGGGCCTCCTACATTCTCTGCAGCATCAAGTCTCAGCCTATCAGGTTCTGTGGTGTGACTTTCTACCATTTATAATGGATGGCTCTGCATGAGTGGCTTCCTCCACTCCATGAACCTCCTCATGTGGCTGATCCACATCTTGAGACTCGTCTTTGGGAACCAGCAGTTCCTCCTCCGCATGCAAGTCCAGCTCCCTCTCAAGCGAAAACTACATGGCTTTCCCCTCATCAAATTTAATATCCCATCGCACAACAATCATTCTGCTGTTTGGAAAATACACACGGTAAATATGGGGTGTTTCTGTGTACCCCAAAAAAATCCTAACTTCAGTAGTCGGCTCCAGCTTCTTCCTAGAAATCTTGGTCACATGCACATAAATAGATGAGCACATCCAGTTTCTTACCAGTGAGATATGCTTCGGGTGTACTCATGCGAAGTACTCTATGAGGACAACGATTTTGTACATAAACCGTAGTGTTGCATGCTTCCACCCATGAATTCATTTGTAGGCCCTCATCATGCAACATCGCTCGTGTTGCACCCATGATCATTCTGTTCTTCCTTTGTGCAGCCCCATTCTGTTGTGGGTTATGAGGCACTATGAGTTCTCTTTGAATTCATTCTTTTCTGTAGAATTTCTTGAATTCGTTAGAGATGTATTCTCCACCATTATTGCTCCTAAGAGCCTTTTCTTGCTTCCCCAACTCTTTCTCCACCACTTCCTTAAACTCACAAAACTTAGAGAATGTTTGATCTTTCTTCTGCATGAAGAAGATCCATCATTTACAAGAAAAGTTATCAACAAATATTACATAGTACTTATGTTTTGTTTTTGAAGCAACTGAGAATGGCCCACACACGTCTGAGTGAACTCTCTCAAGGATCCCCTAAGCACAGTTCTCCTTCTCATGAAAGGTGGAATTTACATACTTCCCCATGGTTCAACCCTTGCACTGATCTAACTGAGAAAGTGTTCGCATTGGAATTCTAGTAGATATTTGTTGCATGACTTTCAAGGCTCCATGATGAAGAGGACCCAATCGCTTGTGCCATAATTCACCATCATCCCGGCTCACCACTTTATCTGCCTTTCCCACCATGGTAGCACAACCATCTACCTCCAGCTTGTAGAGATTCTTAACTCGAATCCCTACCCTCTTGGCTTGACCGATTTTTTTATATCTCAGGAAAGCTTTTCCATCATTAAAAACAATGCCATAGCCTCTATCCTCCAACATTGCGACTAAGACCAATTTTTTCTTCAGAACTAGATCATGCATCACATCCTTTAATTGAAATGGTTTACCTAACTCCCTCTTAAAGGTAATGGTACTAGTCCCAGTAGCACTGTATCGTCCATCGTCACCCATCTCAATATGCATCTAGGTATCTTTCTCCTCCAAGTCACTAAAAAGTTCCCTATCTCCCGTAATGTGAAAGGAAGTGCCACTATCCAAATAACACACTAATCCCAATGCACTTGACACCATGCATGCAATCAAGGAGAATTCAGGCTCAAATTACAAGGCAAGGGCCTCATCGACTGCAGATCTAGTAGCCTTATTTTTCTTCTTCTTTTGTGGACATTTAGTATCAAAATTCCCATGTTCATCACAGTGAAAAAACTTCACCTTAGACATGTCCTGCTTCTTGCCTTTAGACTCGAATTTAGAATGGAATGTCTTCCCCTTCCCCTTTATTGCCTTGGATGCCGAAGAAAAATCCTCTTCTTCATCATTCTTTGATGAAGAGCCATCTCTGGTGTTCTTCCTGAACTCCTCCTACACCAGATCCGACCACAGTCATTCCCAATCCGAAAAATTTTCCCATTTGTTGACAGAGTCTTCATAACTGTGCCAGCTCTTAGGAAGTCCTAGGAGAGTCAATCTCACCAAATCATCATCAGTGACTGTTGTTCCCACACTCCCCAGTTCATATTGAAATTGGAAAAACTTTGTGAGATACTTTGGAATGGTGTCACCCTTTTCCATCTCGATTTTCCTGAGTTTATCTATGAGCACCAATTTCCTATGGTTGTTGCTGCTTTGGAATAGATCCGTCAAAGCCTTCCACATAGCATATGATGTGGCTTTCCCATGGAGACTTGAGACAATGTGGTATCATACTCCCTCGAATAGGATCCTCCTCGCCTTTGCCACTTTATTTTTCCATGCATCAATATTGGCATCATCTGTAGCATCTAGCTTATGAACATCTTTTTCAACGAATTCCTTCAAGCCATTGTCTTTGAGTACCACATCCATCCTGTCCTTCCAAGCAATGTAGTTCGAGATGACCTCGATTTCATACACTAACCTCAAGCCATTGAAAGCCATTTCGATCTTGAATCAGTCATAGCACCAAGAAATTATTTCTGCAAATTCAAATTCTTTCCAACCACAAACTCAACTCCTGCTTCACTTCTACAATTTCCTATGCTCTGATACCATGTAGAAATTATACAATATGCATGTATATCTTGGATTCACCCGATATTAAAATATTATAAAGTTAAATACTGAATCACTTCTACAAATATTTGCGAAATTAAAAACACAATCGCCAATTACATAAGCATGAAGAAAGATCAATCACACACAACATAGGTAATTTCTTGGGGAAAGCTTAGAGCTAAAAACCCCACTATCTTCTATTGTATATTATATCATGGATCATGAAACAGTTACATACAAAACTCTAATCACAAGAGCTCTTAGTACATCAACTAATTGTCTCACACTGTCATACAAAAATTGGCAAATCACTTAGCCAATTTATTGTCTCAAGACAACCTACCTTCACTGCGCAATCCCTACTGAAATAAATCCATGAATTGATGCCTTCTTGCCTACTGTGACTATTCAAGTATCATGGGCTCATCCAATGTGTGTGTTCTTTCATGTGTGCAAGGGGATAATGTCACAACTAATAGTTTACTTCCCTTTCATCTAGAACTCAACTGGGTTTCCACTGGATCTGACATGCATGCAACTAATAATACTAGATATTCAGTTGCATGTGAGATCACTATTTGAATTAATTAATAATTAATTCACTTGATCTCTCACTAGTGTATCTTCAGTTACAACTAGCACAACTGAGTTTAACTCACTTAACCAAGTTAAACTATTTACAACTTGCACAACTCATGCACCATTGCACTTCCAACTCTATTACAACTAGAATCACTCACTTACAACTAAAGTCAACCAGCATGTCCCACCAACCAACCTCTTAACTCGAAATTCACTTAGTGAATTGATTTTCCACTTCAGTTAACTATTTTCAAGTTCTCATTGACAATAGATTATAGTTTAATTTCCATTAAATTAAGGGATAATACAAGTAGAGATACACCTAAAAATACCCTGTGGGCCCCACTCTAGTGTAGGTGCTTAATTTTCACTAGGATCAAAAAAATTTCTTGTTGAATCTCAACAGAATTCATATTATCATGATAAGGACATTCATCTAATGCAATTATACTTTGATACCAATACAAAAAAACATCACATGTAATTAGTTGAGGACGATAGATTGTTTAGTGTAGTATTATTCTTAAAGTGAAAACCCCCTTGATGATCATTGCTTTGTGATATATTATTCCAAGTAATGAACATGCATAGAATATTTTTTATATTTTTGTTAGATCTTTTAACTCACCCATTGTAGATTTTTAATGAGTTTGTGTTATTACCTTTTTTTTCATTGTGTAGGAAATTAAGTTTCAATGCATATTCATCTTCTATTCATTCTCATTTTTTATTTTGTGCGATTTCAAATAGTTTTGTACCAAGTCAACATTATTAGAGTTGTTAACTGTAGAATAAATTGCAACAAAAACTACAATATTTATGATCCAAAAGTTGGTGAAATACCTACATATTATGATGAAACACCATATTTTAAAGTTGTTGGTTTATTTGAACTTGAGGAATTGGATAAGTATCTACCTTTTAGAAGTGATGTATAAGAAAACAAAAGAATTTTATGTAAATATTATTGATTTTGATACAACTATTAATAGACCTTATTTTCATGTGAAGCATATAGAATATGAATTACAAAGAATATGGCAGGGCTGTCTAAATGCGTAAAGACCAAGTTTGAGCAAAATAATTTATTTGGTTCAAAATCACATGCTTTTGGGGGTGCCTTCCCAATTAATTTTCCCTTGGGACATGATAAGACATTTGTGGTAAAACATAATACAAACATGCAAAAATATTTTCAATAGTTTATAACAAGAACCTAGAGCAACATTACCCATGATTTTTCTTTTCCAAAACATGGAAAATTGTATATCATAGTTTTTAACTAAATATTTTTCTTATTATTACATATGCTTCTATACATTGGTAACAAATCACTAATATTTTAAAAAAATTTCTGTTTTTTTAGAAGATTAACCAAGAAATTTTCAATACTTTATAACCTAGTGAAAAAATCGCCAATATTTAAGAAAAAATCATAATTTAGTGAAAGATTCGCCAAAAAATTATATATGTATATTATATTAATGAAAAAATAACCTATACATTTTTCTATATACCATGGGGATTGTCCTATTTATTATACATATAAATTTGGGGGGTTTCTTAAATTTTTCCTTGTAGCCAATAGCCCTAGCTCACTGTATTGTAGAGGATTTAGTCAGTTAGAAGAATGGAAACCTCCATAGCCCTAGATTTTTCATCTTGGAGCAGTAGTATGACAAAAATGGGCAGACCAAAGAGCTATTCACAAATGGAGTTGTGAACAACTAATCGAAAACCCTAAGTGTTGTAGACCTTAAAGTAAAGAAGAGGTAGATATAGGGAAAAGTTTTTTGAGCCGATTTTATTAACCTAAAAGAGTTGAGTTCATTGATACAAGAAAATTGAGGAGTTGCATAATGGGAGGCAAGAGGAACTGACATATGTGCTCAGGACATGTGGACTGAAAGGGATATGTATGGCCACCATAAAAAAGTGGGTCAAGTGTTGTCTTGTTCGAGGTAGATTGGTTATCAAAATACTAACACCAAGCCCTAGTTGTATTCCTTGTATCAGTGTGATTGTAAAGTGCCATGATCCATGGTATGAGAGCTATAGCCTATTATATTATAGTTTGTAATTTAACGAAGAATGGTTTGAAAAATTTAAAAATTGTCATGTGAACTAGTTGATTATGTAGTGTGTGTATATTTTATTGTGCAAAGTAGATGTGTTGTGGCACTTGAGTGTGTTTTCATCAAAGATTCTAAGACCTAGCACAAATTCTCATATGCCATGGAAATTCAACATATGCCTTGTTCACCTAAGAAATACATGTAACTCATATTAGGCTACTCATGTCCAATCTCAACTCATCCCACTTAACAAGTTACCAAGATAAGGCTCATCACATCCACATGTTGTTGTATAACAACTAAGAACCACAATTTACATCTTGACATGCCATAGCACCTAGCATGTCTTAAATGCCTTAGCACTATGTGGCATGTGTTAGCATCCCCTACATTCCTTGGCATGCTTTTACACACCCTAGAACACCCTAGAACTTTCTAACATGCCTTGGTAGTTTAGCATACCTTGGCACTACCTAACATATAACCTTGTCACTCCCTCCTTAACACACCTAGAACTCATTGACACTCCTTGTCACACACTCTGATTTGTTCATTTCCATGCATGTTTATCTACTTCTTCCTTGTGTTTACCTGACACTCCCTAGCACACATTAGCACACCCTAACACCTAGCACATCTTGGCATGCCGCCCTATCACTCTAGAATTCCTTGGCACTACCTTGCATACCTTGTCACTCTCTCCTTATCATGTAGGTTTTAACCCTGAACATAAATTATCTACAAACGAATCCTAAAAAATAAAATAAACAATAGTGAGAGCATAAAACATAAAATAGATAAACACAGATATTTTCCCTTGGATCTTAAATCATGATGACCAGCTTGATTTTTCATTATATTCCTTTTAGTGTTACAACACATATATATACATGCCGAAGCATACATAAACCCCAATCCATTAACCCTGGATTAGAACATAACCATAGTTCCCTTGACCGGATCTACAAAATACTAGGGGTCGAAAACCATCATGCCCCAAAACCATGTGCAAACCCATGCACAAAACCATGGGTGGGTCCGCCCACCAAAAAATAAGGACCAAAAAATTTTTCTCGGGGCATTTCCCTAGACCCCGAACATGGGGGGCTGCCCCCCCCCCCCCCCCCTCTAACCCCCCTGTTGCGCTCGGCGCAACATACAGAAGGTGCTTTCTCCCCCCTACGCATGACTATTCATCGAAAGAATATAACATATACCCAACATTCTCCCACTTGTTGTTTTCTTTCTGCAAGGGGCCACAGGAGAGCTTAGTCATTAGACCATCTCTGCAGCACATATTGTTTATCTACACCAAGAGAACTTCTGAGTGCTCACAGATGTCGTCAATGCATCTGTAACATTCTACAAGGTTTCCACTTTTACCAACAACACCCTTTTAGCCTCAAACATATCTCTCACAAAGTGATATTGAACATCAATGTAATTTGTCTTTGAATGATAAGCAGGGTTCTTAGCCAAGAAAATTTCACTTTGGTTATCACAGTCTATCCTTATATCTTGCTACACTAACCCCATACTTGAGCACAATATCTGCAACAAAACTGCTTCTTTGCTTGCATGAGTGGTTGCTATGTATTCTTCC
Organism: Pinus albicaulis; assembly: GCA_034641835.2. Taxonomy (NCBI): domain Eukaryota; kingdom Viridiplantae; phylum Streptophyta; class Pinopsida; order Pinales; family Pinaceae; genus Pinus; species Pinus albicaulis. Next base: position 1,148,146,781 of record CM076578.1, read on the forward strand.
TCTGTAGTTGAAAGAGAAACTACAGATTGACTTTTACTCATCCAACTTATTGCACCTCCAAATAGGCTAAACACATACCCACTTGTAGATATTTTTGGTCCAAATCTCCAACCCAGTCTGCATCAACAAAATCATGAATGTCCAACACTCTTTGCAATCCTGGTCTTCCATGGTAGCACAAGCCATAATCACTAGTGCCACGAAAATATCTGAAAACCTGCTTCACTGCTATCCAATGCTCCTTCCCTAGGTTTGACATAAACCTGCTCAATACTCCTACTTCATGTGTAATGTCTAGTTTAGTACAGACCATTGCATACATCAGGCTACCCACTGCACTTGCATATGGAATATGGGACATATCCTCCTCTTCTTCTTGTGTCTTCTTATGTTGTAGAGTCTGATTCATCCTCCTTTAGCTCAAACTCTATCTTCTCAGGTTCCTTTGGTAGGAATTCATGTTTAACAAAATATTTCACCTCTCTAAACACCACATCTCGGCTATACACAACCTTCCTTGTTTCTGGGTTCCAAAGCTTGTAACCCTTTAAACCATCCTTATACCCAATAAAGATGCACCTTTCATATTTATTATCCAACTTGTTCCTTTTCTCCTTTGGAACATGTACATATGCATCACATCCAAATTCCCTCGGATGTGAAAGAGAGGGTTTCCTATCAGTCCATACCTCATGTGGAGTCTTATCATCTAACGATGATGAAGGTGATCTGTTAACCAAGTAACATACAGTCTCCACTGCCTCTGCCCAACATTCTTGTCCTAACTCGGTACCACTGAGCAGGCTTCTTGCCTTTTCCATCAACATTCTGTTCATTCTTTCTGCAACTCTGTTTTGTTGAGGTGTGTATGGAGTAGTTCCTGTCATTCTATACCACACTTCTTACATAACTCTTCAAATTCCTTCTTGCAGAACTCCCCACCATTATCTGTCCTCAGCACCTTTATCTTCTTCTCTATTTGGTTTTCCACCAGAGCCTTAAATTATTTAAATCTGTCAACGACTTCATATTTCTTCCTCAAGAAATATATCCATGTATTCCTTGAGAATTCATCTATGGATGAAACATAATACATAGAATTACCCAGTGATGGAACCGACACAAGTCCAAACACATCATTGTGCACAAGCTCTAATATCTTGTTTGCCCTCTTAGAACCACAAGGAAAACTCACTCGATTCTGCTTCCCATATACACAATGTTCACAAAAATTGAAATCCATAGAGCTATTAGACATACCTTCTACCATACCATTTCCATGTAGTATCTGAAGGCCCTTCTCTCCAATATGTCGAAGCCTTTGATGCCATAGCATGGTCTTTTCTCCAGAGACCACTAAGCTTTCCGCTCCACTTTTGGGAACCACAGAACTGTTGAACCCATCAATAATAGTGCTGCACTAAAGCTTGTACAGAGTTCCAATCCAAACTCCCCACATTAATACTAGTGCTCCCCAAACCATTTTACAGGCATCTTTCTCGAACACTATTTTAACACCTGCATCATCCATCTTACTTACAAAAATCAGATTTCTGGCCAATGCGGGAATTTACAGAAAACCAGGAAGTGTTCTAATCCTTCCACCTTGTAGCTTCACCTTGACTTTTCCACGTCCGATGATTTTGGCCTTCCTATCATCACCTAAGAAGACATCAACACCATCATATTTCTCATACTCGCAGAACCACTCCCTATGAGGAGTGAAGTGAAAGGATGCACCCGAGTCAATCAACCATGACTCGTGATCTACATGTGTATTTGAAGAAGAGGCCAAATACACATCCACACCTTCATCCAAGGTTCTTTTTGCCTCTGCAGAAGGAGCATCATTAGATCCCTTTCCTTTCTCAGGAGCTTTTGATCTGTAGTCCTTTTTGTAGTGCCCTTCCTTTCCGCATTTCCAACACACCTTTACAAGATTTCCAGGAGATTTAGATCTCCCACTTGAAACCTTATTCTTGTTTCTGTTCTGGGACCTTCCTCATACAGATAAGGCATCTCCATTCTGACCCTCCATATTTCTCCGTCTCATTTCCTCCAACAACAAGGATGAGACAATGTCATCAAAATTCAAGGTAGTTATATTGCTACCTATTGCAATAACCAGACTGTCCCACAAGTCTGGTAGAGAACACAACAAACTGATGCACTTATCTTCATCTGAGATTTTAATATCAACATATGATAGCTGACTTACCATAGTATTGAAGGTGTTTAGATGCTCTATCATCGAGTCTCCATCCTTCATCCTCAGGTTATACGACTTTTCCCGCAAGAAAAATTTATTCACCAGAGACTTAGATTGGTACAAAGTCCCAAGTTTTTCCCACAAATTCTTCGTCGTAGCTTCCCGAGATACATTTAACAATACCAAATCTAAGACACACAACCGTATTGTGCTCTTCGCCTTCCAATCCAACTTCTTATAGTATTCATCTGACATTTCTGTTGGTTTAGTACCTGGATCTACCGCGATCCACTGGTCTTTATGCACCAGTAGATCCTCCATCTTGAGCTTCCACAACTCAAAACTCTGACCATTAAATTTCTCAATATCTATATTTCCACTACTCGCCATCTTCTTTTACCGCAAGAATCGATCCCACAGATCTCCCATTGAATAGGGTCTACCACAGGCCCGAGCAAAAAGCCCTCAGCAGCAAAGGCATCCCCTTGAAGCCGAAATGGCTCTGATACCAAATGTAGGTTTTAACCCTGAACAGAAATTATCTACAAACGAATCTTAAAACATAAAATAAACAATAGCGAGGGCATAAAACATATAAACACAAATATTTTCCCCTGGATCTTAAGTTGGGACAACCAACTTGATTTTTCATTATATTCCTTTTAGTGTTACAACACATATATATACATGCTGAAGCATACATAAACCCTAATCCATTAACCATGGATTAGAACATAACCGTAGTTCCCTTGACCAGATCTACAAAATACCACAGGCCGAAAAACATCATGCCCCAAAACCATGTGCAAACCCATGCACAAAACCATGGGTTGGTCCGCCCACTGAAAAATAAGGACCAAAAAAAATTTCCCAGGGCGTTGCCCTAGACCCCGAACAAGGGAGGCTGCCGCCCCCTTGCTGCGCCCGGCGCAACATACAGGGGGGGCTTTTGCCCCCCCAGGCGTGAGTAGTCATGGAAAGAATATAACACATACCCAACATATCACATCTACAGCTCATTGACACTCCCAGTCACAAAATATTATTCATTCATTTCCATGCATTTTTACCTAGTTCTCCCTTGTGTTTCCATAACATTCCTTAACACTCCTTGGAATGTGTTGGTACATCGTAGCACCTAGGACATATTTGCATGTCGCCCTGGCCTCTAGCATGCGTTAAAACTGCCTAGCATACCTTGTCACTCCCTCCTTAGAACACCTAGAACTCATTGACACTTCCAATCACAAACTCTTATTTGTTCATTTCCATGCATTTTGACGTAGTGCTCCCTTGTGTTTCCCTGCACTCCCAGTTAACACTTCCTTGCATGAATTGGCACATCTTGGCCGCATGTCATCGTAGCACTGTAGCATTCCTGAGAACTGCCAATAATGGATTGTCACTCCTCCTTAGCACATGTGGAACTCGTTGACACTCCCTGTCACACACTCTTATTCATTAATTTCCATGCATTATTACATGGTTCTCTCTTGTATTTATCTAGCACTCCATAAAACTCCTTGGCACACATTGGCACACCGTGGAACTTGGAACATCTTGGAATGCTTTCCTAGCACTCTATCATGCCTTGTCACTCCCTCCCTAGCACACCTAGAACTTGCGAAGACTCCCTATCACACACTCTTATTCATTCATTTCCATGCCATTGAAACCATTCCTCCCTTTTGTTTCCCTAGGACTCCCTAGCATGCATTGGCACCACACCCTAGAACCTAGCACATCTTAGAATGCCTAACATACCTTGGAAAATTCTATCATGTGTTAGAACTTCTTGGGATTCCCTGCGCACCTCGACACTCCCTAGTTGTCATTCCCTCATAGATAACCTTAATTTTTTTACGACTTGGGAACCCAATCAAGTCTTTGAAAAAATAGTGTTGTGTCTAGCCCAAAGTCTCCCCTTATCTTAAACTACTTTTTCCATCCCCTTATCACAATCATAGGATTTCCTCCTGCAATTCCTATTATGAAATTCTCCTAACACACTCTGTCCATAGGACACCTGGAATTCACTGACACTCCGTGACATACACTCTAGTTATTCATTCATTTCCATGCACTTTGAACTATTTCTCCCTAGTTATGCCATGAAACTCCCCAACACTCCTCGACATGCATTGACACTATCTAGTATGAATTATCACACCTTTAAAATTCATTGACACACCCCGACACTTCTTAACTATCATGTCCTCATAACTACCCTTATTTTATTTTAGACTTGGGAACCCAATCAAGTCCTTCCTCAACTACAACGACTTGGAAAAGTTTCATTTAATACAAATATAATATGCCTTTTTCACCTAATAATGGCTTATAACCCATCTTAGGCTAATCATATCCAATCTTAAATCATTCCACTTAAAAAGTTATCAATTCTAGGCTCATGTCCAGCCGTGGCCATAAAACAACTAAGCAACATAGTTTACACCTTGACATGCCATAACACTTGGAAAGTCTAACAATCCCTTGGCACTATGTGGCACGTGTTAGCATCCCATGCATTCCTTCGAATGCTTTGGAATTGCTTAACACACCCTACCACTCCTTGACATGCCCTGACACTCTAGCATGCCTTGGAATTGCCTAGCATATAACCTTGTCACTCCCTCCTTAACACACATGGAACTTGCTGGCACTCCCTATCACATGCACTTATCCATTTATTTCCATGAATTTTGAACTAGTTCTCCCATTTTTTCCATGGCACTCCCTAACACTCCCTAGCACACATTGGAACACCTTGACACTTGGCACATGTTGGCATGTTGCCCTGCCACTCTAACATTCCTTGGCACTACTTAACATACCTTATCACTCCCTCCTTAGCACACTTAGAACTCACTAAGAATCCTTGTCACACACTCTTATTCATTCATTTCCATGGATTTTAAATTAGTGATCCATTTTTTTTCCTTGGCATTCCATAACACTACCTAACATGCAATGGCACACCCAGCTAGCACCTGGCACATCTTGCCATGTTTCCCTGTCCTCTAGAATGCATGAGACCTACCTAGCATACCTTTTCACTCCCTCCTTAGCACATATGGAACTCATTGGAACTTCCTATCACAATCTCTTAATCATTCATTTTCATGCATTATTTTCACCTAGTGGTCCCTTGTGTGTCCCTAGGACTTCGTAACACTTCCTAGCATGTGTTGGCACACCCTTGCACCTGGCACATCTTGGTCATATGACACTCTAGCACACTAGCATGACTTAGAGTTGCTTAGCATACCATGTCACTCCCTCCTTAGCACACCTAGAACTCACTGACACTCCCTGTCACACACTCTTATTCATTCATTTCCATGCATTTTGGCATAGTTCTCCCTTGTGTTTACCTGGCACTCGCTAATACTCAACACACATTGGAACTTTTGACATCTTGGTATGCTTCCATAACACTATAGCATGCCTTCAAACTATTTATCATATATTTTCACTCCCTCCTTAGCAAACCTAGAACTCCATAACATGCCCTATAACTCCCTAACACATATTGGCTCTTGGCACTAAGTGGGACTTGACAATTCTTTACATGCGTTTATATGCCCTGGAATTCCTTGGCATGGTTTAAGATAAAATTTATTTGAAATCAATTATTCACAATTAAGAGAGAAGTAATAGAGGATGATTTGGCACTTAAGACACACTAGCACTTGGCCCTTGGCATGTATTGGCACTAGTGTTGGTATGCCTAGCATGCCCCTCTTGAAAAGGTAATGTCCTGAATTATTAACCCTTATATATGTTCATTTATTTTCATTTTAACTTGGTGTTCCCTTTTTTTGCCTCACACTACTTGACATGTGTTCGCATACCCTAACACCTGGCACATCTTGTCATGCCTTAGCACATGTCATGTCTTGGCATGGCTGGAATGCATTGGCGTACCTTGGGAACTATCCAGAACATGTTACCACACCCTGACACTTCTTGACATGCCATAGCATTCCATAACATTCCTTGTCACTCCCCCCTTGGCACACCTGACACTCACTAACACTCGCTGGCACACCCTCTTATTCATTCATTTCCGTTCATTTTGATTCAATGATTTATGTTTTATGGGGCATGTCTAGAAACGGTTCCTTTGAGAGAATAAAAAATTCATCGCCCCATTATTGACATAAGTAATTGAGAGATTCTACTTGAATGACAATAGGAAACTACACAAGAGATTTTAAGAATGACATTTTTAGGGTTTTTTTATAATGTGGGAATGGTAAGAAGTGAGTGGTCAGTATTTTTATTTTCTTTCTCATTAAAGTGATTATCCTTATGAGAGACTCATCTTGAGAAAATGACACCCTCGTCATGCTTACCCTCCAATTCCTAATCTTCTCAAAATAAAGGCCAACTTTCATAGTGAGGGAAGGCATATTGGTCTATGGTGTGCTGAGTGACTAGGTGACAGTGTTAATGTACTATGAGAGGGACTAAAACATTTACTTTGTGTCCTCTATGGATGACATATTGTAGGTGTGTGTCATGGAACCACATGGCCACTAAAAATATTGTGTAAGATATAGCCCAACATAATCAATGCCTTGAGACAAATATGTGGAGAAGGATCAAAATAAATTATATTGGTGAGTCCACCAAAAAATATATACTAGAGAGTGATGCCATGGTGATGAATTCCACGTATGGAGTCTTTTTAACTAGGCATTCCATTTTCTAAAAATTTGTTTGGAGTGTCACTGAATTGGTGGAATTCTCAAATTCATGACATTTTAAATTATGTAGGAACTTTGTTTCTTTTATTATAGAGGCTAAGGTTTGCAAGGAGAATATATGGTTTGCAGGGTCTTAGGGGAAAATATGCATCAATTTATAGCTCTTTGACATACTAAATTGTATGGATTATGTTAGTAGTTGATATGGATTATATTACATTGAATCCACCTTTGAGATGTAGGTTTTTATGACTCCTACAACCTCATCCTTATTCCTGTTGATGAAAAACTATTAAGAGTTATTGCTTGAATAAGAACCACCATTTTCGTAAATTCCTATGACTCTTCACTCTTCAACAATGTTCCCATATAGTTGTGCCCAAATTCGATAATTGTGTCCATTATAATTTATAAGATCTATCTTGAAACTCATAATGTTGACCCACTCATTTGATCCTAGATTTTGTTTGCAATTATAAACCTCGAACCAATCCACTAAACAAATATGACTTTTTAAGAGCATCTAGAACTTGCATAAGACTTGTAGGCAACATGCTACATCTCAAACCATTAGCTATAATACAATGTTGGAGAATCGAGGGATTTCGTATATTAGAAAACTCATATTCTAAAATAGAGGTGGTGTCTAAATACATTGTTACAATACCTAAGAACAACCAAAAATAGTTCAACATAATAAGAAGTGTACGAAACAAAATTATTTCCATACACAACACATGTAATAAATTATTCACCATATAATAAATACACCAATAAGACCATCTTTTGTAGCACCAAGATGTAACCAACACAAGCCATACTTTTTTTCACATAAAATGAAAAATAATATAAAAATGATTTAAATGTAAAACAGATTGGAAACGATTCATGGTAGAATGGAGGAATTAAAAAGGTTGAGTTGGTTGTAGTTTAACAACTTTTCTCAAAACATTGCTAGTGAAAATGGGATCACAATCCCACACAACTAAAGTGGGCATGCCATGTAGCTGAAAAAACAGATCCCTAAAGATGGGAAACTATGGAAGGCATAAATGGGTGTGGTAATCCCCAAATGTGGGTATGTTTAGAGAGCTATTCAACTACCACCATGATGGTTAATTTTTTTTCGAGTTTTGGAAATCTCATTATAAAAGCCATGGAAATTTCCAAATATATGTTGAAACTTGTAGTGGTTGTAATGCTTGAGAATTTTTCATTATTTCACTATTGTTTTATTCACAAATTTCACATTTAGCAACAAAATTATAAGTCCCCTTAATAATGTTCGATTAAAGAAAATGGAATAATCACAACCAACTTTAAATTTCAACATCTCAGACCAATCAACATGATCCATCATCACAAATAAATGAATTTATTGAAAAAAATATATGTTTTAGATTCTTACAATATGAATTTATCTCTAAAACCATAAATATATATAAAATAAGTAAGTCCAATCTAACTCTATAACTTAATTATAACTTTTATATTTTATTATAGTTTTAAAGTTCATCCTTGAATACATTTATTTTAAGATAACAATATTTGTTTTTAAATTATAATAATAATTTATTTTTACATTCTAACAAATTAACCCTTTTGTAATTTATAAATTTTAAATATTAACTATTCTTATTAAATATGAAATATTAAGTTGTTTTTTTTTTGGGTTTTTTTTTTATTTTTATTAGCTAATGTAAGTCTTGGGACCACTGGCATGTCTAGCTTGCAGCTTGAGAAACTATGATCTAGGGGCATCTAAGCCATCAAAGCACCCACCCTAGGCCACACTATCCAACATGAGTGGATTTTTTCCCACGAAGTTTCAAATTGGTGACATTTTCACCACGGAGTGCCTTAGCAAAACACCATGTCACCAACTATTATACGCCATGTGGACATTATATATGAAATAATAATAACAATAATTATAATAATAAAACATTTTTATTATAAAAATTAAATAAAAATATAATTATTAATTACGATAGTCAATTTTCATAATTAATAAAATTAGTTAATATTTAAAACTTACAAAAGAATTATTTTGTTGAAAATGTAAAACTAAATTATGATTATATTTTAAAATAAATATTTTTTCATCAAAAAGGGGGTACATTGTTACAAAAATTTCGAGAGAAATTAACTAAGAAAATCAAATTTACCGACAACAAGAAAACACATATAAACACAATATGAATTTTGGAAAAACCCAATTTGGGAGGAAACCATCTAACAAAATATTATATTAGTTTCCACTAGGCAAACCCAACCAAGTTGCTCAAGTGAGCCTTCACCACTCATCTTCCTAGCACATTACAATGAAGTGTTCCTAATCCTTTTAAATGCCTCATTACATGTAATCCATAAGCACAAAATAATGTAAAACTAAAACCATGTCTTCAAAACCACCATGACTCTTTTACTGAGTCAAGTTTAACTAATACTTCCCCCCTTAAAACTTGACTTGTGTTTCCTTTCACAAAATTTGTCCAAACTTGCCAAGTGAACCAACACTGGTCACCTCCAAGCCCTACCACCCTTCAAATTTTATATGCAGGCAGGGAAAATTTTAAGAACCCCCCTAAATTTATATATATAATAAATAGGCGAATCCCCATGATACATAGGAAAAATGGAAGGCGATTTTATTAATAATATAATATGTATATATAATTTTTTGGCGAATCTCTCATGAGATTATATTATCTTGTAAAATCATGGCAAATCACCAATACAAATAGCGAATCACTACTACAAAATGGTGAATCGTTGTCTAGTGGAGTTCAGGGTGTTGGTTCCAATGAAGATATGGTAGTTGAACCAAGAGTAGAAGGAATAGAACCACCGAAACCAAGCATGGCACATGGTGACTCATGAGGGAAGTAGTTCTCATGTAGTTTGGAAAACACGTTCTTCTAGTTCTGCTAAGCGTAGTGTTGTTGTTCATGCTACTACTAGCATTGATATTGAGGTTGGAGAGAAGTTTGAGGAAGCATGGAAGGTAGCAGTGGTGGAGAATTACAAAGAGTACCCCATGATGGGCTCCATTTTGTGCTTTGGTATTTGTGCCTGCGAGATCTTCTGTCCATTGAACCAACAATTAACTGTTCAACCAACAATCAACTGGACTGAGTTGATTAGGTACGAGTCAACTTAGACTAATATTCAAAACTATGCTTTGCACTATCCCATATTTATCACACTAATGCTACACAACATTGTGCATTTGCACCCAACTCTCAATAATTCTTTTCCAAGAAAAATCTATAATAAGAAAAATATTTTACTATATTCTAAAAGGTGAAGATGTCGAAATCATGCCACAAAGTGAAAGGAAATAAAACTTTCTTTCCTCAAACCACCAAATATATAAAGAAAACAATAATGATTATAATAATAGAACTATATCTATCGATATATTGATCTATGCATGATATGAGAACCATAAGCATTCAAGGGAATAATTTCAAACTCAACAAAATCCTCTAAACAAGAAAAAAACAAACCACTAAAATTTTCAAAGATATCGAGGCTAGACATTAACACAATTTCATGTACTTGAATAAGCCCATTGTTGCTTAGCGTTAGACTTATTAAATTAGTTCTTTATCATTTAATACTAGGACACTATCTATGTGAAAAGACATAGGTCCCAACTTCATCAAATCCGACTTCATTTCCAATCAAAGATCAAAACTAGCTTCGTTTCCAATACCAATATAAAATCACACATTTTCCAAATATCAATAATTATTTTCCAAGAAAATATAAAACTTGAAACTCAGCAAAATTCCCCAAACACAAGCAACATATATACCATTAAAATTTTCCAAGATGTCAAAGCTAGACATCAAGGTAGTTTCATGTACTTGAATGAGCCCATTGATGCTTTGCGTTAGTCTTGTTAAATTATTTATTTATCATTTAATACTAGTCAAACACTATCTATGTGAAAAGAAATAGGTCCCAAAATAATCAAATCCAACTTCATTTCCTGTCACAAATAAGAAACAAACAATGTAAGGATTAAATATGAAACATCAATCTTAAAATAATACACATGAAAGAAATGTAACTGCAATTTTACAATGAAAAATACAAAATACAGAACCCATTTTTACCTGAATTTGACATGTAGTAATCTTGCATGATCAACCGGGCTGAGTCAAACTGCTAGCACAATTCTACTAAGATTTTGACAGGAAGATTTATTCCTATCAATGGGATTTATAATTGAAATGAGGATTTATTCTTTTCAAAATCCCATTCTCATTCTCATTCTCATACTTGATTCAAGTTGTGGATGTATGTCTATATGTGCTCTTGTTTTTACTATTTTGAATTTTCTTTTCTTTTTTTATATACCTTATTTTTTTTCTTTGAGTACCTTGTTTTTACTTTATTTATACTATGTTGGATTTTCACACGATTGGGAAGATCCATGACACTACAAAATATGTTTTAATGGTAAGATAATATTCTTCACATTCTATGGATTATTACTTATCTTTTGGTATGCCTGTTTTAGCATTTGGTGAGAATTTTTTTCTTTCCCCTTTAAAGAGGAAAATTTCTGATATGCATATGATAAGTCTCTAAACTTATGGAATTGGTAATGTGTGTACTTATATCATTGTTTCATAGTTCCATTCATTACACAAAATCTATAAATAGCTAGTTGCTTTTCAGACAAGAAATCTCGTGATTTTCCTTCTTGAGTAGTCCGTCATGAAAAACTTTGTAAAGCAATACTACATTGTGTTAGATGTTTCTTTTGTAGATGATGCATTGTGAGTTGACATTTTTGGGACCATCGCCAAGTTTTCCAGTCACTATCTTTGAAAACATATTATGAAAATATATAAAAATTGTTTAGAGACTACATTAGAGTCTAGATCATATTACATTGGTTACCAACTTACCTGTATAATATTCATAATTATGCTTCTATTTGTATCAAACATGGTGCTTTGTTCTTCATTCATTTTAGCTATTCAATAGTTAGTTGAAGCAGAGTAAAAATTTTGAATGGTTAAAAAATTTCATTGGGATATATTTCTGAGCATCAACAATTTGCATGCAAATTTACTGATAAAGAACAACTGTGTTTTCTCATAAAGTGAGATTTAGTGATCCATGTGAGCATGACTTGGGATTGTGGTCTCAACCATCAATTATGATTTAATTTGAGCCATTGATTTCTTATGAGATCCTATAAAATCATAGTTATGTTTAGAGGCAAATTATAAATGAGAGAGTCGTTGAAAATTGGGGCAGCTATGGGATGAATTTCCCCATAGAAACCCATCTACCACAAGAAAATCCCATCTTGCCCCATTGCAAACCTATATTAGATAAAGGATAATTTAAATTGGATAAAAGAATTATTATTGTTGTCGATGTGTTTGGCACTCCTCTTTGATGTGACAATGTTACTTGGGATAGTAATCTTCGTCATATATATACACCACTCAGGCTTTGTTTGTATCATCATCTTTGATCATTGAGCTTATTGGCCTCCTTACTAAATTGCTTAAGGCTCCACGCACCCATATCTATCATTGATGCATTATTTTTCTTTGGCTATTTTTCCTTCACCTATGAAATTAACCTTTCTACATCAAGTGCATAGTGGACATCTATATCAAACTCTTTAAGAGTTGTTTTTCTCTTTAATTGGCATGTTCTTCGGTTAGCTGTTTGGTTTGATTTGATCCAAAAATTATTTTGTGATCTCAATCTCTATGGAAGTAGGGACTAAATCTTTCTTAAGTATGTCTCTGTTCTTCTGTAGTCATTATCAATATCATAAACAAGTTCACCATTAAAGAAATAAAACAAAAACCTCCTATGTTGGGTCAATAATGAGGAAGTCATCAACTTTTCATTTTCCATTCAATTTCTCTTCATTCTAGCTGCAAAAATTTGGCAATCTAGTGGATGCAATCTCTTACTCTTCCCATTCAAGGTTTTAATGACTAATGATAACAATTTAATCATTGTCGATCACTTCAAGATCTCTATTTTCTTCAGGCTACCCAAGTCTTACGTGACAACAGGGATGGGAAATATGTCCTCTAGTTTCCTCATATGATGGAGTGGAAACACTTGAATCTACTCCATCACATGTAGGTTTGTTGATACCTCATTTATTTCCACAATATCACAAGATTCTCCAATATTCAGAAAGGGAAAGAACATAATTGTTATCAGCACAACTCACTTTATTTTTTCCCCACTGGGACATGCAATGGGGTCTTCATTGACATCAAGATCTTCAAAATCATGGCTTAGCACTTCATTAGGTTCCTCATCACATGCCAAATATTAATTATTATTTTCTTACCTAATAGCTATGAGAAATTATTCCACTCACAGGGAACCATAGAAGGTTGTCCTCAAATCTGTTGGGTGTGAATCATATATAGGGGAGTGGAAATCTACATCAAAAGAAAAGATATAAGTCATTAAAATACTATTTCTTGTTGGTCATAATGATGGATGAATGATACACCATCTCTTGAAAAAATTAAGATAAAAAATGTACAGTTTAATCTTCTTGTTTCTTGAACTGAGAGAAATAATTGAATGGATATACTGTTCTTCTCCCATTTCGTCAACTAATTAACCATGATCATGTGTACAAAGGTTAGTGAATATGGAGTGTCTTGATCACTCAACTCAGGAGTTTCTATGTGAGATTTTTATTGCCTTGCACACCACTTCTTGATCTCACTCTCAATCAATGGGTCATTAAATTCAAAGGAATGTGGCTTTATTCTCTAGTGGAGCCACATATTGAGATGATATTTATTTAAAGAAATTTTCATCACTATATTATATCTTCTAATTTCCAGGAAAATGTGCTATGTCCCTGGCAGTAGCACCAATATGCTACCTTGCAAGCCTACACTTGATATATTTAGTTTGTAATACCAATTATCGCATCTCTGAGGGCACTTAAGAGTGTTTTCAACTTCACCACAATAGCTTCTCCTCTCACTTCTGGATACTTATTTACCTGCCTAAGTAAATAAGTGAGAAAACACACTTGTGCTTGAATTTTTGATATATGCAGGTCCCTTGAATTCTAACACTCGTTTCAAGGAATAGTTGTTGTATGAGTTTGATAATTGTTCAACTATATTAACTTGGACTAGATTGTGTCCTGCATGAGTTACACTATTTTTTTCTTACTATTTTTTCCCTTCAATAAATTAACCTCCTTCCATATTATTTTGGTGATTACATGCTCCACTATGGTCTGTTCTTGATAAAATAGATTTTATTTTCATTCTGGCATGGTTGATGATTGTTTAGAATCACGACTACTCGAAGCTGTGACCATGTTGTAGATATGTCTCAACTTCTAGTGGAAATTAGACAAGGAGTGTTTGAATTAGACTGAAGGAGATTAACATGAAGTAAAGAGTTACCAGGGAATATGATATGAAAACAAATCAATTCTATTTCTATATTCTAAGAATTTCTTCCAGCAATGATTCTAAACATTGGGACTCAGAATCCATCTTTAAAATGTAAATTTTGCAGTCTTACCCATTGCAAAGGTGTTTGTGATGTGTTTACTTGGGTTTTTCATGGCTATAAAGTACGTCAAAATTTTAACTCCCAAAAATTGCAAGCTTCTCAATCGATAATATTCCTCTTTATCTTCAATACTTAGTGCATATTGTAGCATTTTCATTTTTAGGGGAGGAACAAAAACTTTCTATCAAAATTACACATAATTACATTGGTGCTTAGCAGAGGTTTATACCAAGACCTTTATTTCGTATTATCATTGGTTTACCTATCAAATACCACCTCCTAAAATATTTAAAAACTTTGTGTGTTAACCACTTTGCCTCTCCTCATTCTCCTCCCACAAGCTTGTTCTCATTATATGTTTTGGAAAAGAGATTTCTCCTTGCAGGAATTCCCCGAGGAAAATAGGTTCTAGTGTTTGTGCAGGGTACCCCTTTGATAGGGCTTCTATAGATTCTTCCCCTTCAATCTCCTCAAACATATTCACTATAACTCAATCTGTCATATTCTGGATTTCAGTTTCTCCATCATTTGTCATGTTGTCATGATTGTTTCTAAAACCAACACCACTTCTGTCATTTGGATCTCTTTATCTACCTAGAATTCCTTTCAAGACTGAATTATATACTCAATAATATAAATACATTAATGTTGATAGATAATATAAATTTACTTACACTTTAAAATTCCTACCGTTTAAAAGTCTTTCGTGTGCTATTACTTTTCTTCCAGCATGACCTCCAGAGTTTGTATAGTTTTGCAGTGAAGTATTTTATCAAACAATTTGATGAAGGTGATGTTGTAGGTGTAATTTTTTTTGATGTAATACTATAAGGGTAATTTTGTTAGATAAATATCATTGTTTACAAAATTGGCAAATGGCACAGAGGAACCTCATTAAGATGTTTGTAAATAAAACATAAATATCAGTCTTGAAGGAAAAGACGGACCAATGTTAATTGCCTAAATTCTGAGCTCAATATATGGAGTATATTCAACACTTCCTTACTGTGAAAACTCAAAAGTGACACCCTCTATGCATAGGTAACTAATATGTCTTCACAACCCATGCACAAAGATAATAATGGCAGCCATAGGAAGTAAAAATCAACCCACGGTATAAACTACAATTAGCAGTTAAATTTGTCCCACCACTCAAAAACTCGCCCTTGCACGCTACTCTCTTGTGGCACAAATTTCTGCAAATGAGAGAAATATCAATCCCTCCTTCAAGCCATACATTCCACCATACATTTTCCAAACTCAAACTCTATATGACTTGATATAATACTACCTTTGGTATAGGTTATGGCCAGTTGAATGTGGCTTACTATAGGCTTATAATTGAAGCTCCTCTAAACAAATGATTCAACCCTTCTTTGAGATCAATAGGACAGGAAGAAACACAGAAAATTATTCTCCAATCTGGTGTAAATATATATTTTAGTTCGGCCTCTTAAGTGGGTACAATAACATGTACTTATTGTATTGATATTTCTTGGCACCAAACACGAAGAAATGCAATCACAGTCCCTTATCTAATTTGGAAACTCGACCTCTTGAAATAAATGGAATTCAACCCTCTTGGAGTTGGTATGACCCTGTTCTAAATGGTGTCTGAAGTAATCAAAAATATATGGGCACCCAGGGAAGCTTGCACCGTTAATGTGTTGTGGCATATGGATGATGAAAATTATACAATAAACAAAGGTGAAAACATACATCAAGGAAGGTAAATTAGAAGATAGTTATGAAGATGAAACCAACAAAGAAGACAACAAACTAGGTTTTCTATAAGGAAGATAAGCATGTTGATATTTCTCTTGGTTTTCATATTGGTATTGCTTTTAAAAATCAGTCATCTGATGTCGCAACATATCAGATGCTCCAATCCGGGCTGAGTCAAATTGTTAGCACAGTTCTACTAAGATTTTGAGAGGCAGATTTATTCCTGTCAATGGGATTTATAATTGGAATAATCATATAGGAGGAAAGCACTAAGTTTCCAACATACTAGATTGGTTTATAGTTTCACAGGCCATTCTGGAACAAGAGATTTGTTTCAAATCCTCCATCCTTCCCAGTATTGGCTCAGACTTTAATACCATGCATAATAAAATAGAGAAAATTAAGGCATTACATGGTATATAATTTATTTTATCATTACAAAAGATTGATGAGAAAAGGCAAAAACAAAATGTCTTAATGTCAAAATAAATTTTGGCTTTCTACAGTTGGGCTTCTGTTGTCACACATTCTACTTTAATAATCGGTGTCAGTGTGTGGATTAGTATTGATATTTGTTGGGTTAATTCTAGTGCTCTGTACATTTAATGAATGAAGATAAATGCACAATTCATTAGGTTTTTCGTTCTTGAGAAATTGATTTGGAATCCTCTTTGAATGCAAAACCCAATCTTAGTACCCTTCTAGAAAAGTGGAAGAACCAACATGAGTCATGCAATGTTTATCAATCCCTTATCATGACTCGTGTTGTCTCACAAACTGTATCTTCTTTTATATTTTTAAGAGGATTATCTATTGATCCAAATTACAAAAATAATGTTTTTGCATTCATCTACTCAGATGAGCTTCCACCCATCCCAAGCAGGAAAAGACTAACAACCCAAAATCTTCCTACTGCAAATATACACTTCAAGAAAGGACAACAATTGTAGATATCATATGAAATTGAGGGGATAAAGTATCATGCATTCAACAAATTTGTCATGCTTAAAGAACTTCTTGAGTCTTTTCTAAAACATTGTCCTTAATCTCATAATAACCAAGTGTGAGAGAGTTATTATTGTGTATCATTCTCCAACAAATTTGAAGCACTCTACAATTAAATTGTTTAATTTTGGAGTAAATTCCACTTTCTTAATTAAATATCATAATTTTAATAATGAAATTTTGCAATTTTACAAATTCTAAAATTCTAAATAAAAATAAATTCGGATAATACAATGTAATTGAGACAATTGCAGTATATCAAATGATGAGTAAAAATTCCTATTAAAATTAAAAAAATACTCACTGGAATCTCAGAAAATATCCTATGACAAATATAAAAATTCTTACTGGAATCTTAGAAATTTTGCTCAAAACCAGACATAATCATCATCAAATTTCATTAAAATGCCTAAAAATTTTAACAAAATTTATTATAATTCAAATTTGACTGGTGGATTTGATCTCAAATTCCAACCTTGAGGGCCAATTCTAGTCCATCATGACACATTGAGTGATGAAGGCACATTCCCATGTGGGCATTCATGAAATATCTTATGCCATTCTCAGACAATGTCTTCTGGGCCCCCAAACCTTAACTCATGCTTCCATATTTTCTCCATTATCAACTTTGTATGCTACGTACTAAGTTCTCAGATATTCATCTCTATATAATCTTCTCTAGTGTGCCATTGAATCTCAAAGTTTTTCCTGGTTAGCAGATCTGCTAGCTAATGCAAAGACACTCATTAAGTAGTTTTTACTTCTTTATGAAGTCTAGAGCTTTTTCCAATCAAGTGGGTGGTGCTATGACGATGAGACTTTGGGTTCTTTCCTGTCTGCTCTTTCTTAGCTTTCTTCAACAAGATACAACAAGAGGAAGTGGGTTTGTGAGGACAAGGGGCACCCACTTTACTGTCAATGGGAAACCTCTGTTTGTCAATGGGTTCAACTCTTACTAGTTGATGACTATGGCCACGGATCTAACACAGAGAAATAAAGTTACCTCTTGTTTTTCAACAAGCTGCAGCTCATAGGCTTAATGTTGCAAGGACTTGGGCCTTCAACGATGGCCAGTACAAGGCATTGCATATTTTTCCTGGTGTATATGATGAACAAGTATTTCAGGTTTGTGCATGGGGGCTACATTACATCAAGCCTTCAGGACCTCAACCCATTTTTTTCAAGATATTTTTCTTTTGGGTGTCTGGATTTGCTGGCATTGTTTGTTTTAATCTGATTTTTGGGGTTGTTTTGGTTCAGGCTCTGGACTTTCTGGTCTTTCAAGCCATAAAGTATGGTATCAGACTAATACTTAGTCTGGCAAACAATTATGCGAACTTTGGACGAAAGGCCCAATATGTACAATGGGCTCGCAATTCTGGACAGAATCTCAACTCTGATAATGATTTCTTCACCAATCCCACTGCTAAAGCTTATTATAAGAACCATGTTAAGGTAACAGAGTGGATAAATGTTTGTCTCTTGTCTCATTATATGCGTACATTTCTTTTTTAATGTGTACACACGTACATAGAATAATTAGCATACAGTAGCTACACACACAAAGAATTAATCAAATCTGCATTCAACAATGCATTTTCTTGTAGACTGTGTTGACTAGAGTGAACAACATTACTGGAGTAGCCTACAAGGATGAGCCTACAATCTTTGCATGGGAGCTCATGAACGAGCCTCACTGTCAAAGTGATCCTTCTGGGAGGACCATCTAGGTCAGATATCACCTTTTGTCTTTGGATCAGAACTGGAAAATGGAAAGAAAATGTAATCAGAGATTCAAACAAGGATGTTAGTTTAAGGTCTCGATTCTATTGTTGAGCACCAGATCTTCTAGATTCATAGTTTGGTAGAGTTCTGTTCTCCATAAATTGTTTAATTTTGGAGTAAATTCCACTTTCTTAATTAAATATCATAATTTTAATAATGAAAATTTTCAATTTTACAAATTCTAAAATTCTAAATAAAAATAAATTCGGATAATCCAATCTAATTGAGACAATTGCGGTATATCAAACGATGAGCAAAAAATTCCTATTAAAATTATAAAAATACTCACTGGAATCTCAGAAAATATCCTATGAAAAATATAAAAATGCTTACTGGAATCTTAGAACTTTTTCCCAAAATCAGACATAATCATCATCAAATTTCATTAAAATGCTTAAAACTTTTAACAAAATTTATTATAATTCAAATTTGACTGGTGGATTTGATCTCAAATTCCAACCTTGAGGGCCAATTCTAATCCATCCTGACACATTGAGTGATGAACACACATTCCCATGTGAGCATTCATCAAATATCTTATGCCATTCTCAGACAATGTCTTCTGGGCCCCCAAACCTTAACTCATGCTTCCAACTTTTCTCCATTATCAACTTTGTATGCTACGTACTACGTTCTCAGATCTTCATCTCTATATACTATTCTCTAGTGTGCCATTGAATCTCAAAGTTTTTCCTGGTTAGTAGATCTGCTAGCAAATGCAGAGACACTCATTAAGTATTTTTTACTTCTTTATGAAGTCTAGAGATTTTTCCAATCAAGTGGGTGGTGCTATGATGATGAGACTTTGGGTTATTTCCTGTCTGATCTTTCTTAGCTTTCTTCAGCAAGCTGCAGCAAGAGGAAGTGGGTTTGTTAGGAAAAGGGGCACCCACTTTATTGTCAATGGGAAACCTCTGTTTGTCAATGTGTTCAACTCTTACTGGTTAATGAATGTGGCAACAGATATAACACGGAGAAATAAAGCTACCTATGTTTTTCAACAAGCTGCAGCTCATGGGCTTAATGTTGCCAGGACTTGGGCCTTCAATGATGGCCTGTACAAGGCATTGCAGATTTTTCCTGATGTATATGATGAACAAGTATTTCAGGTTTGTGCATGGGGGCTGCATTACATCAAGCCTTCAGGACCTCAACCCATTTTTTTTCAAGAGATTTTGCTTTTGGATGTCTGGATCTGCTGGCATTGTTTGTTTTAATCTGATTTTTGGGGTTGTTTTGGTTTAGGCTCTGGACTTTGTGGTCTTTCAAGCCAGAAAGTATGGTATCAGACTAATACTTAGTCTGGCAAACAATTATGCGAACTTTGGAGGAAAGGCCCAATATGTACAATGGGCTCGCAATGTTGGACAGGATCTCAACTCTGATGATGATTTCTTCACCAATCCCATTGCTAAAGCTTATTATAAGAACCATGTTAAGGTAACAGAGTGTATAAATGTCTATCTCTTGTGTCGTTATATGCATACATTTCTTTTGTTATGTGTACACACATACATAGAATACTTAGCATACAGTAGCTACACACACAAAGAACTAATCAAATCTGCATTCAACAATGCATTTTCTTGTAGACTATGTTGACTAGAGTGAACAACATTACTGGAGTAGCCTACAAGGATGAGCCTACAATCTTTGCATGGGAGCTCATGAACGAGCCTCGTTTTCAAAGTGATCCTTCTGGGAGGACCATCCAGGTTAGATATCACCTTTTTTCTTTCGATCAGAACTGGAAAATGGAAAGAAAATGTAATCAGAGATTCAAACAAGGATGTTAGTTTAAGGTCTCGATTCTATTGTTGAGCACCAGATCTTCTAGATTCATAGTTTGGTAGAGTTCTGTTCTCCATAAATTGTTTAATTTTGGAGTAAATTCCACTTTCTTAATTAGATATCATAATTTTAATAATGAAATTTTGCAATTTTACAAATTCTAAAATTCTAAATAAAAATAAATTCGGATAATCCAATCTAATTGAGACAATTGCAGTATATCTAACGATGAGTAAAAAATTCCTATTAAAATTATAAAAATACTCACTGGAATCTCAGAAAATATCCTATGAAAAATATAAAAATGCTTACTAGAATCTTAGAACTTTTGCTCAAAAGCAGACATAATCATCATCAAATTTCATTAAAATGCTTAAAACTTTTAACAAAATTTATTATAATTCAAATTTGACCAGTGGATTTGATCTCAAATTCCAACCTTGAGGGCCAATTCTATTCCATCTTGACACATTGAGTGATGAAGGCACATTCCCATGTGGGCATTCATCAAATATACTATGCCATTCTCAGACAATGTCTTCTGGGCCCCCAAACCTTAACTCATGCTTCCAGCTTTTCTCCATTATCAACTTTGTATGCTACGTACTAAGTTCTCAGATCTTCATCTCTATATACTCTTCTCTAGTGTGCCATTGAATCTCAAAGTTTTTCCTGGTTAGCAGACCTGCTAGCTAATGCAGAGACACTCATTAAGTAGTTTTTACTTCTTTATGAAGTCTAGAGATTTTTCCAATCAAGTGGGTGGTGCTATGACAATGAGACTTTGGGTTCTTTCCTGTCTGCTCTTTCTTAGCTTTCTTCAACAAGCTACAATAAGAGGAAGTGGGTTTGTGAGGACAAGGGGCACCCACTTTACTGTCAATGGGAAACCTCTGTTTGTCAATGGGTTCAACTCTTACTAGTTAATGACTGTGGAAACGGATCTAACACAGAGAAATAAAGTTACCTCTTGTTTTTCAACAAGCTGCAGCTCATAGGCTTAATGTTGCCAGGACTTGGGCCTTCAACGATGGCCAGTACAAGGCATTGTAGATTTTTCCTGGTGTATATGATGAACAAGTATTTCAGGTTTGTGCATGGGGGCTACATTACATCAAGCCTTCAGGACCTCAACCCATTTTTTTCAAGAGATTTTGCTTTTGGGTGTCTGGATTTGCTGGCATTGTTTGTTTTAATCTGATTTTTGGGGTTGTTTTGGTTAAGGCTCTAGACTTTGTGTTATTTCAAGCCATAAAGTATGGTATCAGACTAATACTTAGTCTGGCAAACAATTATGTGAACTTTGGACGAAAGGCCCAATATGTACAATGGGCTCGCAATTTTGGACAGAATCTCAACTCTGATGATGATTTCTTCACCAATCCCACTGCTAAAGCTTATTATAAGAACCATGTTAAGGTAACAGAGTGGATAAATGTTTGTCTCTTGTCTCATTATATGCGTACATTTCTTTTGTTATGTGTACACACATACATAGACTAATTAGCATACAGTAGCTACACACACAAATAATTAATCAAATCTGCATTCAACAATGCATTTTCTTGTAGACTGTGTTAACTAGAGTGAACAAAATTACTGGAGTAGCCTACAAGGATGAGCCTACAATATTTGCATGGGAGCTCTTGAACGAGCCTCGTTGTCAAAGTGATCCTTCTGGGAGGACCATCTAGGTCAGATATCACCTTTTGTCTTTGGATCAAAACTGGAAAATGGAAAGCAAATGTAATCAAAGATTCAAACAAGGATGTTAGTTTAAGGTCTCGATTCTATTGTTGAACACCAGATCTTCTAGATTCATAGTTTGGTAGAGTTCTGTTCTCCATAAATTGTTTAATTTTGGAGTAAATTCCACTTTCTTAATTAAATATCATAATTTTAATAATGAAATTTTTCAATTTTACAAATTCTAAAATTCTAAATAAAAATAAATTCGGATAATCCAATCTAATTGAGACAATTTCGGTATATCAAACGATGAGTAAAAAATTCCTATTAAAATTATAAAAATACTCACTGGAATCTCAGAAAATATCCTATGACAAATATAAAAATGCTTACTGGAATCTTAGAACTTTTGCTCAAAAGCAGACATAATCATCATCAAATTTCATTAAAATGCTTAAAACGTTTATTAAAATTTATTATTATTCAAATTTGACTGGTGGATTTGATCTCAAATTCCAACCTTGAGGGCCAATTCTAGTCCATCCTGACACATTGAGTGATGAAGGCACATTCCCATGTGAGCATTCATCAAATATCTTATGCCATTCTTAGACAATGTCTTCTGGGCCCCCAAACCTTAACTCACGCTTCCAGCTTTTCTCCATTATCAACTTTGTATGCTACGTACTAAGTTCTCAGATCTTCATCTCTATATACTCTTCTCTAGTGTGCCATTGAATCTCAAATTTTTTCCTGGTTAGTAGATCTGCTAGCAAATGCAGAGACACTCATTAAGTAGTTTTTACTTCTTTATGAAGTCTAGAGCTTTTTCCAATCAAGTGGGTGGTGCTATGACGATGAGACTTTGGGTTATTTCCTGTCTGCTCTTTCTTAGCTTTCTTCAACAAGCTACAGCAAGAGGAAGTGGGTTTGTTAGGAAAACGGGCACCCACTTTATTGTCAATGGGAAACCTCTGTTTTTCAATGGGTTCAACTCTTACTGGTTAATGAATGTGGCAACAGATATAACATAGAGAAATAAAGTTACCTCTGTTTTTCAACAAGCTGCAGCTCATAGGCTTAATGTTGCCAGGACTTGGGCCTTCAATGATGGCCAGTACAAGGCATTGCAAATTTTTCCTGGTGTATATGATGAACAAGTATTTCAGGTTTGTGCATGGGGGCTACATTACATCAAGCCTTTAGGACCTCAACCCATTTTTTTTCAAGAGATTTTGCTTTTGGGTGTCTGGATCTGCTGGAATTGTTTGTTTTAATCTGATTTTTGGGGTTTTTTTGGTTCAGGCTCTGGACTTTTTGGTCTTTCAAGCCAGAAAGTATGGTATCAAACTAATACTTAGTCTGGCAAAAAATTATGTGAACTTTGGAGGAAAGGCCCAATATGTACAATGGGCTCGCAATTTTGGACAGGATCTCAACTCTGATGATGATTTCTTCACCAATCCCACTGTTAAAGCTTATTATAAGAACCATGTTAAGGTAACAGAGTGTATAAATGTCTGTCTCTTGTGTCGTTATATGCATACATTTCTTTTGTTATGTGTACACACATACATAGTCTACTTAGCATATAGTAGCTACACACACAAAGAACTAATCAAATCTGCATTCAACAATGCATTTTCTTGTAGACTATGTTGACTAGAGTGAACAACATTACTGGAGTAGCCTACAAGGATGAGCCTACAATATTTGCATGGGAGCTCATGAACGAGCCTCGTTGTCAAAGTGATCCTTCTGGGAGGACCATCCAGGTCAGATATCACCTTTTGTCTTTCGATCAGAACTGGAAAATGGAAAGAAAATGTAATCAGAGATTCAAACAAGGATGTTATTTTAAGGTCTCGATTCTATTGTTGAACACCAGATCTTCTAGATTCATAGTTTGGTAGAGTTCTGTTCTCCATAAATTGTTTAATTTTGGAGTAAATTCCACTTTCTTAATTAAATATCATAATTTTAATAATGAAATTTTGCAATTTTACAAATTCTAAAATTCTAAATAAAAATAAATTCGGATAATCCAATCTAATTGAGACAATTGCAGTATAACTAATGATGAGTAAAAAATTCCTATTAAAATTATAAAAATACTCACTGGAATCTCAAAAAATATCCTATGAAAAATATAAAAATGCTTACTAGAATCTTAGAACTTTTGCTCAAAACTAGACATGATCATCATCAAATTTCATTAAAATGCTTAAAAATTTTAACAAAATTTATTATAATTCAAATTTTACCGGTGGATTTGATCTCAAATTCCAACCTTGAGGGCCAATTCTAGTCCATCTTGACACATTGAGTGATGAAGGCACATTCCCATGTGGGCATTCATCAAATATCTTATTCCATTCTCAGACAATGTCTTATGGGCCCCCAAACTTTAACTCATGCTTCCAGCTTTTCTCCATTATCAACTTTGTATGCTACGTAGTAAGTTCTTAGATCTTCATCTCTATATACTCTTCTCTAGTGTGCCATTGAATCTCAAAGTTTTTCCTGGTTAGTAGATCTGCTAGCTAATGCAGAGACACTCATTAATTTGTTTTTACTTCTTTATGAAGTTTAGAGCTTTTTCCAGTCAAGTGGGTGGTGCTATGACGATGAGACTTTGGGTTCTTTCCTGTTTGCTCTTTCTTAGCTTTCTTCAGCAAGCTGCAACAAGAGGAAGTGGGTTTGTGAGGACAAGGGGCACCCACTTTATTGTCAATGGGAAACCTTTGTTTGTCAATGGGTTCAACTCTTACTGGTTAATGACTGTGGCAATGGATCTAACACAGAGAAATAAAGTTACCTTTGTTTTTCAACAAGCTGCAGCTCTTAGGCTTAATGTTGCAAGGACTTGGGCCTTCAACGATGGCCAGTACAAGGCATTGCAGATTTTTCCTGGTGTATATGATGAACAAGTATTTCAGGTTTGTGCATGGGGGTTGTATTACATCAAGCCTTCAGGACCTCAACCCATTTTTTTTCAAGATATTTTTCTTTTGGGTGTCTGGATCTGCTGGCATTGTTTGTTTTAATATGATTTTTGGGGTTGTTTTGGTTTAGGCTCTAGACTTTGTGGCCTTTCAAGCCAGAAAGTATGGTACAGACTAATACTTAGTCTGGCAAACAATTATGTGAACTTTGGAGGAAAGGCCCAATATGTACAATGGGCTCGCAATTCTAGACAAAATCTCAACTCTGATGATGATTTCTTCACCAATACCACTGCTAAAGCTTATTATAAGAACCATGTTAAGGTAATAGAGTGTATAAATGTCTGTCTCTTGTCTCATTCTATGCGTACATTTCTTTTGTTATGTGTACACACATACATAGACTAATTAGCATACAGTAGCTACACACACAAAGAACTAATCAAATCTGCATTCAACAATGCATTTTCTTGTAGATAACGATGAGAATGCCCTAATAGCACTGAGAGAAATGAGGTGCATTCTACAGCTCAAATATGGGTGCAATGCAGTGAATCTTGACGATGCATTATGTGTCCTGAATATGGACACTAGCACAACCCATCAAAACCTTGTTCAAGTACGGACCTTCAGATATGGAACCTCAACCTTCACAACCTGGAGGTAGATATCAGACACAAGTTTAGATGGGTCTGTGCTGATCTTGCACCCAAAAACCTTGAAATCCTTCCGAGTTGAAGAGATGTAAAGATAGGCAAGACCATGATGGTGCATGATATTCATGGTTTATGCCCAATAAATGCATTTTGTGATATGTATATTTCATTTCCTTCAGCAATTAGACATACATAGGGCAGACTATGACTGTAAAATTGTGGTGCCAAATTCTTTACCCTGAGCATTGAGGACCACAATCAAGGCTAATTCAAGAAGGCTTATGATGCGTAGCTATCATGAATATTTTGATGGATTATTTATTCGAGAAAGGGAAGGAAGGTGCATATCGTTGAACAAAATGGCGAAAAGCAGGATGCCTCTATGTTATTAGTCGGCGTTGGAGTCTGAGAGCGAGCTTGTACATGCACTTGAGGCCGAGCATGTAGGCTGTGGTGAGTTTTATCTCCCACAACACCATCTCTTTCAAAGTGTATCTCTGCTATATACGAACTATGGGAGGGCCCTAACGGACCAGAGAGGGTCGTTCAAGTCCCTCGCTCAGCTAGTAAGAATATCAGTGTGCACAAAGCCCCAGCCACCTCTCCTAAATTCCGAAAAACCAATGAAAAAATAGGTGAATCACTCTAACCCTTCCCTTCGACCCTGTAAATCTAGGCGAATGCCATGGAAATCTGATCCAACCAAAGAAAATCGGGGGCGAATTTCATTTTTCCAGTTTTATGCACCCTTTTTTTGGTGGGCTAATATTTAATATTTAATTATTTTTAAAATAATTACTGGGCTAACTTTATTAAACTATAGAAAATGGGTTTTATATGAAAAATTCACCCCTAAATTTTCCCTGTATGCAGGGTATTTGGTAATTCAACATGCTCCCCTATCATCTAGGTCTAATTCCAAAATTTACCATGAATTTCCTAGGGATAGGCATGTGTTACCATGTCTTACAACAATATTCCCATTTACATGTAAAAAGATTAAAATCCCTCATAATAATAATATTTTATTATTATTGTTGTTGTTGTTTAAAATAAAAAACTAACTCTCTCTTCCATAAGTCACCCATTTCAACATTGAAAATATGCAATCTAAAGTAAACAAACCATGATGAATCATCTCTTTGAAACATTCCTTCAAACACTTTGTATGCATCCTTGAGATAAATATAGTCCCAACAAGAAGCTAATTGGCATGGATTTTCTTGTACACCTCGTTATAGAGATCCAAGGTTTTTTTCATTCTCATGATTTTTGATCAAAACCCATCAAGATTCTACCTTATCTTTGACCTCCCCTTAGGGATCTAATACTATCTTAAAAAATTATTGAGAGAAAATAACTGAGAAAGTTAATCTTACCAATAATAATAAAAACTCACAAAAACATGTTGTTTATCCTAAAAACCCCTAATATTGGGAAAACCCAACTAATAAAATATTTTATTAGTGTCCCTTGGCCAAATGTACCTAAGTTGGCCATGTGAGCCCTTATTTTTCACCTCTCTAACACATTACATTGACGTATTCCCAAACCTTTTAAAGGATTCATTACATGCATTCAACAAAAATAAGGCCATGTGCCCAAGTCCACCATGAATATTTTACTAAGTCAAGTTTACCTAACACGCATGGTTGTCACCTCAGTAAGGATAATCATTGGTGGACATGGCACAATGCCCCCCACCTCATAAAAAAATCACGTGTTCCACACACAACACTTTATGTATGCAAACCAAGCTATGATCCTAGGTGTTCATGGCAATAAAAGGAGTTTACTAATGCTAGACAGGTTATAAAATCAATAGTAAATTTTGATCATAAATAATTGAAGGCACAATAGTTGAAATCATTTCAATTTAATTTCTCAGTGTAGCATCCCCATCACATGAGATGGAGAATGTAAAGTTCAAGTAGCATAGCTTCATTTTGCGGGTAATAATGGAAATAGGTCATGAAAAAATTGGAAAATGCAACCAATAATGGCCTCTTTCTCCCACTCATAAGTTTCATGGTCAGAAGGAATTATTTATCCTTTTAAAATTAATTTCTTTGATGCTTAAGGTACCTTCACTTAGTTGTTTCATTTTTGGCAAGTCTTACTCCTAATTTTTCTACTACTTTCTTCATCTACTAGTTCTTTCTCTCCCTCTCCCAATCTTCATGAAAATTTACTTCAACAATCCTTGGTCTTATTATCCTCTTGCCTCTAGAAATCCTCTCGCCCTTCTTTTGAATATTCAATTTCATCATTCAATGTTGATCCAAGTTTCATAAAGTCACCAGCCTTCCCCTCAAGGTCATACCTAGCTTTAGCTCTTTAATCCCTTGTCCCTTTTCAAGGAATCTTCACAATTCAACAAGATTCTAAACTAGGTTACATCATGAATTATGTAATGGCCAGAGTATGTGCAAGGGTTAGATAAGGAGTGTACTAATATAGAGAAATGGGGCTCACTTAGGCCCATGAAAGGGTAGAATGCTTGATTAGTCAGTACAGAAACAATATGTTTCCATAGGTATAGGAAGAAATAACCTAGGTTGAGTGGGATATTATTGGAGAATGGGAATTCCTATTAGACATGAAGGTCACTGAAATTTTTTTAGAATGGGTTTCGATATTATATACATCAGAGGGAGATTCAACTAATACATGCACATGATTCACATATACTGGCACCTAAAAATGTTAATGGGATGAGTCTTGATCTATTGGAATGAAGTGAGAGGAGATACTACTGATACTAGAAAAATTTTAGCTTACATCATAAGGGTTGGACCAATTAATGCAACACATAGAGGGACATTTAGCTCTACCCCCAGATCTAAGCTTCTCACTAGGGGGAAACAAAGAAATTATAGCTATTGAAGACTCAAACTCCCACAAGACTAGATGATAGTCTCAATACACTTATTTTTCTCACTTTGCTTTCTAGTATTTCATTTTTATGTTAATTTTTTCCTTTGTTAGACATAAACCCCATAATAGTAGCTTTTTAATGTTGAATTTTGATGAAATTAGTAATCTTTGGATGCTTAAAAATCTACGGCATTTCCATTTGTCTGGTTTCACTGGTGGAAGATCAAGGTAAGCCAACATGTATATCATTGTCTGGATATAAGAAATGAATTTTATTTTCTTATGAAAAAAAACTTTAAAATAAATATTATTATTTTAAAGCTAAAATTTATTTAAGCTATAAATGAACTCTAAAACTATAATAAAAATGTAAATTTTATAATTAAATTATTGAATCAAGTTTGACCTTATTATATACCATAAGCTCATTGGTGAGGGTTAAAAGAGCCTTCGTCACCAAAAATTTAACGTCACAAAAGGTGGTGTCACTGAAAGTATAGGTGTTGTGGTGACATTCAAGGTCTGTCACTAATAATGATTTATAGTGACGGATAGTGACCATCACCATTTCATAAGAGAAATGGTGATAGAAAATAGCCTCTGTCACCAAAAAACTGAATGTCACCAAAGGTGGCGTCGCCAAAAGTATGTTTTCTAGTGAGTCCATCACAAATATTGATTATAGTGATAGATAGTGACCGTCACAATTTCATATGAAAAACAACGATTTTTTTTATGGACCTTTCATGGCCGTCACTATTGGTGCATATATATGGCGACGTTCACTGACTGTCACCATAAACTCATTGGTGACATCAAGGTTCGTCACTAATAAAGACTATAGTGACAAACAATGACCCTCACCATTTCATATCAAAAACAAAGATTTATGGTGACGAACCTTTAATGGTCGTCACTATTGATGCATATATATGGTGGCGTTCGTTGGCCATCACCATTTCATATTTTGGCGAGGGTCGAAAAATGTCACCATAAGCTCATTGGTGATGGTCAAAAGAGCATCCGTCACCAAAAACTGATTTTCGTCATTCCCTATGAATATCAGGGCACGATGGAATCTAACCACCAACCTCCTATTTGTAAAGAAGGTGCTCTTCCATTGAGCTAGCACCTTTTAAAGAATTATACTTGAAACTATAAATTACCCCTAAAGGTGCAAAGATACACCAAAGGAATAAAAAATATAGGAAGATCAAAGGTTGCTAGAAATAATATGTTCAATATACATAATAAAAAGACAATAAGAATAACTTTTGATATAATCTAAAAAAACATGTACTACGTAGAAGAATAATTGGAAAGCACAACTGGAAATTTGAATCACAACATAACAATATAAAAAAACATGCAACATGAAAGGAACAAATCCACAGTTTGAGAAATATGAACAATCCATGGGCATGTTCTTATATATTGATATAGATAATGAAATAGAAATCTAGATTTATGAAATTCAAGTATCACATAAGAATGTCTTGAACAAATATCAATATGTAAAATAGTATTTTTTGCATTTGGATTTACCTTGTAGAACCTCTGGAAAAAGTTTCCACAGAAACAACCAATAAACATAACAACATGGACCTCAGGAGCACTAGATAAGTATTTAAAGAAAATGATGAAAAGCGTATCTATAAAGAACTGAGAACCCTCTGAAGTAAACCACACATTTATCATTGTGACTAGTACACTTGCAAAAAAATATCAGAATAAATTATGAACTATTCCACCAAAAAACACTAAATTTTTCCACTAAAATATAGTTTCAAATTAATCACTAGCATGACGCTAACTTCTCTGCAAAAATAGGGAAGTTTCAAGACAACGTATAGTAGCTTGCATGGAAATAGTGTTGATAAAAACTTCTAAGGAATAAGACCACAACAGTCAACAAGAGTGCCATCATACTTAATACTATCAAAGAGTGGTCAATAGAAAAGGTGAATTGATGAACCTTCATAACTTGCATTGGTTCCTTATCCTTCATCCAACCCTAAAATTTTGGACCAAGGTTAACATTTTGAAGGAAAATTAAGAAAAGTCACATGATCTTATGAAATAATATTTTTATCACTAGCATTAACTATATTGCAATATTTTTGCACAAATAAAGCATCTTTGTCTAAAGTGAAGTAGTCAATGATGATTAAGACTAATTGTGGGCTTAGAATTGTTTTTCCATTTTTTTTTAATTGTTAGAATTACCGTACTTAGTAGCAGATGCATTCCCACCATGGATTTGGAAGTGCACAAAAACCACTTATGTAACTAGGATTGTTGACTATAATCATTTTAACCTTCTCATTCGTTTTGCTCAGCCACTTAAATATGTGTTGAGAACTCTTTTCTTAAGACATCCCTCATTAGAATGGGCAAACCATTAGTGATAGTAACAATATTCTCGTAACATTTCCACTATCATTAAAATTTCTTTTGGGCTAAAATTTAGAGTTATGGGTATATTTTGCATGCCTTGTAAACAAATGAAGATGACAAGGGGAAGGAGCAGAAGAAGAGGGATTAGAAAACACCCACTAAGAGGAGCTTGAATTGTTTTCAATGATGCTCCCTCTTTAGGGATCACTTCTGTAACTTGCTTTCAATATTCAAGGCAAGCAAGAAAGTCTTGCTCCAATGAACCGAGTCATGCAAAGTCAATCTTGTGTTGAATATGAAACAAGAGACACTTGATAAAATTGAAACATTAATCCCCGATGGTGAATTTTTCAATATACTAGTGAAAAATCAATACCAGCAATTTTCAGAGAGGAAGTCATTGCTAAGTAGCTCCTTCCTAAGAGTTTAGAAGCATGTCTAATAACTAGTTTGTAGATGCCATCGAAATCACCCAACAGGGACCACATTGCACACAACATGTTGAGTTGTGGGAGAAAGAATCTTAAATTAGAATGCACCCTTTTGCGAGAGTAATGACATTTTCGAGAAAAAAAAATGCCTATGATAAGTAATATACCTGCTGGAGGTATATAAATGCTACCAGCAGATCAGGAGGTTGTTCTAGACCCCAAGAGATATCTAGTGAACAACCCCAAAATGGAGTAGCTTTGAGTTTATGGCAGAAACATTGAGAAGGAATGTGAAGGAAAAAGTCTTGCAATTAGAATAAACTTACAGGATAACTACGAACCAAGAGTGACAAAGTTCTGGAAATTTCATTAGTCTGAAGAGGCTATAAGCTCATGCAACACTAGAAGGTTATTTTATTGGGAAAAGAGAATGCTATGTGCATCTTGCAGATGCAAACTGCTCTTGCACATGATGGGGAAAAGGGCTAGAAAAACGATTCCCTGTGTGCAACATCAACACACACAACATTCTCTTTTGCCCATTGCACTAACCTTCTAGTTGCAGCCAAATAGCACTTGGATCATAGTGGCAAGGCTTTCAGTAGAAGGCACTTACCAAATCTTCCATAATTTTCACTATTATACCAAAACTAGATCTTGGACCTATGCTAATATGTGAGGTGTTTCCACTGCAAGACATCAAGTAGCGTATTTAACATTCAGAGATGAAAAAATTGAGAAACACCTTGAACAGGGAGAAACAATCAGAAAGAAATGAACAAATAATAATAATAATAACTCTAGAATATTATAAATAGGAAACCCTGCTATCACTGCACTAGAGGTGCAGGCCTTCACTTTTTTATTTTTCATTATAATTTGTACAAAATCCCTCCAATCCCAGCATGTCACATTTTTGCATTTAGCAACAGTTAAAGCCTTTTTCATTTGGTCACGTATGAATCCCAATAGACAGCTGGTATTATATATGCCATACATAAAAATTAGGAATCGAAAACAAGTAAATTCAATGTTTCAACTGTAACTTCTTATTGGGAAATGTTAGTTACAGTAAAAACAATGGTATTTCAGTTGCATAAGCCATATGTATCTCTTGTGGAAAGGCTGATTCTAATCCCTGTGTGAGACAAAATCTTAATAAATAGCAAGATAAAGAACTAATATGCAGCAAAATTATTGTAGAAAATATTTTATAAATGGGAAAGGTAGTGAATTATGGAATATAATATCATGCACACTACCTATTTAGTTTCTTACCCTGCAATATCTACTATAATTTTTAGTTTCTTTATTATTTGGGTACACTGCTCATTTTATCTAGAATTACAGTGAGATAGCTGTCTGATAGTTGGTCATATTATAGCAGGAACGTCATCAATGTAGAAAATCTAGTTTTTGACTAAAAATGAGAGTAGGGCATAAGGAAAATCATTGCCACAAGGTAAAAATATGATTGAAAACTTCTTATTGGAATGTATATTATTTGGAGTTAAATACAAACTATGACTATTTGGGGTAATGCTATTCAAGAAAGTTTGTCACTGTAACACGTCTACAATGTAGCTGTAGATTCTTTTTCACCTTGGTTTCTATTTTCTGCAATGGCTTGTAGTGGTAGCATGATGCGTGCATTAGATATTTTCTTTTAATGTTCTAGTGAACCTAGTATTTTCAAGAGGGTCATAACCTGTTAGGAAAGAACCTATTTTTTCATAAGAGGAATTCCTAGAAAAAATTGGTCAAGAGGCCAATTTGCAAGACAAAATTATAATATATACTATGACTTCTCCAAAGATTGAAACGTATTCACTGGTTTATACTTCACTAGTCAGTCAATAATCAATAGCAACCTTCAGAAACAAAAACATAGTGGTGACTTGCAGGTCATGTTTGCATTATGTTAGTACAAGATTAGTCTATTGAGAGGCCTACCATATGCAACAAAAGAGATTTGCAGAGAAGCTTTCCATGTGCACTATTGGAATTGTAGGACAGATGAAATAGTTAGTTTATATATCTTGAGCAATTTTGAATTAGGAAAGAAGCCCTTAAAATTTAAATCCATCATAAGACTAGGCCGAGTTCAATCTAGTCAAGTGTTTTTCTTCTTGCACACACTTGTTATTTATTTTTCCTATCTTAGACCTTAGAAAACCGACATAGTAAATGTATAAGAGTTCCCAAAATAAGTGTCTAAGTGAGATGGAAGACATGTGAGAAAAGTAAAGTTGGCCTATCCATGTTCACCCATTATTGGGCTTCTTTAGGATTAATAGTTGAGGAAAGGTTTTTAGCACTGTGGGACTAATAAAGTATGACAACTTGTAATATTAAATAACATTTCAACACCATGAGAGTCATCTAGAATTGCTGAAATGATGCTGACTAGTTTAGCATATTAGTAGGAGAAAACTTAGCAACTTCTCAGTATCATGTTGCATGAAGAATTGACTCGAACCTAAGTTTTTGAGGAAATTGATATACTGCCCAAATCATGTCCTTTAGGAGACAAAGTTTGCACATTGAGTGTGTGAGAGAGCGAATGGGTATCATGTTCACATGGATTTATACATTATTCCAATTTATATTTTCCTATCTTTTCCTAAAGGCTAATATCAGTAAATGCAAACATGAGAGTGGGTGCCCTCACATTTGAAGAGACGAATCTAGAGGTATTGTGTTAAAGACCATTTAATTTAATCATTCTATGCTCATGCTTAATGGAAATAAAAATTTCAAATGATTCACATCATATTTGCCCAAGGTTTGAAAACACTAAAGTTTAAACTCCCAACATATCCTTTATGAGAGTGGGTGCCCTCACATTTGAAGAGAAAATCTAGAGGGATTATGTTAAAGACCATTTAAGTTAATCATTCAACCCTCATGCTTAATGGAAATAAACATTTCATATGATTCATGTCATATGTTCCCAAGGTTTGAAAACACTAAAGTTTAAACTCCTAGGATCTCATCATTCCCTCTAGTTGAAGGAAGAAGAAATTTGAAAAGAAACATTGATCTCTTATAGCGACTTGTACCTTTCTTATTTCACCTTTGCACTTGAGAATTTGATGGCTTAGGATTTGAACCTCAAATTAAGTGGTAGGTTCAACATATATTTGAGGTTGTTTGACTATTTTGGAAACTATGCAACGATGAGCGATTTCTATGTCCAAGATTATAATGATCCATTTTAGATGAATCTCTTAGCTTTCACTGTCTTAAGATTTTTGAATATTGATATTATTAGAAATTGTAAGTTAAAGGTAATTTTTATTGCAAAATCTAGCACCCATATGGCATCATAGGTATGGGCACCTCAACTTGACCTATCTCTCTCAGTTGGCATGAGAGAAACTAGTAGATGGACTTCCAAACATTCTGTAGAAGATCCTGATTCATTAGATAAATTGAAAATAATAGCTAAACCAATAAAATAATATTTATGAATTTTCAATTCGCTTTTTTACCACAATCCATGTAACCATAGTTAAATTCAATTCAAAATTTGTACCAAAATAAAATTAATAAAAAAATTGTATTGATGTGACTATAAATAAGAATGAGCTTTTCAAGAAAAAGTCATTATCATTGAAAAACTAATGCATTTGTCCTTTGTGCTTAAATAACTTAAAATAAAATATAAATATAAATTTATAAATTCTTAATTATATTATATGCTATTAATTAAAATTTATATTATTTAAATTGTATAATAACATGTAATTAATATACTATATAAAAATAATATAATATAATATAATATAATAAATGTGTAGGGATATACATTGTTTCTTTCAAGAAATATGAAATGACAATAATATATTTTTATTCAAAAAGTGTGAAATGACATTTATTATGAGTACTTTACTTTGACTTTAAAAGTACTTAGAGCACTACCATGGTTAACCATGAGTTTTTATCCACCATTGAGAATGTGACAAGTAAGTACCTTTAACTCAAGCAATGCCACCTCAACCATTAGGGATGATTTCATCCCCTAAAATGTGATTGGTTCTCATAAAGTGAATTTTGATTGTACATTTTCCTTAGGAGGCCCAATTGGACATAAAATCCCTATTAACAAGGCTTTTCTTGTAAGGAAGCTACGATTTGAAAACCATTTTGAAGGACAAGCTTGAAGTACAAAGGTCCATGATTTTAGTCTTTCAGGACATGTGGCCCAATAGACATGAGCAATCAACCACAATTGCTAGGTACTTCCTTCCGTTTGTTGATTATTTCAGTAGAAAAATGTGGGTATATTTTCTATAATTAAAATATGATGTGTTTAATGAATTTCAAAAGTTCAAAGCATTAATATAGAAACAGATAGGTTTTCATATTGCCTCTCTTAGATATGATACTGGTGGGGAATTATACATAAAAAATTTCAATAAATTTTGTGCTAAACATGGGATCCAAAGACAATATGTGATGAAAACACCTTTCAAGACCTTGTGGCGGCCATACAAGAAGAAGAAGCTCCCACCCCTCTTGAAGATGATAACAATATCACTAAAAGGGACCCTCCAAATTCACAAGATTAGTTCATGATGGACAAGATACTTTGTGACCAACATAGCCCCACAGAAAACCCCATCCTCATCAAAGAACTGGTATGTGTCCTATATTCTATGAAAGATTTGCATGAAAAAAAGGAGCATGATAATAATTTTCACCATTGTGAGAAGGCTAGTCATGATGTTCGACATGACAAAGCAATAAACATAGGAAATGAATTTTTTTTGAATAGTTCCACCAATGATACAAGATGTATGCAGTTATAGTCGGGTAGAAACCATGTTTCTACCCAAGAGGATCAACCATTTGAAAAGTATGATGAATATCATTCTTCCCTTGTTGATAATTTAAATCCTAAAAACACTTTTGAGGTCATATAATTATACTTCAATCACACTAATCCTATTTTGTCAAACATTGAAAGTAAGGGAGCTACAGACTTTCATGGTAATACACTTGGCACCTCGACATTCCATTGTGAGTTTGAGTAGAGCAATAATGTACCCCCACGTTGCACTTTTATTTTAATCATGATCATGTAAGAAATACACTGAAGTAATCATGGTTTCCTAGAGTTTGAGGTCAATAAACTCAAAGGGTTTTTCAAAACCATGAAATTAATAATGCAACCCTCATGATTATATGAGTGAAGAAACAATTAATTTTATAGTTCAACACTCAAATATCCTAAATTATGGAATCTGATGGTCCCCCTATTTTTGACACCTATGATCTAAATTTATTCCTCAATCCTGATGGGATAGGGAAGTTTCTCCCTTTTACTGTCAATACTCATCTAGAAGACAAAGTTATTGACATATGTCATGAATATTCCATGGTAGAAAAACAAAAAGTATGTTATAAATAGGTAATTAATGAAGCTCTCAGTCGTACAGATCCATTTCCACTTCTATATGGCTATATTGTTGACAATAATAAATTTGGACAACCCCAGAAGATTGATGAAACCTTTAATGAAACCCTCAATGATATTTACAACGACAGTGCTAAGAATGAAAGCGATTTCAAGAAAATCATTGATGAAGAATACGGGCTTGACCCAAATAAAAATTCTCTCTAGACCACATCAAATACAAAGATATTCTCTTCTCCATGAACATGTGGACAATCATTCATGTACTAGATTTTTACAAGGAAATGCAAACAATGAACATCTAACAAATCCATATGAAGTCAACAGTGAGGGACAACTTTGGGGCATGGAAAAGGTGCATTCTGGAATGATCGATGATATAGGTCAAAATGATCTTGAAACCAGTAAGAGGAAATTTTCTCAACGTGGTCAAAAACAAGATTTGGCTGCTCCGACCACTCAGGTTATGGGGTACCTTTCAAAGTGTGATTCACATCAATAAGATCTATATATGCATAGGTAACCAAAAACATGAATTGCAGGAATTTAAAAAAAAAAAGGCTACTAGGAGTAGCAAGTTTGGATATGATCATGAGCCTTATAATATTTTTCATAGGAAATATGTTCTCTAGCAAATTGAGGATTTGGTTCATCCTGAGTGGAATATTTGCTTGCATCATTGCATTGGTGTCAATACCATGAGTGAAAGGGCTGATGCCAAGTTAAATATTCAACTCAACCATGTTGGAACCAAGCAACCAGTGGTTCACAACTATAAGCCTATTGAGTACCATGCAAAGATAGATAAAGGATAGCATTCCCATGCAAAATGTAGTGCTAGAAACCTTGTACAACCCATTCAAGAAACTGAAATATTTATAAAAAAATTTAAGTGCAACTTATATGATGTGATCCCACAAATAGTTGTAGTTGTAGACATGTACCTTACTACTTTGTATAAATATCTTAGAACATAATAGACGAATAAATTTGTACCCACTCTTTTGCATGCTCTGGGGGATAGGACCAGTTCTAATATAATTAAAAATAAACAATAATTGGCAGAGGTGATCAATGTGAAGTGTTTTTGAAGAGTGCTCTTCATGATACTAGAATAATAGCTAATTCACATGATATTTTGTATCAGAAGGAACAATGGGACCCAAACCCCTTGCATAACTTTGAGTACCTTGTCCACAATAAAATAATGGAAAGAATTTTAAGCTTAAACGATTTAGAGTTTTCATTTTTAGCACAATAGGGAAGGGTGGTCGACCAAGAATCAATTATGATGTGCAAACCATATTAAAATAGCCTAATAGACAAATACAATGTGCTTGTACTCTAAAATTACTTAGTGTTTGACATGAGATTGAGAAATGAAAATTGGATTTTGGAAGTATTTCACATGGATCAATGCTGACCCAAAAAATTATTGAATAGGGGTCAATTTGGTAACACAACTTCCATAAGTACTTATCTTTGTGGTTTTTGCATCTTAATCTGGATTACATAGATCTTGCAAACTAGTACAACATAATTGCATCAAGCAGGTTATTTTTGCAGTATTGTCCAAGAGAGTGAAAAAAGCATGCGATTACTTTTTCTAGGGTAATTGTGAAATTTTGTTCAAAAGTATGAGCCATCCATAGCCTTTGAGGTTAATATTAGCCCTAAGCAGAGGGACCAAGCCTACTAGAGTTCGACAAACAACCTGATTTCTTGAGACTAGCAGAGACATTTCCAGGTTTGTGGTTATCTCTAAGATAAGTCATAGCCCTGTGCAATAAATTTAGAATATCAAATAGACATTAAATCAAGATAGTATGCTTGGATTGGTCAATGTATAATAATTTTAGTGTGTATGGATTTATCAACCCTGTATTGACTATTGATTGGATGCATTCATTGCTACTGGGCGGTCAGCCCTGAGTTGTTGTGCTTTGACTGAATATTATTGCTATGGGAATTTTATATTCATGCATACATTATATAGTTGTTGAGACTTTTTATATTTAGGTATACATATTTTTTGTGAATGTGTACTACTACTAAGGATTTATTGAAGAAACACTCACCAGAATAGCAACCCTAAGGGAAAAAATCACCCTAGGACACTAGATAATATTGGATAATAACTATTGATAAATATTAGGCCTGATGATGTTAATTGGTTGATGCTTGTGTTCAAAAATACAAAAGGTTGTGGAAGTGTGGATGTGATATCTCAGGGGAAACTCTGTAGCTATGACAGTGGACTACATTCCCCAACTATTTATAGGCCTATCACTTACAGCCTTAGGTGAAGAAATTCCAGATGGTTTGGATCACTAGCACTTGTGGTGGCCTATTAATGGTTATGGAAGACTATGGAATCAATATTCCTTAAAATATAGAATTGCAGATCATGCTTCCCTTGTGACAAGTTTTCATATATCCGATACAAACCTTTAACAAAAATAATTTGGACAATAGTATGT
Source organism: Pinus albicaulis (assembly GCA_034641835.2). Taxonomy (NCBI): domain Eukaryota; kingdom Viridiplantae; phylum Streptophyta; class Pinopsida; order Pinales; family Pinaceae; genus Pinus; species Pinus albicaulis. The sequence goes on from CM076578.1 coordinate 1,148,186,459, forward strand.
GCTCTCATGTGATGGAAAAATGGGAGTTTCAAGAAAGGGGGGTAGTATGTGGTTGGATAGAGTTCACAAACATCCTCTTCAGGATGGCTACACATATCTTGTGGCAAATCATGTCCACTGTTGCATCAAAATTTATGACATTTTTCATTTTCAAGTACCCAGGTTCTGTTGTAGCCTAGCAATGACAAGATTCCATCCTGCAAACATTTTGGTTTTGGGGTTTCCTAGTTTTGCATGATGACTAATCACATAGGAAATGACCATTGTATCCATGAGGTGCTTTGAAGGTTGCATTAATTTACTAATTTCCACTTAAAGCCTTATTTTGGCACATGCCACAATAGGAGAGGAAATGAATAAGCTCTACTGAGCATTAGCTTAGAGTTGAATAAGCTCATTTGAGCAGTAGTCTTGATTTCTTAGATTCATAGGCTTTAATGTCTTGTTCTTTCCTTTATAAGGGCCAACCTTTTATGTAGTGATGATATTTTTTTTGAACGTGGAAGCTAGTTTCATATGTGCATGAAATGATTTTGAGGTTCTCATGCACTTCTATGAAGAACACATTCCCAAGTTGGAACCAAGTGTTGTCCACCAATGAAAAGGGACTGCACATTTGATTTTCATCACATTTGTAGAGTAGCATGATGATCCCAAATTTCCAAAATTTGGGAATATGTAAAAATCCCTTTTCATCAAGCACAACTACATGCACATGTTTGAAAACATCATAGACTATAAACACACGGGAAAGACCATCAGCTAAAGCACTATTGTTAGGCTACATGTGGTAGATTTGTGAGCTCATCTCTTGGATGAATTGTACTTTCTTGAATATTATAGCTAGCAATAAAGGTATGATAAACCATCACCCACTATGAATCTTATGAGGGAAGACTTAAGGGAAAACCACAGTTTTTTAGATGTTTCACCGCCTTGATGATAACAAGAAAGACATGCATATTGGTGTGTAAAGAATTTCTGTGAATGATTGTTTTGACATATCTAAAGGTAGAGCCACTGAAGAAGAGGAACACAGAGCTGGAAGGTTAAGGACTGTAGTGCACAAAGTTACATTTCAGAGATGAGAATTAGATGACTGAGATACAAGTTATTCCAATCATGAAGACAGAAATGCAAGACAGTAATGTGAGGTTGCTGCCCAAGTTTGATAGTAGTTCAAGGTAGTTTGTGTTATCTTCTGAGGTATGACAACAGTTTTCCTAAGGTATGACATGATGTAACCTTAATCTGTGTTAGAAATAGCAGTGACCTTGATCACATGACAAGTGATATGTATATGATAGTAAGCCTGATGTATAACAATGATCTTGATATTTATGATATATGTTAGTCATCAGTATTTTTAATTACTTATAGATGACTATAGATTTTTTCTATATTTCTAAAAACAACATTCTTTGAACATTGTGAGCTTTAGAAATCTCACTGCCTTCATTATCCTTATAGGAAAATTTTCACTATTCTATCAACCTTGTCATTTCATGGTCACCCTGCCACTCCTAAAAGACTCCTTATGGGCTTGTGCCACTCATATCCATCCTCTTTTCCTACCTATGACCTCATTACTCTATTTTTCCCTTGCCCATAACTCCACTTTACATATAGGGTTACCTATAGCCTAACTCATTCCCATGATCCCCAAGTTCCTCAAGCATTGAAGGTCTCAAAACTATATCTGTAGGCTCTTTAGATAAATCAAATACATTGGATTTTGGATCTTCAATACAACACTTTGACAAATACTTTGTTTTTCACTTGAAGCCTCCAAGCCAATTCTCAATCCAAGTTCATGGTCAAAGGAGCATCCCACTAGGTCACTAGGGTTTCACCGGTTGTAAGGTCATAATTGGTGTTTCAAACACTATTTATCCTTTTCTAGAAGATGGCTTAGATGTAATAGAATATCATCACATGGTTATCCAAGAAAGATCTGAATGTTTCCAAAGAAGGCTACCCTATCAGCTCAAAGAAAGCAAGAGGTAAATGCAAAGAGTTTAACGCTTCTGCAGGAGTGTTGAAATTTTCATTAGCTGAAGGTATTGGTAAGGTATATGGTTTGCTCCTAAATCAAGACAACTCACAACAGAAGAAAGGGAAACAAGTTTGTCTTAAAGAGAACTCGGGTTTTGAGCCTGATAGCCCAATTAAATGCGAAAACACCAACCACTTGCAGAAATGACCTGAAGGAGACACATAATGCCAAACATGAAGAAATTCTATCAGAGATTTTTGATGAGATAGGGAAAAAGGTGAGGTGAAATGGAAACAAATTAATGAACTTGAAATGGCTATAGAGAACTTAGAAGACAACATTGATGATTGTCTTAAACACTCCAAACATCTAGGGTTTTGGGAAAATGGCCAGAAAAGGTAAAAACCATGAGTTGAGATCCATGGTGGAAACAAGAGAATACTTTGAAGATGCCACTATGTGATCATATCCCAAACTTTTCTAATGAAATTATCACTCCTCCATCATTTTCCAAGAAGTCATTCCAAAGGACAAATCATTTGCCACACCTAGGGCCAGTTTTGATCCAAACCATGTTTCTAAAAAAATAGAGATGAATTTGACAAAAGTGAGAGAGGTTTTTGTCCATAATACATTCGAGAAGAAAAACCTCTTTAATATTTTACACAGGTGTCATGGTTTTCGAGAAATGTCAAAAATATTGGTGTCATAGGAGAATTGCTGCACTTCTCGAGTGACCTTGGGAAAATCAGGTTTTCTGATAACTGGGGTGTCCAAATGACTTACGTCATGAATAAAATGATAACTAAACTATAATTTCAATGAGATATCATGAGCTCAATTTGGAGTTGAGGAAGGCCTCCAAAAGTTTCCTACACCAGCAATCTACATTTATGCGCCATCATTCAACACTTTTTGACCAGTCTTAGCAAAATCAACTTTTGACAAGTCAAATCAACTCCAATCAGTGAAAAAAATGTATATTTGGAAATTAGACAGGATAATATTTCCAACGAGATATCATGGACCCAATTTGGACCCTGGGAAGGGCTCCAAAACTCAGCTTCCAGATACCCTATTTTCCCAGTGTTGGCGTTGTGTGCCAATGAGGTGGCGTTGCGCCCCTAGCAATTTTTTCCCATGTAAATTACACAGGAACTGCACACTTGGGAGGTGGCATTGCGCACCTGGTAGAATGTTGCACTCTTGGCTAGGAGGGCCTTCAAAGAAAAACCAACACTCAAAACACCTCTAATTTCTTCCATGCCTCTGCTAAATGGTCTTCCAAGCATTCTCAAGGGTAATTACATGTTATAACCCCATATTTAAGAGATTTTGATGATTTTTGATTGAATGATAAGAAAACCCTAGGAGGTTACCATAAGACTTAAAAAATGACATTACTGTTGAACCTCATTCTATTGACCTATAAATAAAGTCAGTGATTGACAAGGGTGCTTACATTAGTTTAAGGGTTGTCATCAAGTTATTTAGCCTCTCATTCAGCCTAACATACTTACACCCTCACTCATTCATCTCATTCAGAAGCAGTCTGTCATTCCATTACCCTCTTCCATATTATTTTCATTTTCAGTCCTAGGGTTTCAAAGGAAGAGTGGTCAAGATGTCAAGAGAAGGAGACAGTGGCAATGGAGGAGAAGGTCATATGTCAATTAGAGAGAGAGAGAAATGAGGCAGAGATTAGTAGTGATGATGTTGGATGTAATAAGGTAGAGAGAAGAAATGATGATGGATATAGGTCAGAAATCTAAGATAGCAGTGAGGCAAATAATGATGAAGCATTCATGATGAAGATGATCTCCATGAGATAGAGATTAATGTTGACCTTGTTGATTTAGATGATAAGCATGATAATGAGGCTTAAGAAGGATATGGTGGAACCAATGAGGTAAAATATAAAGGAAATCTTGGTAACCTGGCTGGTCCATCCCCTACAAGCATCCAAAAAATCATCAACAAAACAAAATCCAAGTTTGGGCACATTTTTACAAATTTGAAATTTTGACTATTTTGAAGGGCCAAAGGCTTCGCGCCACTGGTGTTGCGCTCTTATTTGTGGAACTCAATGAGGGTTTTGTTTATATTTTTTTGTTAATATTTCCAAGGACATCACTCACAGAAACTTTCAGCTCATTTGGAGCAAAAATGGTCCTCCAAAAGTGCCAAAAACACCCAAACAATCACCTGTCTGCCCTATTTTTAGAATTGGCGCTGCACCCTTAGCAGTATTTTGGAAAACAAATGGACACCAAATGGAAAAATAAAAGCATATTTGGAAACTAGACTAGACAGGCTTTCCAATGAGCTATCATAGAGCTCATTTTGACATCCGTAAGGCCTTCAAATCTTGGTCACAAAACAGGAAAATTTTCCAGTGCAGACGCTGTGCCCTTGGACCTCAGTGTCGTGCCCTTGCCTGCAAAGTCAAAAAAAGACACAAATTTACTGAAAAAAATATATTTTTGAGAACTTTTAAGGCAAATCACTCCTACTTAGCTCAGAATTTATGTTTGAAGTTATTTTTCATTTATCAACTTAGATATTTTGTGCCTTGGGCCTTGCATGGTCTTATAGGACAAATTTGGCATTTATGAGTAGTTAATGGTCTCTAAAACCCTAGTTATGGTTTTGGTCCTCTTTGTAAGTTAAATATTGCATTTAGGGCTCTTTTACATGTTGGATTATTATTGAGAACAATATCATAGACTTGAAGATTGAGGAGAAATTGGCTTTGGATTTTGTGGATGTCTTGATGTGCATGAAAATGGAGCAAGCTCACTTGCAGGATTCATGAACATAGTTAATGGTCATGTGTTTCTTATTTAGTGCTTGTTTTATTATGTTATCATTTTGTTTCATCTTTCTCATGCAGTAGGAAAAAAATTTTAGGCTAAGAAATGTTGTTTAGAGGCACCTTAGCTCTCCCTGCTCTCTATTGCTTGTATGTTTTCCGCTGCTAGGTCAGATTAGAAAATCCTTAAATTCTCTCTAGTTCCACTTATGCTTGTTTATCTTAAAGTTTATTTGATGAAGCCAATTTTAAAGTAGTTCATGGGTAGCCCTGCTCTTTGATATAACTTAAACATTCTTTTTAAGGTCTTTGCTTTGAAGTATTGCTGATTATGTTTAGCTGAAGAGGTTTATGATTTTCCATGCCCTTTTTTTCATATTAAATAGTTTCTTTGGAGGTGTTTATGGTTTGATTAATGAAATTAGGAGTTCCCTACTCTTTGATCTCTGCTATATGTTTATCTTAAATGTTTTCTTTGCTTTAAGGTGAAATCACTAGAAGACTTACAAGTTTCTTGCCTTCTATGGTTCACTGGATTGTTGTCTTAATGTTTACTTGCTAGGGTTTGGTCAAAGAAGCTTATGGTGTGCCCTGTCTTTGGTTATTTCTTTATGATTACTAACCTTAAAGGCCATTCTTGTTAAATTATTTTTCAAAGTATTCTTAACTTCCCTTTGCACCTACTATGTTCACAATTTAATGTTCAATTCATTCACATAAGCTTTTAGATCCATTTGGCTTTGTTTTACTTCCCTACAAAACACCCTTGACCTATTGTTGTACCTTTCAAGACCTTTTGCAGATTTCATATCCCAATGGTTTAAACCTCTCTCACTCTATCTATTCTACTTGAAAACCTAGCCAACCAACCAACCAAACAAACAAACCCTAATCCTTATAACTAGCCTAAAATCAAAACCATAAAATATATCAAGTTACATCCTTTACACAAGTATAGAGAGAGCCCTCTCTGAGTCTAGGAAGGCTAGGTCCTAGGACTCCAAATACTGGTTTGATGTTACCCCTATACATTTGGTCTTGCCAATCTAATAAATTACAGGGACCTAACATAATGGCAATCACGGTGAGACCTCTAAGTCAGTGACATCCTGAGTATTCCTTAAGACCTCAGAAAACCCAAAAAACATCCTTAAATTGGTATTTAGTTGTTGATTGTGGACAACAAGTACATCCTCAAACAGTAAGAATCATCCACCTGGTGACTCCACTGGTCTTCAGTAGCCCTCTTGACCCCACTAGTTCTCACATACTCCCCTGAGAATGCATTAATCAATCCTAATAACATTGATGGTGGACAACAAAGATGAAATCATCCACCTGACAACTCCACAACTCTCAATAGACCCAAAGACTCCACTGGTAGAAGAATTTAGGTTGGTTTTGAAGATGCAGTAGCCCTTGTTCTGACTAATCAAAAATGGATCCAGGGATACAATGCAGGTATGCTCCAATGAACAGAGATCACATCCCATGATTCCCACACAAATTGCCTCAGATAAATTGGGACAAAAACCTACCTATGTTTCAAGATGAAAATTTTGATGAACCTTTGTTACACCTCATCAAGTTTCATATACATATATGGGGGTTAAAATTTGAATGGCATGAGGACTGCCTTATGAAGATGTTCATGGTAACATTAGAAGGGAAGGCAAGGGAGTGGTATCAGGGTCTAAAACCTGGTAGTTTTTTTTCCTTAAAAGATCTCCACAAGGTATTTTATGAGCATTATAAATAAAATTATCCATCTTTATCATTGGCTAAAAATTGTTGTGATCAATCTCAGGATATCATACAATACCTTGTAGATATTGATGAAGATTTGGGAAATTTGCATCCTAAAGATCTCTTAGCAGCAGTTCATGAATTTCTTTCTCAAATAATCTGTCATAACAACCAAGAGGAGTTGGTTGAGGATGAAATCAATCAAGAAATGGAAGAAAATCCACAGGATCTCTCTGAAGGCACAAGTGATGATTCACCATCCCTTCTAGGTGAGGCTCAAGAAGACATTCAGCCTCAGAATCAACATTCACAAGAGAAATAGAACTACTGTAGTTCTATCCAAAGAAAGAGAAAAATGCCTCCTCTTTCAACTGAAGAGGAAATAAATTAGATTCTAAACATGCATCCAACCTCTAAAACTTCATGTGAACATAACATTTCTATTCATTTTCCTGCTAATTCCAGCTACCACATATCAGAAAATGGATTTGTAGATCAATTCGAAGAAAAACAATCTGATAATCCAATATTTATTATTAGTGACATTACTTATATTGATTATTTTCCAAAGTTTGATCAATATAATGATGATTATTTTCTCCAAAAAGAAGCTAATCTTGCAGAGCAATCAACAGTTAGTTTGTGGGAGGAAGTTCAGTTTCATCAACTTGAAAACAATAATCAGCCAATACATATCAGCTATGACACTGATGAGGAAAGTCTAGAAAATTTGGAAGTAAGTGAAGGATCTCTGACTCTTTGTTCTACTTCATTTCAGTCCATCAGAGATAACTTTCATGTCATTAGAAATCAACAGTATTTCAGTTTTGATGTTGAGTTTGGGGAAGATAATGAACTTCTTGAGCAAGTTGTTAATAAGAAGCCTTTTCCTGAAATGGTTGAGGAAATCATTTGCGACATATAATTCTCCTTATCTCTAAATTAGCAGCCACCAAGTTCCTTTGAATTTAAAATTGCAGATGAAGGTTTGGAAATTGATAATCACAGGAGATTTTCTGCACTACCTTCTCAGGAAGACCTATTGCCAAAAAATGCTCTTAATGATGGTCTTCAGATAAATTTCATCCCACTCAATCAGAGCATATCAGGTTTGCTAGAGGACAACATTTCAATATATGATAAGGCTACTAGTACGGATGATCATAAGAAAGGGGAAGATATTCTTTCTTAAAAGAATCCCAAGCTTAACAAGCTATAACAAGGAATGGTCCTGGATACAGCTGGTTATTCAAATCCTCAGAGCCAGGTATTGTTTTAAGATCCCTTTTTTGTTTTTCTTAGAGAAATTTGAAGAGGGAGTCAAATATGTCAGAATTAGTTTGATGCAAGGTTTAAAGGAAATTTTAAGCACTATTGTTCAAAAACAAGTGATGTGGGAGTGGCCTTTCTATTTTTTCAGCACACTGAAAGAGATGAACAAAGATCACTCATGGAATCATCTACTTGATTGGCTATACTGGAAAAGGGAGTTCACCAAATGAATATATTTCATATGTAAGTTAGATTAGGATAAATAGGTATGAAAATAAGCTCAGCACTATGAGCATCTTTCTAGTTTATAGTATTATAATGCTGATATAAAAAAGATGCAAAAACAAAGAAAAGAAGAAAAATAGGGCAGGTAAAAAGAATAGGTACAACCCCATACCAAAAAAGAGTATTTTTGAAAATGTGCAAGCCTAAATGACACCACTGTTGAGGAAATAAAATCTTGTTCAATCATCTAACATAATCATGGCTGAACATGTTTTAATTTTCTGCTGATAGGTTAGTGAAAGAAGACTTGTCAAACCATTTAAGCTTGGCTTGTTAGTAGATTAGATTAGGAAAATATGTTGGTTCCCAAATCATAAATCTGAACCAAAGAAAAATAAGAGGGATGCATAACCAATTCTGAATTATTAGCCATCAAGTTTCTAGTTTTCACTTGTACAAAAATAAATTCTATGTGCAGCTTGTCCAAAATGCCACAGCCCATGCAAATCAGATTGCTTAAACTTGGTTTGATCATGTTTTAAATTTCATGTTAGTATGTTAGAGAATAAAAATCTGTGAAACAGCTTAATCTTGATAGATTAGTAGATTAGGTAGAGAATAAAAGAGTTCATCAGCCTAATCTGAACTCTTCAATGACATAAGGGTAGAAGTAGATAGTTTAATACTTTCAAAAGAAAAGAATGTCAAGGGTTTTCCAATCCAAATGCACCCAAGTGAAGAAAAAATGTTAAGCAAAATATGATGGGTAGGTGGAATTGATATTGAAGCAATCATGTATTTTCAGATTTTTGAGATCATAGCTTCAAGAGAACATCAAAAAATGAAGGAAGAGGGATCTACCATACTGATATTCAAAACTTAGAGATATGAACTCTAAGGTTCTTGACACCTCCTGAAAAGGAGCTACCCTCCCCAAGTGGAGCCACTGTTAGTCATCAGTATTTTTCATTACTTATAGATGACTATAGATTGGTTCTAGATTTATAAAAACAACATTCTTTGAACATTGTGAGTTTTAGAAATCTCATTTCCTTCATTATCCTTATATGAAAATTTTCACTATTCTATCAACCTTGCCATTCCATGGTCACCCTGCCACTCCTAAAAGACTCCTTATGGGCTTGTGCCACTCATCTCCATCCTTTTTTCCTACCTATGACCTCATTACTCTGTTTTTCCCTTGCCCACAACTCGACTTTACATCTAGGGTTACCTATACCCTAACTCATTCCCATGATCCTCAAGTTCCTCAAGCATTGACAGTCTCAAAAATATCTCTGTAGGCTCTTTAGATAAATCAAGTACATTGGATTTTGGATGTTCAATACAACACTTTGACAAATACTCTATTTTTCACTTGAAGCCTCCAAGCCAATTCTCAGTCCAAGATCATGGTCAAAGGACCCTCCCACTAGGTCATTAGGGTTTCACAGGTTGTAAGGTCATCATTGGTGTTTCAAACACTGTTTCTTCTTTGCTAGAAGCTGGCTTAGATGTAATAGAATATAAGAACATGGTTATCCAAGAAAGATCTGAAAGTTTCCAAAGAAGACTACCCTATTAGCTCAAACTCTGCAAGAGGTAAATGCAAAGAGTTTAACACTTCTGTAGGAGTGTTGAAATTTTCATCAGCTGAAGGTATTGGTAAGGTAGATGGTCTACTCCTAAGTCAAGAAAACTCACAATAGAATAAAGGGAAAAAAGTTGGTCTTAAAGAGAGATAAGGTTTTGAGCTTGATAGCCCAATTCAATGCCAAAACACCAACCACTTGCAGAAATGACATGAAGGAGACACACAATGACAAACATGAAGAAAGTCTATCAAATATTTTTGATGAGATAGGGAAAAATGTGAGGTGAACTGGAAAAAAGTGAATGAACTTGAAAGGGCTATAGAGAACTTAGAAGACAACACTGATGATTGTCTTAAAACACTCCAAACATCTAGGGTTTTCAGAAAATGGCCAGAAAAGGTAAAAAGCATGAGTTGAGATCCATGGTGGAAACAAGAGAATACTTTGAAGATGCCAATGTGTGATCATATCCCAAACTTTTCTAATGAACTTATCATGCCTCCATCATTTTCCAAGAAGTCATTCCAAAGGAAAAATCATTTGCCACACCTAGGGCCAGTTTTTCTTCAAACTATGTTTCTGACCAAACAGAGATGAATTTGACAAAAGTGAGAGACTTTTCTATCCATCATAAGTCCAGAAAGAAAAACCTCCTTCAGATTTTACACAAGTGTCATGGTTTTAGAGAAATGTCAAAAATACAAGTGTCATGAGAGAATTGTTGCACTTCTCGAGTGACCTTGGGAAAATCAAGTTTTCTCATAACGGGAGTGTCCAAATGGCTTGTTTGATGAGTTAAATTATAACTAGATTGGAAGATAATTCTAATGAGCTATCATGAGCTCAATTGTGAGTTGAGGAAGGACGCCAACAGTTGTCTACACTAGAACTCTGCATTTTTGCACCATCATTCAACACTTTTTGACCAGTCTTGGAAGAAGCAACTTTTGACAGGTCAAATCAACCCCAATCAGTGAAAAAAATATATATTTGGATAGTAGACAAGATATGATTGCCAAAGAACTATCATGGGCCCAATTTGGACACTGGGAAGGCCTTCAAAACTCAGCTTTAAAATGACCTATTTCTCCATGTTGGCGTTGCATGCCTAGGAGGTGGCGCTGTGCCCCTATAAATTTTTTCCCATGTAAATTACATAGGCACTGCGCGCCTAATAGAGTGTTGTGCTCTTGGCCAAGAGGGCCTTCAAAGAAAAACCAACACTCAAAACATCTATAATTTCTTCTATGCCTCTGCTCAATGGTCTTCCAAGCATTATCAAGGATAACTACATGCTATAACCCCATCTTCAAGTGAGTTTGATGTTTGATTAAATGAAAATAAAACCCTAGGAGACTACCCTAAGACTTAAAACTTTACATCACTATTGAATCTCATTCTATTTGCCTATAAATAATTTCAGTGATTGACAAGGGTGCTTACATTAGTTTAAGGGTTGTCATCAAGTTATTTAGCCTCTCATTTAGCCTAACATACTTACACCCTCACTCATTCATCTCATTCACAAGCAGACTATCATTCCATTACCCTCTTCCATATCAATTTCCTTTGCAGTCCTAGGGTTTCAAAGGCAGAGTGGTCAAGATGTCAAGAGAAGGAGACAGTGGCAGTGACGGAGAAGGTCAGATGTCAATGAGACAAAGAGCAATAAAGCAGAGATCAAAAGTGATGATGTTGGAAGTAATAAGGCAGAGAGAAATGATGATGGAAATAGGTCAGAAAACCAAGATAGTACTGAGGCAAATAATGATGAAGCATTCATGATGAAGATGATCTGCATGAGACAAAGATTAATGTCGACCTTGTTGATTTAGATGATAAGCATGATAATGAAGCGTATGAAGGATATGGTGGAACCAATGAGGAAAAAGAGATAGAAAATCTTGGTAACCTAGTTGATCCATCCCCTACAAGCATCCCAAACATCATCAGCAGAACAAAATCCAATTTTGGTCACATTTTTGCAAATTTGAAATTTTGATTGTTTTGAAGCGCCAAAGGCGCAGTGCCACTGGCGCTGCGCTCTTTTTGGGGGCACTAAATGAAGGAATGGTTTAAATTTTTGTGTTCATCTTTCCAAGGACATCAGTCACAGAAAATTTTATCTCATTTGGAGCAAACATGGTCCTCCAAAAGTGCCAAAAACACCCAAAAATCACCTTTCTGCCCTATTTTCAGAGCTGGCACTGTGCCTTGAGAAGTCTTGAGAAAATGAGTTTTTGGGCAGGAAAATTGACACCAAATGGAAAACTAAAATCAAATTTGGAAACTAGACTAGATAAGATTTCAAATGATCTATCATAGAGCTCATTTGGACACATGAAAGGCCTCCAAATCTTGCTCACAAAATAGGCAATGTTTCTGGTGCAGGCGTTGCGCCCTTGCCTGCAAAGTCAACAAAAGACACAAATTTATTGAAAAAGGATATTTTTGAGGAATTTTAAGGCAAATCACTCCTACTTAGCTCAAAATTTATGTTTGAAGTTATTTTGCATTTATTAACTTAGATATTTTGTGCCTTGGGCCTTGCATGGTCTCATAGGAAAAATTTGGCATTTATGAGTAGTTAATGGTTTCTAAAACCCTAGTTAAGGTTTTGGTCCTTTTTGAAAGTTAAATACGGCATTGAAGCCTCATTTTACACGTTGGATTATTATTGAGAAGAATATCATAGACTTGAAGATTGAGGAGAAATTGGCTTTGGATTTTGTTGATGTCTTGATGTGCATGATAATGGATCAAGCTCACTTGCAGGATTCATGAACATACTTAATGGTGATGTGTTTCTTATTTAGTGATTTTTTTCTTATGTTATCATTTTGTTTCATCTTCCTCATGCAATAGGACAGAAATTGTAGGCTAAGAAACGTTGTTTAGAGGCACCTTAGCTCTATCTACTCTCTATTGCTTGTATGTTTTCCTTTGCTAGGTCAGATTAGAGAATCCTTAAATGCTCTCTAGTTCCACTTATGCTTGTTTATTTTAGAGATGATTTGATGAATCCAATGTCAAATTAGTTCATGGTAAGCCATGCTCTTTGATGTAACTTAAACATTGTTTTTAAGGTCTTTACTTTGAAGTATTGTTGATTATGTTTAATTGAAGAGGTTTATGATTTTCCATGCCCTTTTATTCATCTTAAATGGTTGCTTTGGAGGTATTTTTAGTTTTATTAAGGAAATTAGGAGTTCCCTACTCTTTGATCTTTGTTATATGTTTATCTTAAATTTTTTATTTGCTTGAAGGTGAAATCACTAGAAGACTTACAAGTTTCTTGCCTTCTATGGTTCACTGGATTGTTGTCTTAATGTTTACTTGCTAGGGTTTGGTCAAAGAATTTTATGGTGTGCCCTGTCTTTGGTTATTTCTTTATGCTTAGTAACCTTAAAGACCATTCTTGTTAAAGTATTTGTCAAAGGATTCTTAACTTCCCTTTTCACCTACTATATTCACAATTTAATGTTCACTTCATTCACATAAGCTTTTAGATCCATTTGGATTTGTTATACTTGCCCTCCGAGACACCCTTGACCTATTGTTGTACCTTTCATGACCTTTTTCAGACTCCATATCACAATGGTTTAAACCTCTCTCACTCTATCTATCCTGCTTGACAACCTACCCAACCAAAAAAACAAATAAACACACCCTAATCCTTATAAATAACCTCAATCAAAACCCTAAAATCTATCAAGTTACATCCTTTACACAAGTATAGAGAGAGCCCTCTCTGATTCGAGGAAGGCTAGGTCCTAGGACTCCAAAAACTGGTTTGATGTTACCCCTGCACATTTGGTCTTACCAATCTAACAAATTACGGGGACCTAACATTATATAACCTTGACTAACTTGCAACAACCTTATTATAGGGCAGTAATTCTTGTTATATATGCAGTCACCTTATTACATAACATTAACCCTTGAGACTATGGTACATAGTAGCAATTAGGTCATATAATAGTGATACATTTGGAAGTATGAAAGTGATTAAAATGGCAGTTGTCTCCACAAGATCTAAGCTCTTCTATATACCCATGAGATGCGACATAATATGATTTATGGAAACTATTATCATTCTGAGTAAGCAAGAAATGTGACAGTGATCCTAACTCAAGACAATTATCTTAAATGATAGTGAAATGTGGCAGATGTGACAGATATATATAGCCTTGTACATTGGTGTAGTGGAAATCTCATTTCAATCATGTCAATGCACATTTTAGTTCAGATCTTGTTAAGGCTAAATATGATCAAGTTCGGTGCTTCGTAAGATCTCAGTTCAAATTACCACCATGGCTATAAAAAAACATGAAGCGCAACTACAAGTTGAGTCTTTGTTTGAGCTGCGGGATCTACCTGAACCAAGGCTATGGGTATACATATGTATCTGGACGAGCTCTTATTCAAGCTACAATATGTCTAGAAAAAAATGGCTTGTGTATATATATATTAAAATGTAAAGCATAGTGGTTCTACTTCACGTAGCATTTCCAGTTGAAATTATATCTACATATAGTATGCATTTCGATTACACGTAGTGCTCATAATAAGAGATAATTTTCATCCTGATAGTTATCTCTTTTATCTTGTTTTTCCTTGATATTTGGATATCATATAACCTACAGTAATCTTGACCATGTTTCTCATCATGGTGTTGTGACTACAATATACTTGGGATGTTAACAGTAACTCAACTTTGTGATGTCTCCGATTGGACAATGTCAAATTGAATTTCAAATCAAATAAACTATCTCTTCTGCATGACGAAGAATGGCATCAAATTTATAGGAAAACCTATTTTTGCATCATCATCCACACATACTTACAGTAAGCATTGGAAGAAGGTAATTGGTAGGTGCCTAACATCCTTACAAATCATTGAAATTTTGATCTAAGTTGGATCTAGTCATGACCGTGGACATTTTCCTCTCTGTTGAAATTCTAGCCTCTCTTCAATATGTCTAAGAAAAGAAGAGGCACAATTATCCTATTATTATAGGCATATCTAAAGAAAAAAGAGTCAAGCCTTCTATGTGCAAAGGAAACCTTGGACGTTAGTAAAATCCTATCACCTTTCTTTTCAGATTTGAATAGTAGCTTGAAAGGTTTAATACATTTCTTCATTATACCAAGATACATGATGACGTCTAATGTTTATGATTGAGATCTATGACCTACACCAAGTAAGCCCAATTCTAGTTGAGCCATCTTGAGGAAATCTTCAGTTTTTGAATAGCTTCAAATGTCAAGAAATGAAAGCTTTTATAAGCATCTGATTTATAGTTCTTGAAAAAAAAATTGAAATCTCATATACAGCCTTAGGAAAATTCAGTAGTAGAACAAAATCTTTGTTATAAGGAGGAGAAGTCTTCCTGAAATAGAAACCTAAGGCTATTAGTTAATGATAGAACCCTACCCTATAAATATTCCTGATTTCTTCATCATATATGGCATCAGTCCTGTTATGTGAGGTTTTATCTTATGTATGGCTTCTCAGCTTATTCAACTCAGCATCCTATATGGTATTTTTTCTATCCTGTAAAGTTCCATATCCATGATGATGTGATGTAATGATTGATGATATTGTTCACAATCGAAGTTGTGAACAAGACCAATGTGAATTTTGATAGCTTATCCCTTGATAGGATATTTACTATAATAAGTTGTTGGGATCTTCTAGTAAACGATTTTGCAGAACCCTCTAGATTTAAGTGCATCTCACTGGGAGATTTTATTCTTGAAGGAAATCTAATCAAGTTCTTTGTATCACTTCTTATCAGCATGAAAAACAATGGTACCCAGAAGAAAATGCAATGATGCATATCAGATTTTATATCTCGTGAAGCATGACAAGCAGTAGTCCCTGGGTTCAATAGCCTAGCTCCAATATCATAAATAATGGTTCTTTAGAATACCCAAATGATAAAGAATCCTCATTATGGATTGAGTAATTTGATGCATTGATAGTAGTCATCTACCAATTAAGGATCATACAATTGTTCAGAAATAATGTCATGGGAAGATTTCTTCTTCTTGGTTAAAGAAGGACCATAATCCACTTTCAGAGGGAGCTATAAAATCCCTGATAACTTTGTTTGTCTGATTCTTGATGAGACCAAGCCATGAACATTGATTTTAAATAACTCCGATGATCTAAATTGCATAATGAGAACACATGGACCACAAGATTAATTGAAGGTTGAAAATGAATTAATGGTTATAAGCAAGCCTTCTTTCCCAACATTCAGAGGGAGATATAATGTTTAATTCTTATCCATCAGATAACGATTCTCCAATTTATCACTATAAGATCAAGATTATATTTCTTCGTAAAGAAGCCTAGAGTCATGGTTAGACTCTATTACGAGGGTCTCAGTTGAACATTGAGCTCTAGGAGCTCCTGGTACTTATTAAACTATGAGCGACCATAGGGTGAGTGATTCACCTTTCTGTAATAATGCGCTATGTACAGAGTGAGTGGTTCACCTTCCCCTGTGATACCCCATGACATGTGTGTAGGGTGAGTGGTTCACTTTCCCCCACAATTGCGGGCACATGCGTGTAGGGTGAGTGGTTCACCTTCCCAGATGGCATATAAGCAGTATGAGTGGTTCACCTTCTCCTGCGGATACCCCAGTGAGAGATTCATTCAAGGATCTACTTGTGGACATGTAGGTGGGATGTGGTTCATCCTTTCTCCATGTAGGATCCTTCCTACTATTATTGGTTTGCATGTGGGTAGGACGCGGTTCATCCTTACCCTAATCTTGCTATTTTTGCATACCTGTAGGAGGTGGTTCAACCTTTCCCTACATGTGGTTGTGATATATGTAGGAAGTGGTTCATCCTTTCCCTACATATGGTTGTGATATGTGTTTCGTAGGATGTGGTTCATCCTTTCCATACATATGGTTGTGATATGCGTTTTGTAGGATGTGGTTCATCATTTCCCTACATGTGTTTGTGATATGTGTTTCGTCAGATGAGGTTAATCCTTTCCCTACATGTGATTGTGATGTGTGTTTGTAGGATGTGGTTTCTCCTTTCCCTGCGTGTGATTATGAGCAGGATGTGATATATTCTTTCCCTGCTGATGTTCTTGCAACATCCTACCCATGTAGTTCTAGACTCATGGGAAGTACCTCTCATCTGGCCAATGAGGATGGAGACCATAGCACTACCGATGGATGCATCATGTATTTCCATACTCTCTATGCTAGTATCCATGGTGTTCAAACATCTTGATCTGGGATCCACTGAGGTTCTACCTTTGGATTGACTTATGTCAGTGGAGAGTGGCAAGGTCTTGTGACTCACTCTCAATAAATTCTTCCTCATTATTAATTCATGGTTCAGCATAGCTTAATTAGAAGAGATGACTGAGATGGTATATAATGTATGATGGCATGATGATGGATATATTGACAGGTGGAATTCTCCCTAGTTGAGAGGGAGTGTTAAAATTTGCAACTAGGGAAAATTTCCATTTTTGAGGAGCTCCAAATTGGAGGATAATTGTAGCATTGAACTCATCTCTTTGAGAGGACCAAATTCGATATAAATTTTGTCTCAATTGAACAAGCGGAAGTGGGTTTTTTATTTTATCCTCTCACACATAATCTATCAAGGTTGGCCCTCACCTTATGTTGGCTCAATTAGCCCAAGAGACACATCTATTCATCTTCCATCATATTATATAAATAGGGGAGCCTTCTCCCTAATTTTGACACATGATAAGGCTTTAATCTATGACTGAGGCAGCGATGGTCTTCAAGGAGGACAAAGGAAGGTCTGTTGTTGAGTTAAATTTTGTTCTAAGGATGAGTCTTCCATAGATGGTCAGCCGTAGGTAAGGAGTATATTATTTGGGTTATCCCTCTATTGTTGGCTCATACTCTGGCAAGTCGAGTTAGTTTTTGGGATCTTTTCTGAAGGAGGAACCCTCTCCTCATTAGGTCACATCATTTTCCTCCTATTTATATTAGGGTTGTTGCATACATCTCAAGGAAAGTAGGTTATCTTGAACCAATTGGGGCCAAGAGTAAGCCTTGGGTATCTTTGGAAAAATAGATACCCTCCCACACATAGAAATGGGAAGAGTAATTAAAAAGGGAATTGAAATTTTTCTATGAGATCCTAAAGCTCCAAAACAAGTAACCATTTTTTTCTAACAATAAATGTGGAGAAAAGGCAACTTCAAAAAAAAAACTATTGGAACAAATCTTGAACAAATTGGTCAACGAGCTCAATGCCTGAATCTATATTATTAGAAAGTTGAAGGAAGAAAATACTAAAGAGAAGGAACGAAATGGACTATTGGATGTATTTTCGAGATTAGGAGCAAGCACACAACATTGTAAACCCTTAAATAGATGGAATTGTGTATATCTAACAAAAAATATATTCTAGATCAAGGAGTATATAATGAACCAATCAATATCGTAGGTACCAATGACCCAAGGAAACCAATGGAGAAATCACTAATAAACAATGCACACTATCCTCTATATAAAATCACTTTTTTCATTTGAACTTTGGTTTTATCAATTCTCAATTGATCTCAGTTTTAAATATAAAACAAATATAAGTATTGGTATTATTCAAGCCACTGATTCATCAATGACTACCAAGGTGACATTCTCACCTTCCTGGCATGAATTTTAATGGGAAGAGAAACTGGGTGCAAGCACTGGGGAGATTTGGCAAAATAAAAACCCTTGCATTTAACATGTAAGCCAAAAAGAAATCTTCTCTTTTTGGTGCAGTCTACAAGTAACATCTCTTGACTCATTAAAAAATATAGAAAAACATTATTTCATTGATAGGGGCATCCTTGTGGTTTCAATACTCCTTGATGCTTCATATTCACTTTCTTTAGTAATTTTACTACTATTTCGTTGGAAGCCCTCATAGAAACATGCCACCAATAGTGATCAGATAAGACAATTTTAATAACTTATCCACAAAATAACCTCAAAAGTAGTTTATTATTCTTTCTATTCATATAAAATCATCTAGGAATTGAAACTTTCTTCATCTAATCCAAATAATGATCATAAAAAGCAAGTCAATGATATTACAAGAGGATAGCTGACCATTCCATATATTCATAGTAAATTATCTAGAAATTACACCTATCCTCACCTATTTGACCATACAAGTTAGGTAGACTGACAAGAGAATGGAGCATCCATTTGTGAGGCAACATTCAAGTTGAGGATACAGCCAGAGGAATGGTTCATCCAATGACCTTGCCAGCAAACAAATACTCATCGGAAATGTACTGTTATTTATTCTGTAAAAGGTCTTTTAGACCAGATATGGACAATGATGGAAATAGATATGGAGAAAAAAGAGCACGCATAAGTTCTCTGATGGTCAGATTAAAGTTTAAAATAACCAATTCATCATAAACAACTGATAATGTTTAGCAAAAACAAACTTGACATTTTCTCTATAAGCACAAAGCACCACAGAGCTTTGAAACTATCCTGCCCCATGATACTGAAAGTACAAGCTTGCAAAGATCATCTTTTAGAAACTCAGTCGCAATGCCGAAAGTAGCCATTAGCTACAAGAATGCCCGGACCTCCAATGGCTTGGCAGCATTGATAGGATCCACATCAACATCGATCCTCAACTTCCACTCTTTTGCACTAACCCTCACCTGGTCCTTCGTTCTTGGAGACACAATGGACTGCTCAACTCCCATTGTGGGATTCTCCAGGAGAGGAAGTAATGATTCCAGCAAAAAATAACAGGCCCATCTCTAGTTCACCAACCCTGAGTCCTTCACTATTTTCCTGAAACCAGTCCTTCACTATTTTCCTGAAACCGTTGTCGTAAAAACACTCGAGGGAAATAAAACCAGTCAAGCGGGATAAATAGCACTCTCCAACAATGAATGCAGCACAACCCTAAGCATGGTAACACTTTGTCTATGCTCCACAATGAATTTAAAGTGATCCCAAAACACTTTCATCAACATAATTCATATTATCAAGACCTAATATATAATTAATGGTAGAAAAAAATTATTGGATAGACTCAGATAACATGATTAATGGGAAACTTGGACCCAATTCTAGAACGAGGGGTACCAACAAGTAATATAGACTTTAACATGAAATTATTTTCGGCCTTTGGTAAATATTTGGATAACTAAAGTACATTATCCTTAGTAAGGATCTAAGGATTTTCGTTTGGTGGAAAACATAACATGTTATGAATACAAAAGTAAAATTTGGAAGACTGAAGAAACATTTTCTAGAGAATATAAAAATTACTGAAAGGAATAATTAAACATAACCAGCAAAAAATCATTAACATAAAAAAAAATGTTTAACTGGGGAAAACCCCAAACTCCGGGGAAAACCCATCCTAATGAAATTTCATTAGCCTTGGCCAAAACCCTAACCAATCTAGTCGAGTGAGCCTTCATCGCTCACCTCCAAGCCTACATTATAATGAAGTATTCTTAGCCTTTTATAGGCTCCATTACATGCAATACCATGAGCTGAAAACCATGGGTGCACAATACCATGTGCCCCAAAACCATCATTGTTTAACTCGGTCAAACTTGACTCTAATCCCGAGTCAATTTACCTAACATTCCCCCCTTAAACTTGACTTGGGGATTATTGACTAAATCCAGCCAAACCTGCTAAATGAGACAACCCCACTCACTCTAGCTCTTCCCCCCTCAAATTTTTACCCAGGGTAATTGTTAACTTGACATCCCCCTATCACCTAGGTCTAACCCAGACTTCACCAGTGATTACCCAGGGGTACGCATGCCATACCAGGTCTTACAACAGTACGCCCATTTACATGTAAAAAATTAACTCCATATATATATATATATATATATATATATATATATATATATATATTCATAGTTGCTATTTATGCACCATTACCAAATCTCTCTCATATGTCATGGATATTCTTCTAACTCTCCATGTCTACATCTAACTAAAGAAACCATAAACCATTCACATAAGTGGTCTTTACTCATCACCATACTAATTTAACCAATCAAAAAATTCATTTTACCACGGGCCTCTCATTCATGCGAGCACCAACACAATAAAAAAAACAGTCCTTAAACCCTGGGTCATCATTCTCCATAATATGTCATCATTATTGACTGCATTTCATACTGAACTTGTTGGATACCTTGCCGATGATGAATACCTTGCCATTGGCGAGCAGGGCCTCCTTCATTATCTGCCCCATGTTGTCTATGTGCACCACCACCAGTGTTTTTCCCTTGGGAAACCGCATCGACCAGCTAGGTTCAATCGTTCCTAGCTTTCTCCCACTCTCGTTGAGAATGCAGACTCTCGCTGCCACCTGCACATGAAAGTGGCCAAGCTATCGCAACATCACACCCATTGAAAATCTATATCACATGAGTTGCGAGGCCGTCGAGGCTGTATTGGTGCCTTCCCTGAGTCCTGCGGCCCAACTCACCCTTTCCCTCCTGATCCTCTTAGGACTTGCCCATAGAATTGTTGTTTTTCCATCGTGGTTATTTTTCACAGCCTCCACCAAAACTTCCACCACCATGACTATTGAAGCCTTGATCCTTGCCCTGTCCATGTCCTTTACCGTGACTCCAACCTCGGCCCGCAACAACGTTTTCCTCCTCACTGTTGGGTCGACTCCAGCCTCGGCCATCAACCTCCTCATTTGTATACCATTTTGATCACATTAGCAATAGAGGCCCTGGCTCCAATGCTCCTTTGTGGGATCTGTAGTGATTCAAGCTCACACATTCCAGCTTCCAAGGTTTCCATGCCTTCTGAGAAAATTTCCCGATCTCCTTAATGGCCATCCACACTGGTATGCTATCAAAACCGACCTTCAATACCCTAGAAGGCATAAAAAATCATAGCTTTTCTCCTTTCAGAGGTTTCACTGTGCAGCAACAAAATTACATTTCCATCTCAATGTGCTCTTCCACGTTACTCTCCTGAGAGCACTCCTCCAATGGGTTATGTAGATATCAGTTCTCCTCTACGCCACACCCTTCTACTCCCGTGAATGGACAACGTCATCCTATTTCACAACAACACCATGCTCCATATGGATAGATATGCAAAAGGCTACATTTATCTCTCCATTCATCAGGCCAATAAAACCCTTGGCTACAAAAGCGTCCCTCTGAAGCCAAATATGGCTCTGATACCAAATGAAGAAAAATTTATGAAAGATAAATAATTACCGAGAGGAATAATTAAACATAACCAGCAACAAATCATAAACATAAACACATATGTTTAACGGGGAAAAACCCCAAACTCTTGGGAAAACCCATCCTAATGAAATTTCATTAGCCTTGGCCAAAACCCTGACCAATCCAGCCAAGTGAGCCTTCACCGCTCACATCTAGGCCTTCATTACAATGAAGTCCTCAGAGCCTTTTATAGGCTCCATTACATGCAATACCATGAGCTGAAAACCATGGGTGCATAATACCATGTGTCCCAAAACCATCACTGTTTAAATCGGTCAAACTTGACTCTAATCCCAAGTCAATTTACCTAACAAAGACAATGTGAAATTTTCTAGAAACAATTTTTCCATTGCTTGGCAGTATTGAACATCTTGTTATACATGGGTGATAATGAACTATACAACAACCCTCCCTTTTTCTTAAATTTTAGAATAAAATTCATTTAGAAATAGGGTCCCTTTTTCTTTTTATAGAAATAAAAGAATTAGAAATAAAGATTCATTGTTTTGAAAAAGCTCATCTTTGTTTATATACAAACCAAATACAACATTCAAAACTTCCGATCCGATCCAATATAAAAGCTTTTATCATAAGAAAACAAGTCGAAATGCAAAAGTACAATA
Organism: Pinus albicaulis; assembly: GCA_034641835.2. Classification (NCBI taxonomy): domain Eukaryota; kingdom Viridiplantae; phylum Streptophyta; class Pinopsida; order Pinales; family Pinaceae; genus Pinus; species Pinus albicaulis. The sequence continues at coordinate 1,148,208,990 of CM076578.1, forward strand.
AATAGTAATCGCAATCGGAAATCGGAGAAAACCCTTAGAGGAAATTTGACATAGAAATCCAAATCCTCCGATGCGATTAATTCGATCGCATAACTTCAATCGCAAAGAGTTTAAAGTTATATATTTATATATTTCCGATCCGATGCGATTAATCGCAATCGCATGATCGGAGCATTCTCTAATAAGCTCTTTGCAGGCAATTTCATATTCTTCGATGCGATGTGCACTTATTATAAAAACACTTTTCAAAAGGAAAACAAACATTTGTCCGCGTAAATAAAAAAAAACTTTTATATGGTGGACCCCACCATCGGAAATCGGAGAAAGCTATTAACAATTCTTTTCGATTGAAACTTCCCGATCGCAATCTATAACCATCGAATCGAAAATCGGCAAAAGTTTACAATCGCAATCGACAAATCGAGAAGTTTGTTTTGTAATATTTATGTGCCATTTGAAAACTTTCGATGCGATTGATAAATCACATTTATTATATTCGAAAAGTTCAGAATAGGTGAATATTATAATATTTTACAAGCGCCAAATCTTCATTTGTACGTAGGAATTTAATAGCAAAACGAATGAATATTGGTTGATGATTTGGTTTTTAATACGTGAGTGTGACCCAAAAAGAACATTTACGCGCTATACGAAACCAATAAATAACGAATCATTTGTTCATAAACGTTCCGTTCAAGTTGCTTGTTTGTCACGACTGAAATTTTATTGTTTTGCAGAGCCAAGGAACACCAAGCCCTTTCATTCACAGACAAAGGGAAGTAATAGCAAACGCAGAAATGTCGAAGAGAGCGAGAAGAGCCAAGACCGTTGTTCCTGTTAAGTTTGTTGAGACTCCTACGGTTTCAAAAGAAAAGCCCACAAAACTAAGATTAGTCATAGATACATCATGCCAAGGGCTCGGGAGAATAACGTGGGAAGGAGTCTACAATCTATTGGAGAAAGAAAACCCCAAAGTCACAGTGGAAAAGGCATCAGTTCCAGATGAAGATAGCTCAGATTCTGACTCTGAGATTACTGAAAAAACACTTGCAAATTCATTTTTGCATCGAATTGCAGCCAGAGCGAGCATCATGCCTTATTATGATGTAATTCGATGGGTCATCGATAGTGTGAAGATACAGGACAAAACGTTTGTTTCAGCTTCTGGAGTGTCTTTTGGGTCGTTTAAAAGCCGAAGACATTAAGGCAATGTATCACCTTCTGGATCCGCAGAAGGTGTATAACAAAGAATTTATCAAAGAGTTCGCTGATAATAATAAAGTCCAATCTGATCCTATCAAAGATTGGAGGAAAAATCCTGAGAAGCACAAAAATGAAGCATCCGGTATGTATTCTGTAGATTCCCTCTTACCTCCGTATTGCTATGCCGCTGCCATGATGTGTAGATTATTTGGCAATAACAATTCAGCTAGGTTTTCTATACAAATGGTCCCATTAATACTAGTTGTTGTCAATTCCAACATTATGGATTGGGCTGTTATTCTTTCTGATAGAATGGCTAATAGAATACTTGAGTACAGACAAGATAAAACCGCTGGAAATTCCACTCCTTTTTTCTTTTGTGCCTATATTATAGATGCTCTTTGTTTTAATTCTGAGTTTCCCTTGTTTGGATGGAAATGGACTCCCAAAGACCCTACCCCAATTCATATATATCATAAACTTATTTGGAAAGTTCATTTCCAAGATAATGTGTATAGAATATGCCATGGTTTCCTTATCCCTGTCTTTCAAACCATTTTCAATCGCTTCCCTCCTAGATTCTCTGATAAAGCTAAAGCCGACTTATCCTCAATAGGAGATTGGTTTGGAGAGGAGAAATTTACATACATCAGGATTTTTGGTAGTATTGTGGAACCACATGTTCTTCCTCTTATTGTTCCAGACAAACTTCTCGCTCAGGAAATTTCCTATCAATTAACAGTTGAAGGAATATCCAGATCTTTAAACAATAGTAAGAAGAGAATGTGGCCTCAATTCCCATTCAATTGTGGTTAGTTTACGTTAAATGACTTCAAACATGCTGAAAATGAAGTCGCCAAAATAAAGGGTTGTAAATTTGCAACCATTCCAGGGAGACAGTATGATCCGAGACAGATAGCCTTTAATGTTACTACTTCAGTTTCAATTGCTCGATTTGAGCATGAACCAGATGAGTTTGATGATTTGTTTGTTTCGTTGAATGATTTTCCTCAAATTTATGATTTAGCCAAGTCTAAATTCCAGAAGGAGGAAATGAATAAATTTTTGTTATTCAGAAGTCAAATATTGTTGAGAGTTCCTCTGGACCAACTAAGAATTCCAATACAAGGGTTAGAGATAGAAGGTACATCTGGAAAAACGCCAGGAGAAACATCTGTCGGTAAAGTCATTACACAATCGGCTGTTAACCAGCAAACTGTACATACTGCAAAGGTGGGCACTGTTGGCAAACCTGATGCTCAGAAAGGAAATACTGATGGTAAATCCGATCAAAATACTGGTCAACAGTCCGCTGCTCAAACAATAGAAAAATGCACAAGTACTGATGCTGATGTGCATAATCAAAAAGGAGGATCGGATAGCAAAACCATTGAGCAGAAAACAGATACAGGGAAAGCAGACATGCAATCGGGAGGAAAAGAAAATACTGAGAAGATTGTAGACTCTACTGATCTTAATGTTTCCTCTCAATTATTGAAACAATATGATCAATTCGCTCAGCAATTGGGACTACAAGATAAAGATAAAGAGAAAATAGAGCAGGATGTCGAAATCATTCCTGAACATCCTACAGGGCAGATTGTATTGAAGATCGAGGAGATCCCTCCTTTAGATGTATTTTACAGCCCTAAGCATAAGGCTGTTGTTAGAAGACAGAGAAAAATAAGGAAGACGGATCAGGACATGTTTTCTACTCCATCGGAAGAATTTATGAATATTGTTACAAGAACACTGAAGTGAATCCATCTCAGGATCTCACTAAGTTGTCTCAATATGTAGGGGCATATAGTGCTGCAACAATTGATAAAGCTGCTAAAGTTTCTCAGATGATGACTCAGAAAGATCTCTATATAGCTTCACTTGAAGAGAAAACTAAGGAAAGTCAGCAAAAGGTTGCTCAATTGCAACAACAACTACAAGATCAAGAACTCAGGTCCAAAGAGTTAGAAGAAAAGCTGGCCGAAGAAAAGAAGAAAGTTGATGAACAGGTCTTAGGCAAACAACAACAATTGAATGAAGAAATTTCCAGGTTACAAGGTTTGTTACAAAATGAGAAGAATGCGAAGATTGTACAAGAAAAGGAGTTTCAAACAGCTTTAGATAGATTCAAAGATTTCCCTAAGTTAAGTGAATTCAAATCGGAAGCCCTTGAAGCTAATAAACTGTTGTCTCAACAATTGAATGAATTTTGTGCAAAGCTATCACAGGCAGAACCATTTTGTGATATTACCTCATCCTTGATCCAGAACATTATCACTCTCAGACAAGAAATTGATGATGCTGATGAAAAGATTTCTGAATTTCTTACTTGGCAAGATACAGAAAAAGGAAGAGAAGCTAATCTTCCTAGGATAGAAGAAAGACATAAATAAATCTTGTTTACAGAATGGGAACATCAGATAATGAAAGCCGAGAGAGCAATATCAAGAGCTAGGAGCATGATGAGTAATATCACACAATTTATCAATGACAGCTTGTATTCAATCAATCTCATTTCAGACTGTGTTCCTGGCAGTTTTCCTAAAGTGAAAGAAACTGAAAACAGATGGAAAGAAGAAATGATCAATAAAAGTCAACAAATTGATAAACTTCAAGCAATATCTTGGGACAGTATGTGGACTCATTTAATTAAGCCAAACAATCAACAAATGGCTATTAAATTCCTTTCAAATGCTGTCGATTGTTTAATTCCAGAATTTTCCGATGCCACCTATGCTGGACAGCTGCATTCCGAGATGAGTCATCCACCGAGGCTCCAAGATATGTTGAAGATTTGCAACTTGGCTTCATCAAGCGAGAGAGAAAAACAATGAATCAGTTTCATTTAAGATAGCCTTTCAGTTTTTAATTTGATAGATTGTAGCAGTAGTAGTAGGATTTTGTTATGTAATTTATTATTTAAATCCCTCTCATGCATTTAGAGAGGGATCCGAAGTTGTAATATTTTTTGGACTTGGAGCTTACATTTCTGTACTCCATTCCCTCTTATATTTTATAAAGGATCACATCTGGTGATTTTGTGCTGAAATTATCTTTGAAGTGTTGCATTTCTGTACCTTTGGATTTAATTTTACATCGTAGTTACTGGATTAGAGTATCACATTTCATTTGACAGTCTTCAAGATGAATGAGGTATTTCTATCTGTTCACTGTTGATTTCCTTTGTTATATGATATTCACTTGAAGAATTTGCTATCATTTATATATTTGGTTTTCATAACGTTTCCTTTTATATATCATTTCTGAGTATAATTGGAATGTTGTCTTTCATAAAGCATATATAGATGGTATACAATGATGAATGCAATATGCTAATATAACTCTGTTTAATTTCTTAAACAGAGTTATCTTTATTCATTTCTGCACATTTCAATTTAAATAATAATACATTTTCATGGTTATTATTAAATTGGAACAATCTTAAGTTGTATTCACATATAATTACCCGGGTTAGTGTTAGAATTTCTTTATTAGCATTTAGTTTAATTAGATAGTTTTATTTCAGTCGATTTAGTCCCATTTCCACTCATCCAAATCAATCCCCTCACCAACCCATTTAGTTATAAGGAAACTGGTCCTTTAAATCCAGTCGGAGCCACCATACCAAACGGAAAAGGAGCTGTCCTAAGGTCCCGACCGGGTGGTTTTCCCTAATGTTTGAAGCAGAGATTTTCTAGGCTTCAACAAAGGTGGGATAACCCTTAGAGAAAATTTTCTTCAAGATAGTCTCACCGTAGCCACTAACCTCTACAGAGACCAACCATTCATTATGGTGCTCACACTTGATCCAACCATGTGGTCCCTCACCCATCTGTCATGATTGTATGTTTGAAGGTGGGCCTCGCGAAACTAAAGGTATGCTTTTTCATTTGGTAATTGAGTATTGTAGTTTTCTTATAATGGACAGTTTTGGCCATTGATTGATGGGGGGTTCAGTGGAAAGAGTGGGTTAGGTCAATGGTTCTGTCCTCTAGAATTTTTTGGATGTTACCCTTGGATCTTAGTCATGTGGCATCTCCTTTATTTACCTTTGTGTTTTAGGGTGGTACTACATGGGAAACCCTTATTTTTATTGTGTGGTCCCTCTCCCTCATCCACATATATTACTCCCTTTCCTTTCATTACAACCCCATTCATCATTCCTCCAACCCCGGTCCACATCCCTCCACTAGTGAGCCTCCCCTTCCCTTTACCCACACCTTGGGTCGGGTCCAAAATGATTTCTTAGAGGTTGATGCAGCTGAAAATGAAAATTAAAAGCATAATTTTCCACATTCAACAGGAAAATGTACCACAAAATCAAAATATGGTTGGGACAAACACATTTAGCAAGTGGGAAAAATTGAAATGCATGAGTTATACCTCATACCTAGGGCCATCACCCTAGTTCCCATAGGCCCTAGATGAGCCTACTTTATCATTCAGGAACCCATGATTGTCCCAACCCTTGGCAGGAAATGAACCACCCTACCTTAAAAGGGGTATCGACTTCTATACCTTACACATCATGCTCTTATCCTTTGAGCCCTGAGCAGTCAATCAAAGGAAAATCATAAAAGGAAAAATTCATATAAAAAAGGGTGGAAAAATCAAGGTCAAGGAATCTCATGTACCATGATTTCTCCCTCCTATAAATTATATACCCGAGTGTGGGCTTCCCTTTACCTCAATTTTTGGACGAGGAAGATGCACCTGGTTTACCATGCCCATCCAACCCCACAATTGTACCATGCACTTGGCAGACGATCTTGGAATTGTATGTTGATGTGGCATCACTTACACCATCATTATAGCCCTTAAAAATGGTCTTTAGGAATCCTCGATCTACTTGGAGACCCATGAGGTTACTTATGCACCCCCACACCCATTGGGAGCATCATAGGTTTATTATTAGGAGAACAAGGGTTCAACCCATTATCCACTACTTTTGGGATTCATATTCATCAATATGTCACATATGGACTTCATTAGGCTTCTGAGAAGGCCCAATGACACGTATTATTGACCATTCGACCTCTTGAGAGTCTTATTCTTTTGTTTATGAGCTAGTTTGGTGGGCTTGTCACCAAAAGTTAGTTATTTTGCACATTATTTTATTCTAGGGGATAACGTAGGCCCAATTAGCTAAATCAAAATCATTATAAGTGTATAAATACAAGTGATGTGAATTCATTTTAGCATCATCACTTGTATTGAACTTTCATCTCTTTAAATAACTTTTCTATCCTTCTTGGAGGACTAATATTCAGAGCAAGGAATGAATTTTGATGTTTGAATTATTTTCTCTTGTCTTGGAGGTTGTTGATTGGAAAATTTTTTATGGTTGGATATAATCTTAAAACATGTAAGTGAAATTTAATGCTATTTTCTCTTTCCATTTTTTTCCCATACATTGTTGCTAAGATTTCACTATACTAGGGCTAATTTATTGCATCCATTTATGAGAAGTTGTGGAAATTATATTTCTAGATAGTGATGCCTCATGTATGGGAAATGTATTATGAATGGATGCTCCTAGATGTTCGTATTCATTTAAATTCATCTTGGTAAGCCATATATTTTGAAATATGAAGTATAAAGCTCTTGAAGTTTATTTTGCTGCTACCCTAATGCTAAGCGAAGCTGTCTTTAAGGCCTCCTTGACATAGAAAATTCAAAGTCCATAGTCATAATTATACTTGAATCCAATATCCCCAAAATTACTAGGCACTGGTTCTCCATAGGTGATCACCTCAAAGCTTATTTATTTCACCTTCCCCTCTTTTCTAGGTCTAGTCTACATAGGTCACATAGAACATCAATTATCTCACAATTCAACAATCCAAACACTTTTATTTTTATTCCAAAATTGAGTTGGTGTTTCCTCACGAATCCCTCAAAATTTCACGAGATTCTGACGAAGGGATTTTGAGATATCACAAGCTTTAGATTGAAGACCCATTATTGCCCTCGATTTCCTTAGACTAGAAATATGACTAGAATAATTTCATTATCTTTCATTCATGGATCCCCTTCTCCTCCCTGATTAGGCAAATTATATCATTAGTTGATAAACCTTACCCCCTTGACCTAACCCCATGTCCACTTGGTCCTGTGTGGTCCCACAACTTATTAAAGCCAATTTCACAAAGATAGCGTGGAATCCAAGTTTCCAAAAGGAAATTAGAAGCTAAGAATCTTCTTGGAAAGTCATATACTCAAACACTAGAATTTTAATCTCAAAGCTCATCCTGAGGTTTTCATCTTTCTTCAAATGGTTATGTCATATTATCTCTATATTAGGATTTTGTGATCAATCACACTATCATTGACCATAATTCAATCACAGATCCTTATCACGGGTCTCCTCCCATAAATGAAGGTCCACTTCAATTGCAAGGAGACTTGTTGGCAAAGGATATTGTCTACTGTTTCCCTTAAATTCATGAGACTTCCAAGATCCCCCTAGACCCTCACAATATTTGAGGAAATAATGGTGTCATTATCGCATATCGATATGGGTTTTTTTGTCTCCTCATATATAATATATCATTATTATGACTCATTGCAGTGAATAATTATTATCAATATCATTGAAGTTTAAATTATAACATAGGTAAAGAGCTATTTAGTACTCTAAATACACCTAGTGACTCTACATATTTTTCATGGTACACCAAACATATTTATTTCTTTGCATTCTATTAATGATTTTAGAACCATGGCAATGTAATCATGTCGTATATATAAATATAAGGTTCAAGTCATGATATAGACCCATGTCTAACTAATGTATACAAATATCAGCACTAATGCTTAAGATAAAGTGGTTCACCAAGATGTCCTTGTGTTGTTGTTCATGGGATATCTAGGTGGTAATATTTCATGGCTTCATGATCATGAACCTAACAGTATCTCATCTATTAAGGAGTTCATTGATGGGTTTCTTAGAAATTTTCAAGTATACTCTACATTAATCATCCAAGAGGAATCCTTCATTTAGCATCATCAAGAAATTGAGAATATAAGTAATGAGCAGGTAAACGAGTCCTTATTGGGTCCACATGATTAAAATTATGATTTTTAGAGCATATGTATTGGGAAGGATGAATCTATGGAAGGTGAAGTTGGATCTAACCTTACCTTTCTCAAGGATATTTCTCTTGATGACTCTCCTTTTGAGAACCTTGAGGAAGTTGATCCCATTAGCAAGGAAGATGAGGTTGAGATTGGTCTTCCATTTCTCTCAAGCACTATTTGTGATGACATATCCATTGATACTCTTGTGAAGGAGAGTTTTTATTTTCCCTTGCATAAAGAGGGGAAGTTGGAATTGATCAATTTTCCTCGTAGGAGAGACCCAATATTTGATACTAAATAAATCGATAATGATCCCACCTCTCTTAAGTATGATTTTATTTTCAAATCACTTGAGCCTTTAGATTATGATTATGGGGAAGATAAACCTATTGAATACAATACTTCACTTTCCCCTTTTCCTTTTTCTCTTGTTCATCATTTTGAGAGTGATCCCTGCACATGTTCTCATATGTTCTCAAGTGACCTTGAGTCCTTCCCCTTTTTGAGTATAGTGTAGAGGAGTAACCCTTCATTGAGTATTATTTATCTCCTTGGAAACCCCCTCACGATCATGATCAATCTATAATATCCCCTATCTAGTATTATCATCATGGAAAACCTACTTGTGTTTCTCAATTTCATCAATCTCCCCTTCCTACTAATCATAACCTTGTAGAGGCCATAAAATATGACATAAATTATAAGGACCATCATGGAAATAATGTGCCTAATATTTCCATCCATCAAAAGTTGATGAGCCGAATCATTGAAATATCTATATTTTGGTTAGAAGAGAGTATCTCATGGGCTAGGTTACATCCTTTCCTTGCATCTTCTCAAATAATCATCCATGTGTGGGCATTATGTTTTCCTACCTCCCACTGTCCTTTTCATCCATGTGATTATGTCCACATTAGCTTTAGCATTTGCTACAAGTAATCATATAGGTCTGCATATCTTTATTTATTTGATGATATGTTGGTTGCACTACTTTATGATTCCACTTAGTATTAGTTTTGTGCCATATGCATGTTAGGGTAGGATGCATTTGTTACACAATATTTTGTCACCGTCCCTGCAATCCCTCGTCCCGTACATTGGAGGACTATTCCTGTGACCTGTGAACAGTAAAATATCCTAAAAAAACCTTGATGGCATCCTTCTACATAAGGGCAAGAGCTATTCTCAAGAACATTTCCTCTGAAAAACCCTAAAAACCCATGTTTTGGCATTGGCGCGGGTAGCTAGTTCATCCCTCACGCCAATGGGGAAAATGTACACTAGTGGGCGCGCCAGCTGGCCCTATGTCCCTGTGTTGTGCCCGTGCCAAGCCTATTAAGGAATGTTTTTTAACAATAGAAGGTGGAAGTTTGATTCTAACAACTTCAGAACGGATCATCAAAAAGGGGTTGGGTTGTTTGCCTCCGGATCTCCCTGTTTAGGAAGTGGTTTTCCACCTCTTAGGGAACCTTCCTAAGAGATAGGAATCTCCCCCATGATTATAGGGAGCCTAACCTCTCCTTCTCCCTCTATAAAAACCTGCCCTCTCCATTTTCTAGATAGCTGAACTTTTGGGAAGGAAATTATAGCTGAGTGACAATCAAGAGCAGAGCTAAGGAGAACCCTATGAGAGAGAGAGTTCTGTAAAACCCCTGACGAGCTTTGTGAGACACGTCCCGCTAGAACCCTGTTGAAGGAAGATCACGACGCCAGAGCACCGGTTGTAATCATTCTCTCGTATCTTAATATACATGACTCTGCTATTGGTTCCATGATTGTGTTTGTTCATTGTATAATGCAATTTCATTCATTCCTCTTTGACTGATCGATAGTTATAAAGTGTGAAATATTACGTTGCATGTTGTCTCTCTTCTTTGCATGTGTACAGGTATCTCGATGCAGAAAGCTCACAGATCGTGACCTATCTAGCTAGGAATGGAAGTGCCACTTCTTCTTCGACAACAGCAACGAAGGAATCACAGTAAGCGATCTATCACGATTCTATCTTTTGTAACTAGGAATCAATAGCTTTGCGTGTTTTGATTATTGCTAGACCCACTCTAGGGCTACTGGGATCGCTTCTGTCTGCAGAGGGGATTTACCTCCACAACTAATTGGCGACTCCGCTAGGGATCAGTGGGAGTTGGTCCTTCCTCCATTGGTTGTTTTTGGCTTTTTGTTTGATTAGTCTGCTTTTTTTATTCACCTTCCTTAGTGTTAAAACCTTGTTCAGCCCCCAAAAGACCAGATCTAGCCTCTGTTAGTTCATTTTCATCATTTTTCTAGGGTAAACCTGATTGGCGCAGTTATACCTCTAATAGTCACACCAAAAGGCGCTAGTTTCCAGTTAGGACCCGCGCCATTCCCTGTTTGGCGTAGATTACAGCCAAACAGGCGCGCCAACCCTGCTTGGTTTTAGGGTTTTCCTGTTTTTGGACTCTCTGAGCTTGAGTTTTGGTCCTGGTTTATTTTTTCTGATTGATTGAGTGCTTTGAAGTCATTTTTTACTATTTTTAGCCCTTGCCCTCCAGTTGCTCGCCCTTTTCTGTCAGTTTTTCATTTTAGCCCTAAGGCTTCTAGGTGCTTCAGTGTGTTGAGCCTCCCGTGGGAGTTTAGGGTCTTTACTTTCCCAGTCAACTTTGTTTTTTCTTCTTTGCATTCATCTTGTTGAATCCCAATGAAACATTGCATTAATTGAATGATTGTCCTCTCTTTCGTTCAGTTTCGCTTTGTGTTTCTCCAAGCCTAGATCACACGGTTTGTTTGAGTCTCTTTCGAGATTCTTCTTTGCTTTGAGGGATTTCGTTATCACTTGAGTCTTGATTGTGCTTTTTGAGTTGATTGAACTTGTTTTGTTTCAACTCTCTCTTTATCATTCTCAAATTTATGTTTTCATTAGTTTTTCATTTATTTAGTGCATTTACTCTAATATATTGAAAAATGCAAAAAAAAAACAAATCTTTTGCATTTTGATTGGCATAGTGAAAATTGAAAACTTTTTCGCATTACTAGCATTGTATAATTCTAGAGAAATTTTTTCTATTTTCATTAGCTTGCATTGAAAACAGTAGTGGATGTTTTTGTGCGTTCATTTTGCTGTCATTTGAAAGCTCTCAACTCTCCCGTAGATATCTCTTCATTGAACAAAATGATATTTTTTGGCATGTAGTTTGCATCTGGAGGTTTTATGAGATCCAACATTCGATAGGGCCTTGAAATTGAAACATAAATTGAAGATCAACTTTGAAATTTACTGAATTAACCTAGGGCAGCTTTGAAACTTAACGGAACATTTAGTAGTCTAAGGTAGAGACGTGTTCCAGCATCTTTAAGCCTAGTAGCTGCCGCTTGCCATCTGGCTACAGACAACGCTAGTATGGACTTGTGCTCCCCATACCATCGTGTATATAAAGGGAGACCCCATTAGGTTGTAAATCCTTTATCCATAGGAAGCCGAGTCTACCACCTTTTACCCAAGATACACTAGACACATCATTCAGATAGATTACCTACACATACATTAAGTCTTTGGTTGATTTATCTTTGATTTTTTCCAAGGTGTATATTGCAGTTCACGAATATCTGGTACACCCATTTACCTAGATTACCAGAGTAGTCATTTTGATCTTTACTGACTCCCTAAATTTGAAAAGATCATTGAGCTCTTATCCTTTCAAGTTCGTGTCAAACCTAAAAGCGATAGAGTCACCTTTTGCTTGTTTCTTGACTCTTAAAATATGAAAAAATAGAGTCTGGTTTTAGTGTTTTAAAAATTAATCACCCATAAAATATTCTTGGTTAGAATTTTTGTCCTTAGTGTTTTATTTCAAGGTCGTTTCCGATGGAAACTTTTCTAGAGTTTTCCAATCAAGGAGTCCCCTCTGGAGGGAGTCCTAGTCCTTTTCCTACTTTAGGAAATATTGGTGCTCCTTATATGGCCACATTATCCCTCCCTCGGTTAACTGCTGGGTTCACTGTTTGGTTGTTTTCAACCTCTGTGGTCTCAAGTGTTCCGGCTACCGTACCATCCACTCCTCTGCCTAAGAAACACCATGTTGATTCGAAGGTGGACCTCCCCCCTTCTTCACCTATTTCTTCATCCTCATCTTCTACTTCGCCTGGTGAAAGTTTGGATTCTAGTACCTAGGTGGCTAATAAGAAGAAGATGAAGACTAAGAAGAAAAAGTCTAATAAGAGAGAGGCTAAGGCTGCAACTACTGCTACTAAAACACCTGCTCTCAATGAACCTTCCAACCCTCCACGGAAAGTTAAGTTCCCTTGCATGTTGTGCCAGGGAAACCATCTTCTTCGAGATTGCCTTGGCATTCCCAAGGTGCTCGAAGTATGGTCCTGTTGGCAACATGTTTCCTGTATCCTATTATATTATTGTCCTTGATGGAAACTCTCTGACAAAGGATGAAATTAATGACTGTATGAAGATCTTAGAAAACCATCAGCAGTTCTATACACACAGAAGATAAGACTGAACGAAAATTGAACGAAGCTCCGTATTTAATGGGAGAATCGATGTAAATAAGGAAAAATTAAATCATGTGTGAATGTATATTTGCCTTTGTTGAATAAGTTTGGTATATGTATGCATCCTGATGGAGGATAAAGGAAATCCTGTGTATGATTGAGTTCTGGTGATACTCTGTCCCTGTGTAGACGCGAGAGTGTTTGACTCTGCAGTTAATATACTCAGTCCCTGTGTTAATGTTGAGAGTCATGTATTACGATTCACTGAAGTTAACAGTGGCATGGTGTTGCAATTCCACTTAAGAAACGGAGGAGCGAGGTCGTAATGTGCAGAAATCAGTGTTGAGACAGTGTAAAGAGGTGGAACATAACAAAAGGTAGCATGACGGAACCCTGCGTGGAAGAGCGGAACCATGACCGAGTGAACAGTGAAGGCGGTTTCTGGGTTTCATCGCACCACCTTTCGGTGATAGACGGTATTTCCTGATAGGGGAGCGATTCCATAGGGTATGCGACACGTGGCGAGGTGGACAAACGGAAAACCGCTTATCACTGCGCGTCATCGCACGTTAACATTCGACCAAAGAAGCCAAGAGATACTGTTGATTGTTGTTGATCTGGGAAGAAGCCATTGGACGGTGGTCGTATGAGGAAGATGCGCGAAGGTTAACCAAAGTACGGCAGGCATCGCACGTTATTGTTCGCGTGTCTTCGCTGAACGATATCCGAACGGAGGCACTGGATATCAAGATGAATGGAAGAGATTAAGTGCGGAGGCACAACTAGTGCATCGGATATCGAGACAAGTGCCTCCGCAGTTGACCGAGTTGACTGCGGGGACAACAAGTGCGGGGGCACCAGCCAAAAGTTTCATCCATACCTCGAGAGCCCCCGCAGTAACGCAATGATGTCATACGGCACAGAATTTGATTGGTCTACTGATTATTTACGTGGGGCCTGGAGTTAAATTTTTATTAACCTTGGCTATAATATTATTTGGCGGAGTTAAAGATTACCTTTGGGTCGTTTCGTATGGTGAAAATATGCATTGGTGTATATGAAAAAAAAAAATGAAGGTTGGGGTTCCAATTTGAATTGGCTCGAGTTTTAATACGTAGGTTGTTATTAAGAGAGCATTTGGATTAATATCTCAATCTCAGATTGAGATATTAAAAATCTTAGATTAATTATCGATTTGCTAGATCAAGAAAATAGAACAATGAACAAGTTGTTTGGGGCTTGGGTAGACCCTTCTGAGTTATATTTTTGACCTCATCCACGAATACCATCAGCTGAGAGTGGTTTTGACTCATGGTATTGTTAAAGGTTAAACTATATAAGGAGGAGAGAATCATAATACAAAGTGTGCAGGTGAAAGTGGTGTTAATGAATAAATCTCTTTAAGAGATATCTGCATGATTGAACTCTGATAGACTGAATCGGTGATGCACCTATGGATATGATGAAGGGTCAAGATCTCTCGATCTAGAAATGATGAATCTTTAGAAATATCTGCAAAATAAATTATGAAGACCTGACGTTAGTCTGATGAAGAAATTGAAGAAAGTTGATGAATCTAAGGGATGAAGCCTTCAGTATGAAAGTGGAAGCTTTCTGTCAGTAAAAGCTGATGTTAATTCAGGGGGTTGGAGCTCCCTTCTAGTAGTGACTGGAGAACGAGAGAAGGTTGTAGCCTTCTGCAGGTGGGTGCCTGCGTGTTGGTATAAGTCTGCGCCAGCACAAAAATTGTAAGATGTTTTCTTTATAATAAATATTGAAGACAAAGACAACAGCAGCGGTGGTTTTCTCCCAAATTGGGTTTCCACCTTAAATACTGGTGTTCATGTGTGTTTCTTATGTGTGATAGTTTGTTCTGTTATTACTGCACATGTTTACTGAATGTCTGATGAATGAATGATGCAATGATCTAAGTAAAGAATTAAATGTATAATAAGATCTCTGGACATATGCAAGTTTCTTAAGGATATCCACATTTATATGCGAGTTGGGTTCAGTAAAGTAACATATGGGTTTAAGAGAAACAAAAGGTGAAAAGTTTTCAGTTAGCTCAAAATACTGATTCACCCCCCCCTCTCAGTATTTTTCTCAACAATTGGTATCAGAGCAGGTCCTTCTGAGAAGCTTAGCTGCTAGAAGGAAGATCAATCAAGATGAGCAATCAATATGGAATAGCGTCTATCAGGCCTCCTCTCTTCAATGGATATAATTTAGTCTTCTGGAAAACAAGGATGAGATCATATCTTCAGTCTCTGGGTGCAGAAGTATGGGCTATTGTTGAAACAGGATATCAATATCCAGCCGCAGTACCAACATATCCAACAGAAAGAAAAAATTATGAAACAAATGCAAAAGCGGTCAATGCTCTATTGGGAATTCTAACTGAATCAAAATTTGTCAAAGTCATGCAGCTGAATACAGCAAAGGCAATATGGGAAAAAATCATTCTAAGTTATGAAGGTGATGCAAAGGTAAAAAGTGCTAAACTCCAAACTCTCAGAATTCAATATGAGAATCTAAAAATGCATAATGAGGAGAGCATTGCTAATTTCTTTTTACGTCTTGATGATATTGTAAATCATATGAGAAATCTGGGAGAAACAATAACCGAATCTACTTTGGTTGAGAAAGTTTTAAGATCACTAACGACAAAATTTGAGTCAAAAGTTTCTGCTCTTGAAGAAAAGCAGGATCTTCAAAATCTTACTGTGGTGCAACTTCATGGCATACTAACTACATATGAAATGAGAAGAGGAGGACCATCTGAAGTCAAAGAAGCCGTCTTTAGAGCTTCTACAAAAGGGAAAGAAGTACAAGAAACAGAAGGATCAGGGTATATCTCAGAAGAATATGAGGTAAATTTTGTAAAGAAACTCCAACTTGGTACAGGATGGTTTAGAGGTAAGCTTCCTTTCAAATGTTTTTCTTGTGGAAGATTTGGTCATTATGCTGCTAAGTGTCCTCACAAAGAAACACATGAAAAAGGAAAGGAAGTAGCAAGAAGGAATAAGAATCAGTTTAGCACTAGAAAAAGTTACTATACTCATGAAGACAATGATGGGTTATCTGACAGTGAGGAAGAATGTGAACAAGATCTTAGACTTCTCATGGCATTTGAAAAAGAGTCTAGAGAAGAAAAGGATACTTTTATGGATGCTTTAGAGGACAATGATTTTCTTGATGAAATCAATCAACTCAAAATATGCTTAGAAGAAAGTAAAATAACCATAGAAACTCTGAAAAACCAGCTTCAAGAAAAGGAGAAACATAATGAGAAATTAGAATGTGAAATAGTAAGTCTAAGAAAAGAAATTGAGAAATTAAAGACTTTGAATCTTAGATTTGCTAAAGGATCTGAAACCTTAGATGAGATTATCAAGGTACAATGTTCTCCTCTTATAAAGACAGTTCTTGGATATATCGAAGAATCTTCTTAGGTTTCAGCACCAAATTATCTAAAAGCAGCTATAACCAGTATACAACATTCTGCCACTCAGCAAGGGAATAAAGAATCTTTACAGGTAAAGCATGACCATCTCAATTCAAAGAACACTAATAGGAATACCTTTCAAAGAAACACCAATCAACAGGTAAATTCAAGTAGAAGATTTCATGATCGCAGAAATTTCTTCTTCAATGGACAATGCTTTTCATGTCACAATTTTGGTCATAAAGCTGTTCAATGTGTTGCATATAAAACCATCATGACTAGAGAAGCAAGAAAGAAAAGGATTGATATTGGAACAAAGAAGAATAACTATAACAACTTTTCTCCTCTTCAAAATGAAGTTGAATGTGCTTATTGCAATAAATTTGGTCATGAAGAATCTGAATGCAGGAGCAAAGTTCAGCCAAAAGAGCATTTTCCTTCAAACACCAAAGTATGGAAAAAGAAGGAATTACAGGTTGAAAATTGTGGCATAGCTTTATTTGCAGAAGGTGAAGAAAATCAATGGTACATTGATAGTGGATGCTCTAAACACATGACAGGTGACAAAAACAAACTTCTTGCATATAGTGCTCTAGAAAAGGAGAAGAATGTTACATTTGGAAATGATACTCCTGCTGTCATTAAGGGAAAAGGGTCTGTTTTTCTAAAAGAAAAGGTGAAAGCTAATAATTTCATGTATGTGGATGGATTAAAGCATAACCTGTTAAGTGTAAGTCAAATGTGTGATCAAGGAACTGAAGTTGTCTTTAGTTCAAAAGAATGTATGGTACGTGATCTTGATACAGGTAAAACAATTATAAAAGGAAAAAGAACTCCAAGCAACTTGTATGTATTGAAGAACTGCAAAGAACAATGTTACTTGAGTAAATATTCAGAAAATTGGCTATGGCATAGAAGGTTGGGGCATCTGAGCTTCTCTCAAATCAACAAATCAAGCAGACTTAAAGTTGTTCGTGATCTTCCCAATATTACTCTACCTGAAAGTATCATATGCAAATCTTGCCAATTCGGTAAGCAAACCATAGTGCAATTTAATGCCAAGGAAGGATCATCAAGTAAGCCTCTTGAACTCATTCATACTGACATATGTGGACCTGTGAGGAAAAAGTCACCACGTGGTGAACAATACTACATCTTGTTTATTGATGATTTCTCTGGGATGTGTTGGATTGGGTTGTTTAAACACAAAGATGAAGCATTTGAGAAATTTCAGATCTTCAAAGCACTGGTTGAAAATGAATTAGATCTAAAAATCAAGTGTCTTAGATCTGATCGAGGAGGAGAATATACTTCAGATGAATTCCTTGAATTTTGTGAACAACATGGCATAAAAAGACAGTTTACTGTAGCCGGCACTCCACAACAAAATGGCGTAGCAGAAAGAATGAATAGAACAGTTCAACAAATGGCTAGAGCTATGCTTGATGATTCCGGAACACCTGACACATTTTGGGGAGAAGCAGCACATACATCGGTAAATATTCTTAACAAGGCACATGTTCGTGTAAATAGTGATAAAACTCCATATGAACTATGGTATGGTAATCCTCCCACTGTGAAGCATTTTAGAGTTTTTGGAAGCAAATGATTTATCAAAAATAATGATGAAAAACTTGGCAAGTTTGAACCCAGAGCAGATGAAGGAATACTTCTTGGTTACTCCTATAGAAGTAGAGCATATAAATGTTACAATAAAAGACTTCGGAAGATTGTTGAATGTATTGATGTTGTTATTGATGAGTCTCCTGCAGCTCCAAAAGAAGAAAAAAAAACAACAGAAGACGATGATGACATATATCCTTCTACATCAAATGGGAATGATGTAGACAGTGAACCCAATGAAGAACCCGAAGATGATTTATCTGAAAAGGCTCCATCCAGATATGTTCAAAAGAATCATCCAGAATCTCAAATTTTGGGAGAAAAGGGATCATGTGTACAAACAAGAAGGACTCTTGTAGGATCTTCTAGCTATCTGGCATTTCTATCCACTATTGAACCACACAATGTCAATCAAGCTAGCAAAGATGAATGTTGGATTCAAGCCATGAATGAAGAGCTTGATCAAATTGAAAAGAATCACACTTGGGAATTAGTACTAAGACCTCATGACAAAAATGTCATTGGAACTAAATGGATATTCAAAAACAAGTTAAATGAGAATGGGGATGTTATAAGAAATAAAGCTAGACTTGTTTGCAAGGGGTATGCCCAACAAGAAGGTATAGACTTTGAAGAAACTTTTGCTCCTGTAGCTAGACTTGAAGCCATAAGAATGTTTCTTGCTTTTTCAAGCTTTCAACAAATCAAAGTTTATCAAATGGATGTTAAATCTGCATTTCTCAATGGTGATCTAGAAGAAGAAGTTTATATAGAACAACCAGAAGGATTCATTTTTGGAAATGATGAAAATCTTGTTTGTAGACTTAAAAAGGCTCTATATGGTCTCAAACAAGCTCCAAGGGCATGGTACTATCGTCTTGACAAATATCTTCATCAACAAGGATTTTCAAAAGGGTCTGCTGACAGCAACTTATACACAAAAACTGAAAATGACAAACTATTGATTGTGGTTGTATATGTTGATGATATCATTTTTGGAAGTAATGAAGAGTCTATGAGTCAGAAATTTGCTTCTGATATGCAACAAGAATTTGAAATGTCTTTACTTGGGGAACTAACATTCTTTCTTGGCTTGCAAGTGCAACAAGCAACAGATGGCATATTCTTATCACAAAAAAAATATCTTAAGCAAATTCTGAAGAAGTATGGCATGGAAGAGTGCAAACCTGTAAGTACACCAATGATAACCGGATGTAATCTCAGTTCTCATGATGATTCTCCCGCGGTGAATCAACCAGAATATAGATCTATGATAGGAAGTCTACTTTATCTCACTGGGACTAGACCAGACATTATGCATGCAGTTGGGATTTTTGGACGATTCCAAGCTAATCCAAAAGAGTCTCACCTTCAGGCTGTCAAAAGAATATTCAAATATCTACAAGTAACTCAAGACTTTGGACTATGGTATCCAAAGAATGCTGATCTTACTCTTCATGCTTACACTGATGCAGATTGGGCTAGAAATGTTGATGATCGGAAAAGCACTAGTGGTGGTGCATTCTATATGGGGCCCCAGTTAGTATCCTGGTTCAGCAAGAAGCAAAACTCTATTGCCTTATCTACAGCAGAAGCAGAATATGTGGCTGCCGCATCATGTTGCACTCAACTTCTTTGGATGATGCAAACCTTACAAGACTTTCAAATCAAATGTTCACCTCATATCTCCATTATGTGTGATAATACAAGTGCCATCAGTATCTCAAAGAATCCTGTTATGCATTCCAAGACCAAGCACATTCCCATCAAATATCACTTCTTACGTGAACAAGTGCTTGAACAAAAGGTGAAGTTGGAATATGTTCCCTCCAAAGAACACGTTGCTGATATATTTACCAAACCTCTACCCAGGGAAGCATTCGAATATCTCAGACAAAAGCTGGGAGTAGTCTCCACCATGTAAAAAATCAGATCTACTTAAATAACGTATGGGTCATTGCTGACAAGATTTTTTCTGGGTCAGCATTCTTCACCACAGCTGCGATGTTGTTGGGTATCTTTACATGCACAGGTTGAGGGGGAGCATTGGACATATGGAAAGGATGCATTGTTGGCATTATATTTATTTGTTGTAGTCTGATCTCATGCTCGAAGAACTTCATTGAATATTATGTTTAAAAATGTAGCATGATCTCAAGGGGAGCATAGTATTGTCGGAACAAAGGATCTTGACCTACCCTTTGCCCTTGATGTCAAAGGGGGAGAATGTAATGTATTTCTGGTCATGGTTGCCATCAAGTCCAAAGGGGGAGATTGTTGGAAATATGTTTCCTGTATCCTATTATATGATTTTCCTTGATGGAAACTCTCTGACAAAGGATGAAATTAATGATTGTATGAAGATCTCAGAAAACCATCAGCAGTTCTATACACGCAGAAGATAAGACTGAACGAAAATTGAACGAAGCTCTGTATTTAATGGGAGAATCGATGTAAATAAGGATGAATTAAATCATGTGTGAATGTATATCTGCCTTTCTTGAATAAGTTCGGTGTATGTATGCATCCTGATGGAGGATAAAGGAAATCCTGTGTATGATTGAGTTCTGGTGATACTCTGTCCCTGTGAAGACGCGAGAGTGTTTGACTCTGCAGTTAATATACTCTTTCCCTGTGTTAATGTTAAGAGTCATGTATTACGATTCACTGAAGTTAACAGTGGCATGGTGTTGCAATTCCACTTAAGAAATGGAGGAGCGAAGTCGTAATGTGCAGAAATCAGTGTTGAGATGGTGTAAAGAGGTGGAACATAACAAAAGGTAGCACGACGAAACCCTACGTGGAAGAGCAGAACCATGACCGAGTGAACAGTGAAGGCAGTTTTCGGGTTTCATTGCACCACCTTTCGGTGATAGGAGGTATTTCCTGATAGGGGAGCGATTCCATAGGGTATGCGACACATGGCAAGGTGGACCCACGGAAAACCATTTGTAACTGCGTGCCATCGCACGTTAACATTCGACCAAAGAAGCCAAGCGATACTGTTGATCGCCATTGATCTGGGAACAAGCCATCGGACGGTGGTCGTATGAGGAAGATGCACAAAGGTTAACCAAAGTATGGCAGGCATCGCACGTTATTGTTCGCGCGTCTTCGCTGAACGATATCCGAATGGAGGCACCGGATATCGAGATGAATGGCAGAGATTAAGTGCGGAGGCACAAATATCGCACTGGATATCGAGACAAGTGCCTCCACAGTTGACCGAGTTGACTGTGGGGACAACAAGTGCAGGGGCACCAGCCAAAAGTTTCATCCGTACCTCGAGAGCCCCCGCAGTAATGCAATGACGTCATACAGCACAGAATTTGATTGGTCTACTGATTATTTACGTGGGACCCAGAGTTAAATTTTTATTAACCTTGGCTATAATCTTATTTGGCGGAGTTAAAGATTACCTTTGGGTCGTTTCGTATGGTGAAAATATGCATTGGTGTATATGAAAAAAAAAAAAAAACGAAGGTTGGGGTTCCAATTTGAATTGGCTCGAGTTTTAATACGTAGGTTGTTATTAAGAGAGCATTTGGATTAATATCTCAATCTCAGATTGAGATATTAAAAATCTTAGATTAATTATCGATTTGCCAGATCAAGAAAATAGAACAATGAAGAAGTTTTTTGGGGCTTGGGTAGACCCCGCTGGGTTATCTTTTTGACCTCATCCACGAATACCATCAGCTGAGAGTGGTTTTGACTCATGGTATTGTTAAGGCTAAACTATATAAGGAGGAGAGAATCATAATACAAAGTGTGCAGGTGAAAGGGGTGTTAATGAATAAATCTCTTTAAGAGATATCTGCATGATTGAACTCTGATAGATCTGAATCGGTGATGCACCTGTGGATATGATGAAGGGTCAAGATCTCTCGATCTAGAAATGATGAATCTTTAGAAAGATCTGCAAAATAAATGATGAAGACCTGACGTTAGTCTAATGAAGAAATTGAAGAAAGTTGATGAATATAAGGGATGAAGCCTTCAGTATGAAAGTGGAAGCTTTCTGTTAGTAAAAGTTGATGTTAATTCAGGGGGTCGGAGCTCCCTTCCAGTAGTGACTGGAGAACGAGAGAAGGTTGTAGCCTTCTGCAGGTGGGTGCCTGCGTGCTGGTATAAGTCTGTGCCAACACAAAAATTGTAAGATGTTTTCTTTATAATAAATATTGAAGACAGGGACAATAGTAGCGGTGGTTTTCTCCCGAATTGGGTTTCCACCTTAAATACTGGTGTTCATGTGGGTTGCTTATGTGTGATAGTTTGTTCTATTATTACTGCACATGTTTACTGAATGTCTAATGAATGAATGATGCAATGATCTAATTAAAGAATTAAATGTATAATAAGATCTCTGGACATATGCAAGTTTCTTAAGGATATCCACATTTATATGTGAGTTGGGTTCAGTAAAGTAACGTATGGGTTTAAGAGAAACAAAAGGTGAAAATTTTTCAGTCAGCTCAAAATACTGATTCACCCCCCCCCTCCCTCTCAGTATTTTTCTCAACATGTCCAATGGTTGTCTGTCGTTGCCTTTGGCTTCCAAGAACCAGGTTGGGGGCATATCTTCAGCTAGCACTGGTAAGACACCTAAGAGGCAGGGTAACATTACCAATCCATGTAAGTTGTGTGAAGGGCATCATCCCATTCACCTTTGTCCATTCATGGATCAAGCCAAGATAGTTTTGGACAATTCGACTGTTTCTGCATCGAGCCTTCCGGCTGGTTACAAACATCTTTCTTTGAGTCCTTCAGCAGTTGATTCAATGATCAGTCAAGAGTCATCCTTGCTTAATCCCACTCCCGTGGAAATTCACCATCATGAATCCATCCCTGACCAACCATTGGTCGTGGGATCGGTTGAGTTGGCCCCGTCTGCGGTGCACCAGGTCTTTTCCATTGAGAGTGGATCTCACATCCCTCAGGTTCATCTGGTTTCTTCAGATTCCTCGGACTTGGAGAAAGATTCTCCTGTCCCTATATCTCAGGAAGCTTCTCCTCCACCTCCCATGATTGAGGTCCCGAAGGATACCCCTTCTGCCTCCATGATGGAGGTGGCAGAGGATGCTTCTTCTTCTCCCATAACACTAGGGGAAGAACATCTCGGTTCGATGGTAACCCATCCATGTAGTTTGATCGCTTCCTTTGATTGGGGTCGATTCGCAAGTTATCGCCTTCCTTCTTATGTGCCCTTTCAGATCACGGTACAGGCCTCCCATCTGGTCATACCCAACACCATTATAGATGAAGGTGCGTCTGTTAGTATTTTATCCTCAACTACTTGGCAAGCTTTCAGTTCACCGCCGCTTGTTCCTATTACGTAGAATCTGTTGGCATTTAACAGAGGAACTATTCAACCGTTAGGGATCCTTCTGAAGTTGCCTGTTACTATGGGAGGGAAAAATGTCCATATGGATGTGATGGTTGTTCCTAACCCCTTGGAGTTTAATTTACTCCTGGGCCGCGATTATACTTATGCCATGGGAGTGCTTGTCTCCTCCCTCTTTCGTGTGATGTGTTTTCTGCACCAAGGTCGGATCGTGACCATCGATCATCTTGTGTTCTTTGGTCTGAATATGGCAGCTATTCCACTATCATCCCTATCGGATCTTTAACCACTGGTTGTGTCATCCCCACCACATGTAAATTATGTGGCTACCTATCCTGTGCTCGTATTCAGTGATAGTGCCGTTGTACATCATGTGCTAGGGGCATTGGGTCCAGACTTCCAAGATAGTTTCCTTCCATCGGATGGGAAACCCTTGGAAGCTTTGACTTCTTATTCATTATGATGAGGTCTGTCGGAGCATGGTTCATCTACTTGTGTCAAGCTCCTTAAACCATGAAACAAGGTTGGTCGGAGCATGGTTCATTTGCTTGTGTCAAGCTCCTTAAATCATGAAACAAGGTCTGTCGAAGCATGGTTCGTCTGCTTGTGTCAAGCTCCCAAAAAATGAAACAAGGACATTCAGAGGATGGTTCGTTTTCTATGTCAACCTTGTTAAAAAATGAATTCGGATTTGAGGATGGTTCGTTTTCTATGACAACCTCGTTAAAAAATGAATTAGCTCACAAGGATGGTTCTTTTAATGTTTCAACCTCATTAAAACAATGAAACACGTTCCCTGTCCAATTTGAGTCTTTGATTAGATCTCGTAAAATCCCAGTCGAGTCTTTCACTTGAACTCATAATTTGAACCTTCGCTCTATTTTTCACATGGACTAAAGCTTGGGGGCATGTACACCTCGAATTAAGTCACCATGCTGGGGGCATGTCTGTTTTTTCCTTGTCGTTTCAAGCATAGTTTATTTGTTTTTTTCGAGCTTGTGTAAAAATGAAACCCATCTTCAAGCATAGTTTGCGTTTGTGCTTTTAATCTTGTGCGAAAATAAAATATGTTGGTTTCATGCATTTTTGTGAACTTTTAACTTTTCCATTGGGTCGTTACCTATGAAAATTATTTAGCTGATACATTTAGATGACATTGTATTAGACATTTGCATAACATATAAAAACATTATCATATGTAAGCAAGATCCATGTAGAAAATAGATATATATATACATATATGTCGAGTGTTTGCAACATGTGCATCATATAAAACCAAAAATATACATGTTTGTTTCAGTTACATCCGGAGACAACATGTCTCTCAAAAAATATGCAAATAAAAAGCCTAGGTGACTAATCGGCATGGTGCTCGTGGTAGCACGTCACTGCCCGCACCAACTGCCTCAGTAAACGGTGGAGACGACTCGGTACCCCTACGGTGTGCCTATGATAAGCTAGGGGAAAATCAGCTAAAAGAGCATAATTAGGAACTCTGCAAGCGATCCCCTCTAGGTTCTGTACGAGCTCGTCCCCCTCACCCCCCTCACCTTGAGGGTCATAGGCGAGAGGGGTCCTCCTCGCTACTGGTGGCATTCCGGCGAGACTCTCTGGGCGAACATCTGCATACATATAGGATTAGCTGTTAGAACATGCATGTATACCAAAAAATTATAAAACTCATAAAATTAAAAAGAGTCTTACCCAACTCCTCATCCCAGTCTTCTCCCTCCGAGAGAAGAAGGTCTACGTCTCCAGTAAAATTGGTGCCTGCATAGGGCCAGTCCTCCACGATGATCAACTGTTGTCGGAGCCAGTCAAAGAACTCGGGCTGCCAGGACATCTGTTGGCCGCCCCTTGCCCCGGGCATTAATGCTACCCATCAATCCATCCATGGCTCTCTCAGTGGTGGATCCGGGACTATAGCCTCTTGGCGCTGGAAAATTGGTAATTGTTCTAGGAAGAATGACACCAGGATCGACCCATATCAAAACTATTTGAGTTTTGTATTCTTGCATTTTTTCAGTTGCCCTTTAATGTTCATAGTCACGGCCATTTCCCAGTCAAAGATAGTTGGGTTGATGCACTCCAATGCAAGAAGGAGCTGTGTCTTTGTGGCCTCGTGTGGTGCATGCGATCCCACAGCCCGCATAATGGTATGTAGCACTACTCTCAGTGCTATATCAGGGACGTTTGAATGTCTACTTTCCTTCTTCCTGTTCCTTTGTGTGCCCCTCGACACACCCCCTCCATGACCATTGCCATGTTTTCTCTTGAAGGCCTGGTGCCGGTCAAGATAGGGACTGGACCCCTGCGTGACAGTCCAGTGATGAAGTATGCGTCTGATACCTCAGGCTCAAGTACCTGGTCTCAAGTTTTGAACTTCTCCTCATCCTCATCCCAGATGCTGATGAGATACTGCAGTATTTTGGGCTGAGCCTAGAGACATGGCATTAGAAAGAATTTTTTCAGCCCGCAATTCCGAAGAGCATTCATACAATGCTCATTTCCCATTACCAATTCATATTCCTCACTGTGCTCTCTCTCTTTCCATGCAATGACCATTCTTTTGCAAGATACCTGCATCAAATCAAACATAGGAACCTTATAAACTTCCTTGAGTATTAAAAATTGCATTTCATTGGTTCATTTTTGATATTTTTTAGCCAGAATTTGTGTTGTGCCGTTGGCGCGGCTGTCTGGCTAATAGTCGCGCAACTGGTGCGGCCTCTGTGTAAAACAGAGCAGATTGGCGCGGGTCCGTGACTGGAACCCCCGCCAACTGCGGAGCCCTAAATTTTTAAATTCCCTCCCTAAAATACCTCAAACCATGATTAAATATAGTGAAATACATCTTAAAAGATGGAGAAAGAGGTCAACTCTTACCTGAACCAAACAGAAGTCGATTTGGTCAGCTGGATTGGTCGTACTCGTCGCCTGAAGATTGAAGCACAAAAGGGTCACTATTGCTCTACAAAGAGGTAAAAAGTGAAAAGTAAATATTTTTTACCACGTTGGTCTTTTATAGCTTTTCAAAGTCCTAAATGGGTTTTTAAACATGTTTTTCGATATATTTTCGCATTATTTTCGTCGAATATGTTTTACATGCGTCTTTTTTTGCAGCAACAGGTTTTCCACATGACTTTGACAAAGATGTTGGAAATATTGTCATTGATGGCAATGGAGGTAGCAAAGACAGAGACAGGAAATGGAGGCAACAAAGGCAGAGGCAGAGGTTGAGCGACAGAAGCAGCAAAGGCAGAGGTAGAGGCAGAGCCATTATTTCGAGAATCACTACCTAGCTGGTAGAAACACTAAACATAAATTCCGAGAATCGCTTAACCCGCTGGAGGATACTCTAAAGATGAAACATAAAACTTATATATATATGCAACGCTCTATACACAAAGGTTCAAAGAATATATATATAAATTTGTAATGAAGCGCTTTAATGGACGAAGAACCAAAGGTATCAAAACCTTATATGGTGGGACCCTTTCCCAATCGCATCGGAGAAAAACAAAGCAGTGGAACATGCAAACAGGAAGTTGCGATTGTGATTGGCAAAGCCGGATGTGATAGTCGTATAAACTCCATCATATAAAATATGGTCGAGTCTGCACATTGATCACATCGGAGAAAAACTAGCAGCAGATCACTTGCAACTAAAAGTTGCGATTATGATTAATCACATCGCATCAGGTCAATCGCATCGGACTCATCGCATCGGCAGAACAGTGAGTCATCGCATCGGCAAAATTGTGTGAACAGTGACGGCGGTTTATGGTTTTCATCGCACCACCTTTACACAGTGGGCGGTATTTGAGGAGTTGGGAGCGATTCCATAGATCATTCGACACGTGGCGAGGTGGACCCACGGAAAACTGCCTCCCACTGTGCGCCATCGCACGTTAATCATCGACCAAAGACGCGGTGCGATATTGATACATACCATTGATCTGGAAAGAAGCCATCGGACGGTGGTCGTATGAGGAAGATGTGTGAAGGTTACCCAAGGTACGACGCACCATTGCACGTTATCATCCATGCATCATCAACGAACGATATCTGTCGGATCATCTAAAGCCGAGCGATGTTCTCTCCACCGTCGGATGGAAACGGTTGTTAGCGATGGGCCCCAGTTTTTAAATTATATTGATTAGGCCGTCGATTATGTATGTGGGGCCGGACCCAAAGGTCTATTTAAAAGCCATTTGTTAAAAGCGCTGGTTATTAATAAAAATTTCTATTATATATTTAATTTCCAAAGGTTGTGAATAATGTTTATTTATCAAATTCCATGAATTTGATAAAAAAAATTCCAATAAAAGAAAGAAAACCATCAACGTCTTACGTCTCTATGGGGGCTCTCGAGGTACGGATAAAAAAAATTTGGTTGGTGCCCCCGCACTCAATCTCTACCAGTCAACTCGGTCAACTGCGGAGGCACTTGTCTCGATATCCGGTGCGCTAGTTGTGGCCGTGGGTTGGGTCTTTTAAAGGGCCCGAAAGGTTATATGGATAAATATTATTGTTGAGTCAGCGGCGCATTAATGTTTATTAACCTTGGCTATAGTATTATTTGGCGAAGATAAAGATTACCTTTGGGACAATTCGTGCATGGAAGAATGAAGATTGGGATTTCAATGTGGATTGGTTCGAATACCGTTAGCGGTTGAGTTGTTTTCTACTCATGGTATTGATAAAGGCTAAACTATATAAGGACAAGTGAATTATACTACAGTGTGGGGATGGAGAGGGGTTGATAACGAATAAATCTCTTTAAGAGTTATTTGTATGAGTGAACTCTGATAGATCTGAATCGATGATGCACCTGTGGATATGATGAAGGCCTAGCGAAAGTCTGATGAAGAAATTGAAGAAAGTTGGTGCTTTCTGCCAGTAAAAGCTGGTGTTAAAATCAGGGGGTCAAAGCTCCCTTCCAGGAAAGGCTGGTAAACGAGATCTGGGAGTTGGAGCTCCCTTCCAGTAGTGACTGGAGAACGAGAGAAGGTTGTAGCCTTCTGCAGGTGGGTGCCTGCGTGCTGGTATGAGTCTGCGCCAATACAAATTTTTAAGAAGTTTTCTTTATAATAAATATTGAAGACAGAGATGACATCAGCGGTGGTTTTCTCCCTATTCGGGTTTCCACCTTAAATACTAGTGTTCATGTGTGTTACGTATGTGATGGTTTATTCAGTTATTACTGCACTACTTACTTCTTACTAAACTTTTGATGAATGAATGATGCAAATATCTAAGTAAAGAATTAAATGAAGAAAAAGATCTCTGATAAAAGTTTTCAGTCAGCTCTAAATATTGATTCACCCCCCCTCTCAGTATTTTTTCCCAACAATTGGTATCAGAGCAGGTCCTTCTGAAAAAGCTTAGCCGCCAGAAGGAAGATCAAACAAGATGAGCAATCAAGATGGAACAGCTTCTATCAGGCCTCCGCTCTTCAACGGAAGAAATTTAATCTTCTGGAAAACACGGATGAGATCCTATCTTCTATCTCTGGGAGCAAATGTGTGGGCTATTGTTGAAAGAGGATATCAATATCCAGCCACAGTACCATTAGATCCAACGGAAAGAAAGAATTATGAAACAAATGCCAAGGCTATCAATGCTCTATTGGGAAGTCTAACTGAATCATAATTTGTCAAAGTCATGCAGCTGGATACAACAAAGGAAATATGGGACAAAATCATTCTAAGTTATGAAGGTGATGCAAAGGTAAAAAATGCTAAACTCCAAACTCTCAGAATTCAATATGAGAACCTAAAAATGCATAATGAGGAGAGCATTGCTAATTTATTTTTACATCTTGATGATATTGTAAATCGTATGAGAAATCTGGGAGAAACAATAACCGAATCTACTTTGGTTGAGAAATTTTTAAGATCACTAACGACAAAATTTGAGTCAAAAGTTTCTGCTCTTGAAGAAAAACAGGATCTTCAAAATCTTACTATGGTGCAACTTCATGGCATACTAACTGCATATGAAATGAGAAGAGGAGGACCATCTGAAGTCAAAGAAGCCGTCTTTAGAGCTTCTACAAAAGGGAAAGAAGTTCAAGAGACAGAAGGATCAGGGTATATCTCAGAAGAAGATGAGGTAAATTTTGTAAAGAAACTCCAACTTGGCACAGGACGGTTCAGAGGTAAGCTTCCTTTCAAATGTTTTACTTGTGGAAGAGTTGGTCATTATGCTGCTAAGTGTCCTCACAAAGAAACACATGAAAAAGGAAAGGAAGTAGCAAGAAGGAATAAGAATCGGTTTAGCACTAGAAAAAGTTACTATACTCATGAAGACAGTGATGGGTTATCAGACAGTGAGGAAGAATGTGAACAAGATCTTAGACTTCTCATGGCATTTGAAAAAGAGTCTAGAGAAGAAAAAGATACTTTTATGGACGCTTTAGAGGACAATGATTTTCTTGATGAAATAAATCAACTCAAAATACGCTTAGAAGAAAGTAAAATAACCATAGAAACTCTGAAAAATCAGCTTGAAGAAAAGGAGAAACACAATGAGAAATTAGAATGTGAAATAGTAAGTCTAAGAAAAGAAATTGAGAAAGTGAAGACTTTGAATCTTAGATTTGCTAAAGGATTTGAAACCTTAGATGAGATTATCAAGGTACAACATTCTCCTCTTATAAAGACAGGTCTTGGATATATCGGAGAATCTTCTCAAGCTTCAGCACCAAATTATCTAAAAGCAGCTACAACTAGTATACAACATTCTGCCACTCAGCAAGGGAATAAAGAATCTTTACACATGAAGCATGACCATCTCGATTCAAAGAACACTAACAGGAATACCTTTCAAAGAAACACCAATCAATAGGTAAATTCAAGTAGAATATTTCATGATCGCGGAAATTTCTTCTTCAATGGACAATGTTTCTCATGTCACAATTTTGGTCATAAAGTTGTTCAATGTGTTGCATATAAAACCGTCATGACAAGAGAAGCAAGAAAGAAAAGGATTGATATTGGAACAAAGAAGAATAACAATAACAACTTTTCTCCTCTTCAAAATTAAGTTGAATGTGCCTATTGCAATAACTTTGGTCATGAAGAATCTGAATGCAGGAGCAAAGTTTAGCCAAAAGAGCATTTTCCTTCAAGCACCAAAGTATGGAAAAAGAAGGAATTATAGGTTGAAAATTGTGGCATGGATTTATTTGCAGAAGGGGAAGAAAATCAATGGTACATTGATAGTGGATGCTCAAAACACATGACAGGTGACAAAGACAAACTTCTTGCATATAGTGCTCTAGAAAAGGAAAAGAATGTTACATTTGGAAATGATACTCCTGCTGTCATTAAGGGAAAAGGGTCTGTTTTTCTAAAAGAAAAGGTGAAAGCTAATAATGTCATGTATGTGGATGGATTAAAGCATAACCTGTTAAGTGTAAGTCAGATGTGTGATCAAGGAACTGAAGTTGTCTTTAGTGAAAAAGAATGTGTGGTACGTGATCTTGATACAGGTAAAACAATTATAAAAGGAAACAGAACTCCAAGCAACTTGTATGTATTGAAAAATTGCAAAGAACAATGTTACTTGAGTAAATCTTCAGAAAAATGGCTATGGCATAGAAGGTTGGGGCATTTGAGCTTCTCTCAAATCAAAAAATCAAGCAGAATCAAAGCTGTTCGTGATCTTCCCAATATTACTCTACTTGAAAATATCATATGCAAATCTTGCCAATTCAGTAAGCAAACCAAAGTGCAATTTAATGCCAAGGAAGGATCATCAAGTAAGCCTCTTGAACTCATTCATACTGACATATGTGGACCTATGAGGAAAAAGTCACCACGTGGTGAAGAATACTATATCTTATTTATTGATGATTTCTCTAGAATGTGTTGGATTGGGTTGATGAAACAAAAAGATGAAGCATTTGAGAAATTTCAGATCTTCAAAGCACTGGTTGAAAATGAATTAGATCTAAAAATCAAGTGTCTTAGATCTGATCGAGGAGGAGAATATACATCAGATGAATTCCTTGAATTTTGTGAACAACATGGTATAAACAGATAGTTTTCGGTAGCAGGTACTCCACAACAAAATGGAGTAGCAGAAAGAATGAATAGAACATTTCAACAAATGGCTAGAGCTATGCTTGATGATTCTGGAACACCTGACACATTTTGGGGAGAAGAAACACATACATCGGTAAATATTCTTAACAAGGCACATGTTCATGTAAATAGTGATAAAACTCCATATGAACTATGGTATGGTAATTCTCCCACTATAAAGCATTTTAGAATTTTTGGAAGAAAATGTTTTATTAAAAATAATGATGAAAAACTTGGCAAGTTTGAACCCGGAAGCGGAGATGAAGGAATATTTCTTGGTTACTCCTCTAGGAGTAGGGCATATAAATGTTACAATAAAAGACTTCAAAAGATTGTTGAATGTATAGATGTTGTTATTGATGAGTCTCAATCTCCAAAGAAGAAGAAAAAACAACAAATGAAGGCGATGATGATGACATATATCCTTCTTCATCAAATGGTAATGATACAAGCGATCATTTCTCCGATCTGAAGATGATTTTTCTGAAAAGGCTCCATCGAGATATGTTCAAAGAATCATCGAGAATCTCAAATTTTGATAGAAAGGGATTAGGTGTACAAACAAGAAGTACTCTTGTGGGATCTTCTAGCAATCTGGCATTTAAATCACTATTGAACCTCACAATGTCGGTCAAGCTAGCAAAGATGAATGTTGGATTCAAGCCATGAATGAAGAGCTTGATCAAATTGAAAAGAAGTCACACTTGGGAATTAGTACCAAGACCTCATGACAAAAATGTCATTGGAACTAAATGGATATTCAAAAAACAAGCTAAATGAGAATGGGGATGTTATAAGAAATAAAGCTAGACTTGTTTGCAAAGGGTATGCTCAACAAGAAGGTATAGACTTTGAAGAAACTTTTGCTCCACATGTGGCAGGACTTTGAAGCCATAAGAATGTTTCTTGCTTTTTCAAGCTTCAACAAATCAAAGTTTATCAAATGGATGTTAAATCTTCTTTTCTCAATGGCAGTCTAGAAGAAGAAGTTTATATAGAACAACCCCGGAAAGGATTCATTTTGGGAAATGATGAAAAACTTGTTTGTAGACTTAAAAGGCTCTATATGGTCTCAAACAAGCTCCAAGGGCATGGTACTATCGATCTTGACAAATATCTTCATCAACAAGGATTTTCAAAGTGCATTGATAGCAACTTATACACAAAAAACTGAAAATGACAAATTATTGATTGTGGTTGTATATGTTGATGATATCATTTTTGGAAGTAATGAAGAGTCTATGAGTCAGAAATTTATACGATATGCAACAAGAATTTGAAATGTCTTTACTTGGGTAACTAACATTCTTTCTTGGCTTGCAAGTGCAACAAGCAGCAGGATGGCATATTCTTATCACAGAAAAATACCTCAAGAAAATCTACGAAGAAGTATGGCATGGAATATTGCAAACACAGCAAGTACACCGGTGATAACCGGATGTAATCTCGAGTTCTAATGATGATTCCCCTACGGTGAATCAGCTTGAGGAATACGGATCTATGATAGGAAGTCTACTTTATCTCACTAGGACAAGACCGGACATTATGCATGTAGTTGGGATTGTTGGATTAGTCAAACTAATCCAAATGGAGTCTCACCTTGAAATTTGTGAAGAATATTCAAATATCTACAAGGAACTCAAGACTTTGGACTATGGTATCCAAAGAATGCTGATCTTACTCTTCATGCATGCAGTGCGAGATTGAAGTTTGGGAAATGTTAATGATCGGAAAAACACTAGTGGTGGTGCATTCTATGGGGCCTAGTTTAGTATCTTGGTTTAGCAAGAAATGACTCTATTGCCTTATCTGTGAAGTAGAATATGTAGGTGCCGCATCATGTTGCCTCAGCGCTTCTCTGGATGATGCAAACCTTAAAATGATTTCAAATCAAATGTTCACCTCTATCTCCATTATGTGTGACAATACGAGTGCCATTAGTATCTCAAAGAATCTTTTGTTATGCATTACAAGACAAAGCACATTCCCATCAAATATCACTTCTTACATGAACAAGTGCTTGAACAAAAGGTGAAATTGGGTATGTTCCTCAAAGAACAAATTCTTGAAATATATTTACCAAACCTCTACCCGGGAAGCGTTCAAATATCTCGAACGAGAAGCCCGGGAGTAGCCTACTGCCATGCGAGAGATCGGATCTGCTTAAATCTGGAAGATTAAATTGGTTGAGGTGCTATTGGGCATCTTTGAATGCACGGAGCTAGAAGGAACATTGGTCATATGAAAATGATGCATTGTTGAAATTTATAAGTCATTTTGTTATATTATGTTTGAAGATGTTTGACATGATCTCGGGAGGAGCATGGTATTGTCGGTTCAAAGGATCTTGATCAACTCTTTGCCATTGATGTCAAAGGGGAGGAAAAAGCGAAAAGTGAAAAGCAACAAAGGGCTTCTATAAGAAAATTAGAGGAAGAGTATTGCCATCAATACCAAGGGGAGATTTTGGAAATATTGTCATTGATGGAAAAGGAAGTGGCAAAGGAATTGGCATCTAAGCTGTAACTAGGAATAGAGAAAGCATGGCAGAAGAAGCAGAGAAAGAGTGCATCTCTAGAGAACGTTATCGGTCAAGGAGCCAATTGAATTCGGTAGGAAGGATATTTGTGTTTCTATGGAATTAATTCATGTGTGAACATATGTATGCATCCTGATGGAGGATAATTGAAATGTGTAAGAAACCCTATGAGGGGATTAATGGTGCTCTACATATGTAGTTTGAGGAAACAAATAC
The DNA here is from genome assembly GCA_034641835.2 of Pinus albicaulis. NCBI lineage: Eukaryota > Viridiplantae > Streptophyta > Pinopsida > Pinales > Pinaceae > Pinus > Pinus albicaulis. The sequence goes on from CM076578.1 coordinate 1,148,243,015, forward strand.
CAATACGATCGGCTATGTATCTAAAGTAGTGACAGGTGGATTTATATACATTTGTTGAATATAAGATTGAAGGTAAATTGGGATCAGTGTTGGGGATTGATCTAGAATTGTTTGTGCCTTTATTAGATTAAGTAAGTATAATAGATGAACGTGTTATTGATGAAGGAATTGTGAATTCCACGCAGCCAACACGAGATTTCGGTGACTCGAAATTTCATTGGAAATGCAACCAACACGAGGAACTTCGGTGACTCGGAATTTCATTGGAACAACTCTTCGAGTGCTAGATGCGAAAGGATTTCATCGGAGGGTGTATACTTGATAATCATGGTTATATGGAGCGATAACGTGGAGAAACGAATTAGCAAAAGTACATTGGAACCTTGAGTAGAGGCGGAACATTGCAAATGAATAGTGAACGTGGTATAAGGCTGGAAGTGGTTTTCATCGCACCGATTTCGATGGGCAAGCGGTATTCAAGAGGTTGGCCTGCGATTCCAGAGGTGCTCGACACGCGTCCACTGTGCGACTTCAAAAAACCGCTTGTCCTGCGCGCCATCGCGCGTTATAGTTCGACCCCGGGATGCTCGGCGATATTGTTGTGCACCATTGATACGGAGGAAGTCATCGGATGGTGGTCGTATGAGGAAGATGCACGAAGATTAACCAAAGAAGTACGGCCGGCCATCACACATTAACATTCGGCATCGAAGGTTGAGCGTATACATATATGCAGATTGATACGGAAGCTTTCTATCTAATGGTGATCGGACGATGGACTTGCTTGTGAGGATTTACTTATGGTACCATGCGCATATTTTGATTGGCTATTGACTATATATATGGGCCCAGGGTCAAGGTTTATCATAAGGTTAATTGTTTTAAAGCGTTAGATATTTCTCCAAAGTGCGGAAGGGTTGTAGCTTTAATCCTAAAGTTAGGTTCAAGTTGTAAATATATTTATTTGTCAATTTATTCAAATTGATAAATAAATTAAAAATAAATCAAGAAGACACGATAGGGTGTTAAACTAGAAATCTTTGTCAAGGAATACCATTAGCGGTTGAATGGTTTTTACTCATGGTATTGATAAAGGTTAAACTATATAGGCGAAGAGGATGATAGTACGAGGTGTGCATGCATAAGGGTGGTGAATGAATAAATTTCTCTAAGGAATATCTGCATGGATGAACTCTATTCTTAACTGATAAATCTGAATCTCTGATGCACCCTTGGATATAATGATCGCGATGATGAATCTGGATTTGAACGAGGGGCCAAATCATGAAGAACTAGTGTGTGAGTGTCTTGAATGAATAAATATGGTGGCCCTCTGAGGTATGTCGTGAGGAAAGCTGGTGGATCCGGTATGAAAATTGATGAAACGTGGTCTGCGGTGGTGCGAGGGTCGAAGACTTCGGTGGGGGGGTTGTAGCTCCCTTCCGGTGGTAGCTTATGGCAAGGAAGCGGGGGTTGGAGCTTCCTTCCGGGAGAGGGTGCATTAAACGAGGAGAAGGTTGTAGCCTTCTGCGAGGTGGAGTGCTTAACGTCTTTGTTATGATTCTATGCCGGTACATGGTTGTAAGAAGTTTTCTTTATAATAAATATTGAAAGGCAACAATGAGTAGCGATGGTTTTCTCCCAAATTGGGTTTTCACCTTAAATCTAGTGTTCGTGTGTGTTGCTTATGTGTGATGATTTATTCTGATTCTTCTTGCACATGTTTACGGCTTACTAAACATCTAATAAATGAATGATGCAATGATATAAGTAAATAATTATTTGCATAATGAGATCTCTAGTAATACGCAAGTTTTATTAAGGATATCCCCGTGTATACACGAGTTGGGTTCAGTAAAGTAGCGTATGGGTTTTAGAGAGAAACCAAAAAGTAAAAAGTTTTAGTCGACCCTAATCTTAAGTTCACCCCCTCTCGGTATTTTTCCCAACACGGATCCTGGATTTCTACAATCCAGGCTGCAAGGAGGTTTTATTATTCATGATACAATAGACTATTTATGACAGAGATGGCTGCACCATGTTGTGTCTACTATTAAATGTAATTCTAAAATCAATTCTATATCGGAACATCATAGTTAGTTTTGATCGAGTATGGGAATTCCTACCTCAGCGATGATATACATATATATGTTTTCATTGAATGATTTCTGAGGTTTATTTAGTATGTATGTAACCCAATCCTCGGAATGATAAAAGCCACTTCACTCTTGAACTACTTCGGACTTAGTGCTTTAGGGGGAAATATGTTACACTAAATTTGTCACCATGACATTTAGTTGTCTATATGGGTTCATCATTACCTATATTATGCTCACTTAGAGGTTCAAAACCATAAAGTTCCTAAACCAAGTCTTGGAGATTGGAGAAAATCTCATTAAAACCCTAAATACGAACTCCACATGCTATTTCTTACTGTGGTACTACGGTTTCTTCCTCTATAACATGTGGCACATCCCGTACTTTTACCTTGCACTAAAACTACGGACCCTCGTAAAAGGTAAAATAAAGAAAAAATTAAGTTCTAGAAGCCTATTTGGTCGAATATTCTCCCGGTGGAGGCTTCTAGAAGCATAATCGGGTTGAGCTTCGTCCCTTCATTCATGAACTTCTATCCCTTCATTAATAGAGATTATCCCTTGGTATTTGGAGCTAAAATCCCTTTATGAGAGGACTTTATCCCCCTCTTTATGGGCCAAACCTCCTTCATTCTCCTATAAATTGAACTCATGTTTAGTCTCAAGAGTAGAACTAGATGGTAAGTTATAGACTTTGGTGGATTAGAAATTTTTGAAGAAATCATACTCTACATACTTGGCATCATTGGTATGAGAACGATCCATGCTCATATCTATAGTTTTATGCTAGTTCATAGAGGAGAAGGCTTATCAAATCGAAGGAAAACAACTATTCAAGACCCAAAAGAACTGTATGACATCAAGGTGACAAGGTTGTAAGGTTACTTCTTATCATATAAGTTAATACAAATGGATTATATTTTCTCATTAAGTTTTTCATGTATACGGTGAGTAATTTAATTCTTGGATTCCTTGATCGAGATAGATTAGTGTTTTCTCAATTATTATATCTTGCGGAGTTCTTTTAATCATTTTATCTGTCTTTGATTACGAGTTTCACATGTTTAGTGACCTCTTTTGGAATGAATCACAAATTTTTTTGAGAAAATGGTTTCGTTTGGATGTTTGTTTCTAGATATCCTTAGGATACTAGGGAGATCCTCTTGTCTTAATCCACATAGCAGGCCTTATAGAGAGAAGGGGTAGAGTAAGATTCAAGTAGGCCCATTTCCTATGTAAATAGTTTATTCGAAATACAAAAACACGATTATTGTTAGTTATAATGACTACATGTATGATTCATATTTGAGTGTGTGTTCATTTGCCATATATGCATTTATTTTCGAATTAGAGAAATGTTATGGTTATTTTGTGGTAGCATTGATAAATTGTTGAATTTTCCCTATACGGAGTAGTGTTCAAATTTTTATTGAGACACTGTGTATGGACATGAAAGAATCAAGATTTACCTTTTAAAATTATGATGGATCAAGCTGAGACGATTTACGATTGTTGTTTAATTTAGGTGGATGGGAGAAAATCAAATATATTATCCAAAGATAGAAATTGTGATTTTTCCCCAAATTTCAGAGATTCATATTAGCTTACGAGATCGCATGTTAAATCATTTAACACTTCACAAGTTTGAGTTGTGTAATGGTGTGTTACGGTGTGACTATGAGTCGGGTGATCATGTGTCGAACCTGAAAAAGTGGTTTTCGAATGTGGTAAGGTACATTTATCGCGGGGTGTTAAAATGGTCGATGGTAATTTTTTTAAAAATTTGTGTGATTAACTATGGAAGTGCCATGTAATACACCGACCATGGAGGAAAAGCACCTATATTGCGTGTTTCTAAAATATTAATAGTTGGGAGTTTAGTTATCATGCGATAACGCGATATTAACGGTTGGATCGATTCTTGAACCAATGGTTGAGATCTGAGCGTTATTTCACATTTTGAAATGAATAAGATGAAATTGTGATTTTAGTTGGAATTGTGATTGCGGTGATGAGATAAGGATTCACCTTGAAAAATGTAAAGGTCATACGCAAGAGTATTTTGAGGGCGAAGAAAGTGGTTAGGTGCTAGAACGGAAGAAAATCTCTTAACTTATAATATAAAGTTCTTGTTATGGGTATTCACGTAGGGGGTCCCTGAGCTTACATAGAAAAGAGCATCAGCACGGGTTATATAGTGGGTTAGTGTTAACCTTACATGATTGTTGGGTTAAACTACTAGCCACGCATCATTTATATAATTTGCATTATAATGGATTCGATACGGAGGGGAACAAGATACCGAGAGGTTTGCGCAAAGAGGATTACGTGATGTGCGGAGGTAATGAGAAATTCAACATTTCATGAAAGGCAGATTGTGAAAATATTTGAGAAAGACGGGAATTGAATAGAGGTTTGTAGGTTTTAAAAACTTCAACGATATATGTATGAGAGTGAAAAGTAGCAATAGAAGTTTCAACCAAGTAGGCTGTGACAAAAGAAGTGAATGAAGAAATTGCGAAAAAATGTTGTAAGGAAAAAAAATGAATATGGATGTACTCGGCCAAAAGAAAATAAATTTAGTTGAAAGAAGAGCGGAAATCTGAGACAACAAAAGTAAAGTAGCATGTGTATTTTTCCAAGCCAATGGAAGCTCAATGAGATAGATCATTTGAATATCTCTTAGGTATGAGTTATATTTGATGTTTGGTTCCATTTGAATTGTTTTTATAAGGAATAGAATGATAACTAGCAACACACGGTAGAAAAATTTGTAAAAGAGAGAGGATTTGTGTTAGTGGTAGTGAACCTAAATATTCCGGTAAAGGTTGGACGGGGAGGAGTAGTTAAAGTGTTCTCAAGAGAAGGTGAGTTGAGAATATAAGCCTAGAGAGATGAAGAGAGTGCTCAAGGGTTCCATTGCTTTCCAAAATACAAGTCTAGAGAGGGGATTGGTGTGGTGAGTGGCGACGGGGGACTTGTTGTTGCGGGGAGAGCTTAGTGAAACTCATAGTGAGCAAGGAGGTCCGCAGTTTGGAGGAAAGTGAATACTAATAGTCACTAACGAGGATTCAGAGAGAATGTTGCAATGGAAGAAAAGAAAGATGCCAAGGAGAATGGAAAAGGAAAAGGAAATGAGACAAGAGGTATTTGAAAGAGACTTTGCGGGAATCGAAAGCAAGTATTGATTCAATAATAATGCTACTAGAAAAGTATGAGAAGAGTCAAAGTTATGGTTGGACTATGAAAAAGAAAGAAGATAAAGTGGAAGCTATTTCAAAAGTAGATAAAAAGGAGAATGTATATGAAATTAAAGAGAGGAATTTCGGAGAAATTTGAGTTAGAGATGGAAGATGACTATTATAGACTTGAGCAATAAGATTACCTTGTGAGAAAGAATCATTGATGAATTTTTAGTTGGACAGTTGATTAGTAGAAATATTTGATGATTGAGACATCAAAGAAGGAGGATCCTAGTATTTTTTGAAACTTATGATTTGTGTATGTACATAGGTAGCGAAAAATCTTTACAAGATGTATTTATGTGAGTTCTTGAAGAAATGAAGATGTTAGAAGATATGGTTGTAATGGAACAATTATTGATTGAACATGTGTTCAAAGACACTAAGGATGGAAAATTGTTGAAATTTACTAGGAGGGTTGAAGATGATGAATTTAGTAATACTTGGCAAACATATGTAGAGAGTTTGAAGACAAAAGAAAATTGTAGATTGAAAAAAGAAGAAGTAGAAAAAATGTATGAAGATAGCCCTATGAAGCGATCAAACAAGAGTCTATGTACGGTGAAAACACTTGAGGTAGTGGGATTATCTCTTCCTTTTTATTCAAAAATTATGAACTACGTATTAATAGTTAATGGACAAGAAATTGTCTTGGAAGGACATAGTGGAGCATTAATGGAAAGGACTCTTACTAAAGATTATACTATGGAAGATAGTAGAATAGAGATTTATAAAGAAATTCGGTCAAGGAGGTACGAGTTAGTCCAAAAAAGGCTATGAAGAGGAGAGGAATAGAAGGCAACCAAGAACTTAAGAATAGGTTGGCGAGAAGTGCAGTGCACAACATAAATTTGAAGACAATGTTATTTGTACAAATTGAAAAATGAGGAAAGGTGAATTTAATAAGCAAGCTGGAAAGAAGAGAAATATTAGAGGATGAAGGTAAGGATTCTTTCATAAACTATGCATTTCTTTGTAATGTAAAGCGGTTCGGTGGAAGGTGATATTCATGGTATTGACGATGGTACTACTTTGTTGTAAAAGGAAATTTACGATTGGAATGAAAAATCTATTATATATGGTGATTTTTTCTGTACGAGAAACAAAGAAGAATTAGAGATTGGTAGTTTTGATTGAAAAGGAAGAGGCATGGAAAAGACAATTTAGTGGCTTACATATTTGTAATGGAGAAAAAAGGAAGAATGAAAATAAGTGTGAAGGAAGGCTAAAGAAGAGAAGAGAACATAATTTTGAAATTAGACAACATTCGGTACAAAGTGAAGACAAATAATACTTTCGAGATGAGGAAATATGAAGGAGGATATGAAAATTTTGATATGTCTTATGCACATCAAAGGATGACAAATCGGAGAAAATGTGGAACGAGTTAATGGAAAAGCAGTAATATTTTTCTGATTTTGAATTATTAACTATTGAATGTGTTTTCAGATAAAAAGACAAACTATTCTTGGAGATATGTTTGCAAAAGTAAACATAAAGAGAAGTGTAAGTTTTGGAAATGTAGAAAGCTAATTGCTTATGGTAACAAGAAGATGAGAGAAGAAACTAGTTGACTCAAAAGTTCGGGATGAAGGAAGGAGAGTTGGTATAAGCTCTTATACAAGTTATTGAAGAAGACAAACAAGATTACGAGAGGATATTGAAATTAGGTCCACCAAATAAGATTTTGTTTTTAATCCAAGGAGGTTTGAATGCCAATATTTTATCTTGAGTTTGCAATTAAAAATTTGGATGAACAATTCAGTTATTATTTAATATGAATATATGAGAAGGTGGATCTGTTGCAGACCATTAAAATGATTTTAATATAGCTAGGCCAGCTACAGTGCTCATAGGGTAACTTTTATGATGAAGAGCTCATATTCTGTAAGCCATTTGCATGGAATGGTTTATTAATGTCCATTATTAACTTCAGACTATTCAGCTGGGATGATTGTTGTCGTGCACTTAGCGTGAAATGCGACGAAAGTTCAGCTGAGACACGGGGTACGTTTGAGTGCAAGAGTCTAGAAGGAGAAAGAATGAGCATTATCACAGAAATCAGAAAGGCATTCAGTCTGCATCTAGATAAGTGTGTCGTGAGTGCAAGAAAGGACAAAGATCGTAGATCTTCGAAAGGGAAAATAGGGAGATGCACAACAAGAAAATCATGAAGCAATGTGATGTGGGTGATGTGTTACAAGATGCTTTGATATCTTCTTTTCAAAATGTTAATGATTCTCGTAGATTTAGGGGCTTCATTCCATGCCACACCTGATAAGAAATATTTTCATGAATATGTTCAAGGAGATTTTGGACAAGTTCGTTTGGGTGATGATAAACCCTGTAAAATTGTTGGAATGGGTAAGGTTCTTGTAAAAAAAAAGAATGGAAACCAATGACTATTAAAGGAGGTAAGACATGTTCCATATCTGAAGAAAAATCTGATTTCAACAGGGCAGTTAGGCAGTGAAGGTTGTGTGACAACTTTCACAGATAAAACTTGGAAGGTCACCAAAGGAGCTTTGGTAATAGAAAAAGGCGAAAAGGTTGGTACATTTTATTTATGCAATGGTATTTCTAACTGTGTTAATGCTTTAACTTTAATGCTTTAACTCCAAAGGAGTACATGCAAGATTAGCTATTATCATAAAGCCGACACGAACGAGAAGGGGATAAGTCTTTTCACAAGGAGAAATTGTTACGAATGTTGATTTGGATTTCTGTGAGAATTGCATTTATGGAAAACAAAAGAGAGTCAGATTTCTCAGAGTTGGGAAAGAAAAGAAGAGTGAAAAATTGGAGCTTGTGCATACAGATGTATGGGGACCTGCTCAGGTATCATCTCTTGGTAGCTCTCGTTATTATGTTACTTTTATTAATGATGCAACTAGAAAAACATGGATTTATTATATTCAGAATAAATCTGATGTATTTGATACTTTCAAGAAATGGAAAGATTTGGTTGAGATTGAGACAGGAAAGAAGTTGAAGTGTCTTAGATCAGACAATGGAGGTGAATATTGCAGCAAAGAGTTTGATAGGTACTGTTCAGAGCATGGAATTTCATAGAGAGAAGACAGCCTCCCACCACCACAGAAAAATGGTAACAACATAGATCACGAGATACGTAGATTTTCTCATACTAGTTTATTGTAGATAATGATAGCCTATCTAATAAACAGTAGACCTTCAAGTCTCCTGATGGTGGTATGAGTGCGGTGAGATGGACAGTAAAAGGTAAATCCAATTTTTTTTAAAGCCTTGTTGTGAGGCCTACATTTAATAAAGAAAATAGTAGCTTCGTGGGAAAATCAGAAATATACCTTTATTGGATATGTTAATGACGGTTATTTCTTATATGATTATATGAAAAATCACAAAATTAGAGCAAAGATGTGATTCAATGAAATCTTGTATAAGAATAAACTGTAGAAAGAAACAGCAGGAATACACGTTTCTGATGAGATAATCAGTAGTAGTAACAACTAATAATAATCAACAACTGTTACACACATACACAGAATAGCACTGCATCTTAAAAGTGGTGTTAGAATATCTACCAGGATAAGTAGACCCCCTGAACGATACTCTCCTTCATTATATTATTTATTGTTGACTGATTCTGGTGAACCCGAATGTTATGAAGAAGCAATGCAGTTTGAAAGCAGGAAGAAGTGGGAGCTAGCCATGGAAGAAGATATGGACTCCTTAATGCATAACCAGACTTGGGACTTAGTCAGGTTGCCTGCAGGTAAAACTACATTGTAGAATAAATGGGTTTACAGGCTGAAGGAAGAAGATGGAGGAAAACAGAGGCACAAAGCTAGACTTGTGGTGAAGGGGTTTGCATAGAAGAAAGGTATTGATTTTGATGAAATATTTTCTCCTGTTGTTAAGATGACTTCAATCAGAACTATCTTAAGTCTTGTAGCAGCGGAAGATTTACATCTTGAACAATTAGATGTAAAGACAACATTTCTCCATGGAGATTTGGAGGAAGAGATATACATGCAACAATCAGAAGGATATGAGGTCAAAGGGAAAGAAAAATTGGTGTGCAGGTTAAAGAAGAGCTTGTATGGCTTAAAACAGGCTCCAAGGCAGTGGTATCTAAAATTTGACAAGTTTATGTCTGAACAAGGTTATACTAGATGTCACTCTGATCATTGTGTTTATCTAATAAGGAAAAATGATGGCAGCTATATTATATTGTTATTGTATGTAGATGACATGCTTGTTTCAGGGTCTAACATGCAGGAAATAAATGTGCTCAAAAGAAAATTGGCAAATTCATTTGCAATGAAGGACTTGGGAAGTGAAAAACAAATCCTTGGTATGAGAATAACTAGAGACAGGGAAAATCACAAATTAACATTGTCTCAGAATGAGTACATACAAAAGGTGCTGGAAAGATTTAATATGCAGAATGCAAAACCAATTAGTACACCTTTGGCTAGCCATTTTAAACTTAGTAAGGAGATGTGCCCCAAGACCCAAGAAGACATGGAAGATAAGTGTCTAAGTATGTATCAAGAGGTTGGAAGTTTAAGGTATGCAATGGTCTATTACACATGCAAAGGGGAGTTAAGTACATGAATAATCTGAGAAAAGAACATATTGATACAAAATGGACTCGTATTTGAGAAAATTACACAAATCAAGATTATGTTTGGTGGATCAAAATTTTCTTCTACAGTGGATATAAGGACAGATAACAGAGGAGCACTAATGCATTTGTCGCAGGGCGGGAACAACCTGCCGCTTGGGCTCAGCCAGTGTCATAGACCCTCAACAACGTAAGGTAGTATGCCGTCAGCACAGCCAGTCGATTTGGTTACAAAGGTTTATGGGTGAATTTGGTAAGAAGCATGATATGGGCACGTTATACAGTGATAGCCAAAGTGCCATTCATCTTGCAAAGAACTCAACATTTCATTCCAGGACTAAACACATACATCTCAAGTACCATTTCATACGATCAATATTGGAAGATGGAGAGTTGAAGCTGGAAAAGATACACACTAGCCAGAATCCTGCAGATATGCTAACAAAATTTGTAACCAGGGAGAAACTGAGAATGTGCTTAGTTTCAATTGGTCTTCAAGGATGACGATGAAGATGAGAAATAGCCAGGTCCAAAGAGGAGTCATTGTCTAGCAAATGAAGCAGCGGTGGAGTTGCTACAATCAGTCTCCAAGTGGGAGATTGTTGGGTGTGGAGCCTGATTATCTTGTTTACTTTGTATCACAGCATTGGACCCTTGTACCTTAATAGGGGCGGCAACGCCGCCCGAAATTTAATCGCTGCCGTGGGGGGTCCAGGGGGGGGGGGCACAGTGCACTTTGCTGGAGCCCCCACCCCCGGGCGGGGGCCCCGGGGGCAGCGTTCGAAAGCAAAACATGTAAAATTGCCTGTGGGGCATAGTAATTTAGTCATCCGGGTCGCCCATTATGGAGAGGACTGAGCCGGTAGAAGCTAAGGTTTATTTTAGGGTTTTTTTCCTAGGGAGTGTAACTCCCTCTCTTTTTGTATGAGGGTATTGTATCAGTGGGTCGCAGTGGCGCATGTGCAGATGGGAGATGAGGTGAGAATGCAGAGGATGGTTGCAGTGATGTTTTGTCTCATTTTGCTAGATAATAGAAAGGAAGGACTGACGCTTGGGCTACGGTCCACCCTCGTAACATCCGCCCTTCCTTTTTATCATCCAGCAAAATGAAGAGACACAACATACATCAGATCTATTGTAATATCCTCTATTCTCTCTCACAATCTCCCTATCTATTACTTGCTCTGAGAATACTCAGAAAATGCACAGTCATAATACAATACCCTCATACAAAGCAAGGGGTTGCCTTCTAGGGAAAAAACCCTAAAATAAAAATAACTTCTACCGTCAGATCATTTGCCTAATGAACGGACCAGATTGACTACAAATTACTATACTTTTACAAGGTACCTTTACATCTCATGAAGCGGGCGCTGCCCTCAAACCCCCGCGTGTGGGGGCTCCATAAAGCCGCCGGCCGCCCCCGGACCCCCATGGAAGCGACACTACCAAGGCTGCTAAGCCGCCCCTTTTAAGGTACAAGGGTCCAATGCTGTGATACAAAGTAAACAAGATAATCAGGCTCCACACCCAACAATCTCCCACTTGGAGACTGATTGTAGCAACTCCATCGCTGCTTCATTTGCTGGACAATGACTCCTCTTTGGACCTGGCTGTTTCTCATCTTCATCGTCATCCTTGAAGACCAATTGAAACTGAGCATGTTCTCAGTTTCTCCCCGGTTACAACTTTTGTTAGCATATCTGCAGGATTCTGGCTAGTGTGTATCTTTTCCAGCTTCAACTCTCCATCTTCCAATACTGACCGTATGAAATGGTACTTGAGATGTATGTGTTTAGTCCTGGAATGAAATGCTGAGTTATTTGCAAGATGAATGGAACTTTGGCTATCACTGTATAACGTTCCCATATCATGCTTCTTACCCAATTCACCCATAAACCTTTGTAACCAAATCATTTCTTTACTAGCCTTTGTAGCAACAACATACTCTGCTTCTGTTGTTGAAAATGCAACAACACTTTGGATTTTTGAAACCCAACTGACAGCTATTCCAACTACAGTAAATACATATCCTATAGTGCTCCTCCTGTTATCTCTGTCACCTGCCATATCTATATTAACATATCCCTGTAGAGCAATGTTTGAACCACCAAAGCATAATGCTTGATTTGTGGTACTTCTCAAATATCTGAGAATCCATTTTACTGCCATCCAATGTTCTTTTCTTGGATTATTCATGTACCTGCTTACAACTCCCACTGCATGTGCAATATCAGGCCTTGTGCAGACCATTGCATACATTAAGCTTCCAACTGCTGATGCATATGGAACTTTAGACATATAATCCATGTCTTCTTGGGTCTTTGGGCACATCTCCTTACTAATTTTGAAATGGCTAGCAAAAGGTGTACTAACTGGTTTTGCATTCTGCATATTAAATCTTTTCAACACCTTTTCTATGTACTCATTCTGAGACAGTGTTAATTTGCAATTTTTCCTGTCTCTAGTTATTCTCATACCAAGGATCTGTTTTGCAGCTCCCAAATCCTTCATTGCAAATGAATTTGCCAATTTTCTTTTGAGCACATTTATTTCCTGCATGTTAGACCCTGCAACAAGCATGTCATCTACATACAATAACAATATAATATAGCTGCCATCATTTTTCCTTTTCAGATAAACACAATGATCAGAGTTACATCTAGTATAACCTTGTTCGTACATAAACTTGTCAAATTTTAGATACCACTACCTTGGAGCCTGTTTTAAGCCATACAAGCTCTTCTTTAACCTGCACACCAATTTTTCTTTCCCTTTGACCTCATATCCTTCTAGTTGCTGCATGTATATCTCTTCCTCCAAATCTCCATGGAGAAATGTTGTCTTTACATCTAACTGTTCAAGATGTAAATCTTCCACTGCTACAAGACTTAAGATAGTTCTGATTGAATTCATCTTAACAACAGGATAAAATATTTCATCAAAATTAATACCTTTCTTTTGTGCAAACCCCTTCACCACAAGTCTAGCTTTGTACCTCTGTTTTCCTCCATCTTCTTCCTTCAGCCTGTAAACCCATTTATTCTGCAATGTAGTTTTACCTGCAGGCAACCTGACTAAGTCCCAAGTCTGGTTATGCATTAGGGAGTCCATCTCTTCTTCCATGGCTAGCTCCCACTTCTTCCTACTTTCAACCTGCATTGCTTCTTCATAACATTCAGGTTCACCAGAATCAGTCAACAATAAATAATATAATGAAGGAGAGTATTGTTCAGGGGGTCTACTTATCCTGGTAGATCTTCTAACACCACTTTCAGGTGTTTGAGGTGCCTGTTGCTGTTGTGGTGGTTGTTGCTGCTGTGGTTGTTGATTATTATTATTTTCAGGCACCTTTACTTTTTCAAATATCTCATCAAGAACCGCGTATTCCTTGCTTTCTTTTTCCTGTTTCTTTTCCTGCAACTGATTCTTATACAAGACCTTTTCATTGAATATTACATCTTTGCTCCTAATGATTTTTTGATTTTCATAATCATATAAGCGATAACCAAAATCATTAGCACCATATCCAATAAAGGTATATTTCTTTGATTTTGCCTCAAGCTTTGTTCTGTTTTCTTTATTAATATGGACAAAGGCCTCACAACCAAAAGGCTTTAAAAAAGAGTAGTTTACCTTTTTACCTGTCCATGCTTCCTCTGGAATACCACCATCCAAGGAACTTCAAGGCCCTCTGTTTATTAGATAAACAACAGTATCTATAGCATCTGCCCAAAATTGTAAAGGCAATCCTGCATGCAATCTCATGCACCTTGCACGCTCCATGATTGTTCTGTTCATCCTTTCTGACACACCATTTTCTTGTGGTGTTTTTGGAACTGTCTTCTCTCTACGAATTCCATGCTCTGAACAGTACCTATCAAACTCTTTGCTGCAATATTCACCTCCATTGTCTGATCTGAGACACTTCAACTTCTTTCCTGTCTCAATATCAACCAAAGCTTTCCATTTCTTGAAAGTATCAAATACATCAGATTTATTTTGAATACAATAAATCCAAGTTTTTCTAGTTGCATCATCAATAAATGTAAATAATAGCGAGAGCCCCCAAGAGATGATACCTGAGCAGGTCCCCATACATCTGTATGCACAAGCTCCAATTTTTCGCTCTTCTTTTCTTTCCCAACTCTGAGAAATCTGACTCTCTTCTGTTTTCCATAAATGCAATTCTCACAGAAATCCAAATCAACATTCTTCAAACCTGGCAACAAATTTCTTGAGTGAAGAATCTTCATCCCCTTCTCATTCATGTGTCCGAGCCTATGATGCCATAATGCTGCATCTGCTCCTTTGGAAGTTAAATCATTAACATAGTTAGAAATACCATTGCATAAATACAATGTACCAACCTTTTCGCCTTTTGCTATTACCAGGGCTCCTTTGGTGACCTTCCAAGTTTTATTTGTGAAAGTTGTCACACAACCTTCACTGCCTAACTGCCCTGTTGAAATCAGATTTTTCTTCAGATCTGGAACATGCCTTACCTCCTTTAGTAGCCATTGGTTTCCATTCTGTTGTTTTACAAGAACTTTACCCATTTCAACAATTTTACAGGGTTTATCATCACCCAAACGAACTTGTCCAAAATCTCCTTGAACATAGTCATGAAAATATTTCTTATCAGGTGTGGCATGGAATGAAGCCCCTGAATCTACAACCCAAGAATCAGTAACATTTTCGAAAGAAATAATCAAAGCATCTTGTAACACATCACCTGTCACATTTGCTTCATGATTGTTTTCTTGCTGTGCATCTCCTTCTTTTCCCTTCCGAGATCTACAGTCTTTCTTTAGGTGTCCTTTCTTTCCACATTTCCAGCACACTATCCCCGATCTAGACTTGGATTTGCCTTTTCTTGATTTACTGTGATATCCTAAGCTCTTTCCTCTTTCCATTCTCCTTCCCCTAGACTCTGCACTCAAAGCATTACCTGATGTCTCACCGGAGCTTTTCCGTCGCATTTCCTCGCTAAGGATAGCACCAACAACATCATCAAACTTTAAAGTACTAGATCCAGAGACAGAGTTACTAATGGCCATTACTAAACCATTCCAACTCTCTAGCAATGAGCACAAGAATAACAGAGCTCTAACTTCATCATAAAAGTTTACCCCTACAGAACTTAACTGACTGGTAACTGTATTAAATTCATTTAAATGGTCTGCAACAGATCCACCTTCCGACATCTTCATATTAAATAGTCGTTTCATAAGAAATACCTTGTTTGAGGCCGAGGGTTTTTCATATAGTTTTGCCAACGTTTGCATCAAACCCTCTGTTGTTGTTTCCTTCGAAATATTGAAGGCGACTAACGCCGCAAGGCACAACCGTACTGTTCCGAGTGCCTTTCTATCGAGAATGTTCCATTCCGCGTCTGTCATGGCCGCCGGCTTCTTTGTTTTTCCGCTCAATGGTAGGTACAGATCTTTCTGATACAGATAATCTTCCATCTGCATCTTCCACAGCGGGAAGTTTTGGCCGTTAAATTTCTTGACCCTAAACTTAGCATCTTCCGCCATTGCTCCCACTCGAACCAGGAACCCTTCTTTCCTACGAGTTTATCAGCCAAATATACCTTCGGCTCTGATACCAGTTGTTAGAAAATTAAATATTACAGAGCAATGCAACACATAAAATATGCAGAAAATACAAGCACACAAAACACATAAAAACCAGAGAGACACAGATATACGTGGTTCACCCAGTTTGGGCTACGTCCACCCCGAACAGCCAGTCCTTCCTTTATATTATCCAACAAAATGAAGAGACAAAACCTACAGCAGATCCGCTGTAATATCCTCTGTTCTCTCTCACAGTCTCCCTCTCTGTTTCTCGCTCCGAGAATACACTCATAATACATAGCCGCAATACAATGCCCTCATATATACAAGGGGGTTGCCTTCTAGGGCAAAAAACCCTAATCTAAACATAACTTCTACCGTCAGATCATTTGCCTAATGAACGGCCCAGATTGACTAGAAATTACTATACTTTTTACAAGGCAATTTTACATCAATTTTGAGCTTCGGGGGTGATGCCCCCGAAAACCCCCACCAGGGGGGGGCTCCGAAAAGCGCTACCCCCCCCCTAGACCCCCCACGGCAGCGATTAATTATAGGCGGCATTGCCGCCCCTTTTAAGGTACAGGGATCCAATGTTGTGATACAAAGTAAACAAGATAATCAGGCTCCACACCCAACATATTCGTCTTCAAAAATGCAAAACCTACCAAACTTTCATGTTTTTGCCTCGTTTTTGCCTCGCCGCCGTGTGTTTACTAGTCTTGGGAGATCACATTTTTATAGGGAAAATGAGCACCATTTTGGAACTGAGGTATATTTGGAAACTAGACTCCGTAGATATTTCCAATGAGCTATCATGGATATTATTTCTGACACCGGAAGGCATGCAAAACTAGCTTTGAAACATGCTTTTTTCAGCAGACGTCGTATGTTTACCAGGAAATTTCCAATTTTCATAGTCTTCAGCAATTTTTCTCCAGTTTGAAAATTCACCTTGGGAAATGAGAAATGACTAATGTAAATGGTCAAGATGAATTTAAAAGTCATGTTTTTACTTTTATCTAGGGTAGATACATTAGGTAAGTCAATCAGTTCGGGTCTAATGAATTAGTTCTTAGAGATAGGAATGAGTCACTTTTCTCATCCTACACTCTAGCTTTTAGTTCAAATTTTCATGTAACAGCTCCCTCACCTCATGGATTCGACCCCTGAGGATGAGAGGAGGTGGCTTGAGGTATATTTAGTTCAGGTTTTCAGAGGGGTTGGAGGTGGGCATCAGTTTGAAAGTTTGTGTATTGATCAAGAAACATTTTGGCCTAGATATTAATGACAAATTGCAGCTATTTCTTTTGGATTCATGTGGTATGAATGTTTGCCATATTTTTTTCTCTGTGATCATTTGTATGAATGAATTGTAAGATCATAAACCTTTTCATGTCTATGATATTCTTAATTTCAAGTTGAAAGGCATAATTCATGTTTTTCATGCTTTGTTTTGGGGAATTTTGCATAATTTGTCCATTTTCTTCAGTTTAGGGAGAATTAATCTCATATGCTCTTCCTAGCTCCACCGGTCTATTCATCTCACCTAAATCGCCTTTAAGTGTTAAACCTTCCTAGCTACCTTGCCCCATCAAATGGATTGCAATTTAATCTCATTGGCCTAATCTAGTCCCCTTGACCTAATCCTCGTTTCAGTGAGCCCAACCCCAAATCAGAACAAACCCTTGCACTCATTATCTAGCCTAAAACCTTTTCATCCAGCCCTTGGCTATGATTTTAGTGGAGAGAGCCCTCCGACTCGTAGGGCTAGACACCAAGTCAAAAGCTTGGTTTGTGGTTACCTCTCGTTGGGATTCCTTCCTCATCCTTGGGAATCCAAAGGTAGTGATAACAAGTTGGTTACTCTTCTATTAATATGGAGCATACCTCGATGCCTCCTGCACCATCACATGATATTATATGGTGCTCATTATTCATGCTACAAAGTCACTCTTGTGTCATGATATTATGTGTTCAAGGGAAGTATGAGCCTGTGTTGACCATCTGCAGTAGCCTGTCGACATTTTTGAGTCGGACATCCCTCTGTCAGTTGTACTTCATTGCCTTATGACTTCATCCACACATCACATCATCTTGGTATGTTCCATGTCGATTGATGGGGGATACATTAAGGCCCTTGTTCAATGGATATTCTCCTGTCGACTTCAGATCATTATCCAAGAGATTAATCTAAGAACCAGTAGTACCTTGGAGATTGAAATCCTCAATGGCAGGCTTCCTCATGATAAAAAATGGCTTTACATCATTATATCCTGATTGGTCGAGTTCACTGCTGTTCGATGCCATCTCATTATTCACAGTTAGTGGACTATACTAGGTACCTTGGGGTCCATTTTCCTCATTGGTGGATTCCCTCGTGTTTGTTACTAGTTTACCTCATTGGTTGGTAATAAGGTGGTTTTTACCTTGTTCGACCTCAGATCATATATTTGCATGTGTATATTCGTACCATTGGGGTTATGTCGAAGACCCTAGGTTAGGGACATCTCAGTCTTATATGGAATCCTTCTCATGCTGCATTGGAGTTATGTATCATTTATGTACTTTGAGGGTTTGTCTAGAACACTTCTATGACTGTCATGTGTACATAGTCCTATTAGGGTCCCATAATAATAGGGTTGATAAAATTTTGAATTGAATTTGACAAGTCTTGTAAATATGTACATACCTTGCTTTCTGCAAGTTGTTTTCCCATATTTAAAAAATGAAAAAATAATAAAAATTCAAAAAGAGGGTAAAAAGTCCTAAAAGAAATATCAAAGGACTTAGAAAATACAAACCCAAAAAGAAAAGAAATAAGACCTGAAGAGCAAGTTCTCAAATGCCAATTACTTTTACTTTTACCGCAAGAATAATGATTATGTGCAGAGTGTCAATAAGTTCCATAATCCATGATCGCTAAACATTTTACTCTTAACTTTTCATATGTTTTCATCATGTTTTAGATAGGGAATAAAGATTTGTCAAACAAATTTAAACTTGACAAACCCAGATAAAATAGAGATTAAGGAGGGAGCTCAAAATTTTAATCACGAGTTGATCGTAGCACAAGTTAGACTCCTGTATAGTTTTATGTTTGAAAGAAAACATTTTTAAGGTTGCAAGCTTAAATGCACCTATAAATTGAAGAAAAAATGTTAGAAATAAAGTTGGGTAGGTAGAAAGCAGTTGAGAAATCATGTAAATAAGACATCATGGGGAAAAATCACTAATTTCCCCTCCCCTATAGGTATTCAGTATTCTAAAATTTCAGTCAAAAAGGGTCAAAGCATTTCTCTGACTTTTGTTGGGACCGGATCCAAGGCTCGATGACTGGTTAGTTAAAAATATTGAATTCCTACCTTAAACCCTCATTCATCAACATTTACCCTTCATTCATACATCAAAACCCCTTTTTCCTAAGTAAAGGCACATTTTTACATAGTAAAATTGTAACCCTAAAATAATTAACTTCATTCTTTTCAAAAACATTCATAAAACCCTCAAAATTACATTTATCCTAAGTATTAGTGAAATAATATAAAATATGAGCAATGCTTTATTTTTCACATTTTACTTAGAGATAACATGTGTTTTTCCATTTCACTACCCTTTTCATATTAACTTTTAACCTATTTTTATTAAATCCCTAATTTACCCTCCCATACATATTAATTCCCCTATATCTAAATAACCCCCAAATACCCACTATTTTAAATTTTAGACCATAATTTATTATCCTCACGTGCATGAAATAAAAACCCCACCTATAAATCCTCTGGTCTAAACCTATCTCTATTGAAATACCCTGCCCCTATAGTTTTTAAACTATTCAAAAGGTTAAAAATTATATAAATATAACCGCACCTGTGTATGTATTATTGAAACATTTTTATAAATGTTTTAAATAAAAAATACATTACATTACACCCCCCACCCCCCCGCGCCTATATTTGTATAACCCAAGATTTGTTTAATTAAATCAATGTCTATTCATAGAGTTCAAAACCATTCCCCGCCACATATAAAATCCCAGATTCCACTACTCTTATCCCAACCCAACTCCTAAACTAATCTAGATCGTTCGCGTTCAACTTCTCGCATCCGACTTCGCTGACATCCCAAATCGCATGGAATAGATGCGCGTTAACCCAACCACCAAACCTACGAGAAATGGGTGGTTTCCCATTGACATCTCTCCTCCATGTGCCCTTCAATCATTGGATCGCATGGGTTAAGCCAAAAATTGCTTACCACCCAATCTTTATGCGATAACCAGTCTAGTTTTACCCTTTAAATTCCAAAACCGCTCCTCCCGCCTGATGCGACCTTCATTCTTGATGTCCGATTAATACGACCAAGATACATAATAAACCTTTGAAAATATATTCATTTCATATCATTCTTGCACATTTAACCCTATTCAAAGTTTCCCCGACTGTAAAAACATAATTTTTAGCCATTTTTCGCCATTTTTATGCCTGAAACCTGCAAATATTTGCCTAGCAAACCTCTGAAGACTGTTGAGGAGCTGCACATCGCTCTAGAAAATTCATAGAAGTTTCCAACTTGTTCAAAGAACCTCAAGAAACTCTTCCAAAAGTCGATACCTTCATTACAACAGGTATTTTTCTTAAAAAATTGAACCTGGAATCAGTTAAAAGACCTTTTTACAGAACAAACAGTTTCAGAGTTTTTAAAAATCAATTAAAAATGACCTAAAAATTCTCAAAAACAGGCCAAAATCTGGCAAATTTTTCCCAGAAACCCCTTTTCCATGTTGCGCACAATTCTTGAAGAAATCGGTTAGTTTTCACAATTTATTAGTCTATTTCAAGCCTTGAAATAAGCCAGAAAACCTCTGCAGGTACCCAAAACCCTCTGTGATCCTTTTCAGCCCTATTCCCATTAAAAATATTCAGAAAACCCTTGTTTTATGTTTCAAACTAGTTCTAAAGCCTCCAAACCTCTTTGACAGGCCTGATTGAACAAAAAACCCAAAGAGAAACCTATACTTTTCCAAATTTGCACAATTAAGCCTCTGCTAAAGAAAATTACTTCTACAAACTATCTAAGCTTGCAGAAGTAGATCAAAATGCCTAAAAAACAGAGTGCAA
Source organism: Pinus albicaulis (assembly GCA_034641835.2). Classification (NCBI taxonomy): domain Eukaryota; kingdom Viridiplantae; phylum Streptophyta; class Pinopsida; order Pinales; family Pinaceae; genus Pinus; species Pinus albicaulis. Next base: position 1,148,263,664 of record CM076578.1, read on the forward strand.
GCAAGCCTGAAGGTTCTAAAGCACCTAAACTTACCCTTGCCATGACTTTAAACATTTTTATTGTTGTCAATCCATTACAACCCCCAGTTGTTGATATTGAACACATTCCCCTAGCCGATACTGATTACAAAATAGAAAGTCCCATAGTTGAATTCAACCTGCTAGATATCCATAACTAGTGCTATGAGAAGTCTTTAGATTATCATGAAGAGGTTCATGTTTAGGAATCCAATTTACCCAAATATGTAGTCCCATTGACTCACCCTTGTCAGGAGATCATCAGATTGTGTCAGCAGTACTATATTCCTAAACAAAGAGCTATTGTAAATGCCAGTAAAGAAGTCCTATTTACCATCACTGCAGATTCAATTAACCAAATGTTGCAGCTTCAACCTGACCCCCAAGAAATCCCTTTGTCTATAGAGGCCCTCACTAAGATATATATTAGCCTAGATTTTCCCAAAAGGTTCATGATTTTTCAGACTTTTATGCCTCTGCATGTAGAAATTTCCAAGTTAAATCCTCCATATTCTATTGCTAAATTCCCTGAACGATCAAGACATGTAATTTCCATGCTCTCTTTCATACTTGGATATTTCACTGGTGAACACACTGATGAATCCATCTTGGGATTCTTGTCCACCTTTTCTCCAGGTTAACCACCTTCAGTAATATTTTATTATGTTGGTTTTATTACTGATAATATTCATTATCAATTGAAAAATTTTCCAATAGAGGGAGTGTTTATATATACCTCCTACTTTTTCCATGCATTTCTTTACTTCTAATCAGATAATTTTCCAATCACTCTTCAAAAACTTGACATAGATTCAAATCCTCTATCTATCATTTTTTGGACATCATTTCTGATAAAAGAATGTACAGATTTCAGTTATTCAAAGTTTGATGATCACCATGTTGACCAAGACAGAGCAGCCTAGAATAAATGAGGAAATGAAGAAGATATTGCAGTTATCAGAGAAGAGTAAGGTTGGTGACTAGTATTTATATAAGAAATATATTGAAATCAAAGTCTTTGGGTCAAACTTGTTACCTTACAAGTTACCCAAACATCCTTCAATGAGGATCTTTGCCTTGGAGTATATCAGACAGATCCTAAACTCTGATTCAATCAATTTCATGGTAGCTAAGAAGAAAACCCAATTCAAACTTAAGAATCAAATTGGGCCATTCATTGCAATCATAGGGATGCAGAAAAAAAAGTATCAAATCGACTATTGGAATATAAATTTGAAGAGAGTTTCCCTTGGAATTATGATCCATAAGGGATCTTGAGCAAGCTAAGGGTTAAATGCAAATTAACACCCTTTATACATGAAGCTAAACCATAAATAGAAAATTTTTCCAATCAGATTGAATGGATTGAAAACACATTAATAGATGCAGTGAACAAAGGTAATACCAATCATACCTTAGAGACTGCAAATCAGCCATAGAATTCCATCAAAAGAATAAGGGAAGAAGGAGCCTATGTGGAAGAGACTACAACAGAAACAAAGTTCAATATCATTTATAACAAAAGGCCTAAATTAGATACAGCAGGAAAAGGAAAAGTGACAATAGATGTGGAAGAAACAGAGCCTTTAAATACCAACACAGATTTTCCAGAGATAAATGTAGCTACTGTAATTATCAATGAGCCAAATTAGAATAATGAAGACACACAGTTAATGGAAAGGCAACAAAGCATGGAGACTTCTTCCTCACAGGTAGCCAAGGAAAATGATTTGGATATAAAAGAGAAATATAAGCAGATCAAGCTAAATAATGAGGAAATCAAAACTAAAATTTATTCTCAGTTCTTGAAACAAAAGCCAGGTAATCAAAATAGATTCGTATCAACATTTGATTACTCAAGTAAAAAATTTATTATGTCAGTATTATAGCCCAAAGTATCAGTTCCAAAGACAGTTGTTGACTATAAGAAATTTTATCTAGAAGTAGCTACAGACAGTATTCATGAATTAGATCAAATAGAGTTTCACAAGAAAAGCTCAGAGATGTTGTATTCCACAGTTACTACAAAATCTATGAGTGCTCAAAAGCTACAAAATACCTTCTCCAATATGCAAGATCAAATGAAGATGGATAAAGATTCATTATATGCTAAGGATCTAAGGATAAAAACCTTAGAAGAATTAGTATTACAGGTAGGATATGATCATACTAACATCAAAGCAGCAGAAACATTGGTGAAAAATAAAAATGAGGATATAACAGCCTTGAGGAAACAACTCAAGCTTTCTCAAAGTGAGCATCCTCAAACAAAGGAAGTCATATAGGAACAAAAGGAAAAATATGAAATGATGAGTTTAATTCTTCAGTTGATAGCCCAGATTAAGGAAATGGAAATACATATGGACAAACTTGTCCAAGAAAAAGAGATAATGAAAGAACCAGTGATTCCTACAATCATTCCAAATATCATTGTAGCAGTGCCTTCAAATTTAGGAGAAAAGTTGGCACCCAAAGAACCACTGGCTACTGCAGTGCCAATGACTTCTTCCACAACATCAGCCACTGAATCTTCTACAAAAGAAGTACAACCTACTGATGAGGCCAGCAAGATAGTGAAAGAAATTGAAGAGATGTCTTTAAAGACAAATGAGATTAACAGATTGACAAAAATGGTTGAAAATCTTGAAAAGTCAAATAAATTAGCCCAGGTAAATGCTAAGATACATGAAAAAAATGCCAATAGATTGAGTGAAGAGTTAAAATAGTTGCAAAAATAATTAACTCTGAAGGATCAGATATCATACATCAAAAATCACCTTTGGAATAATATCATTGAAGCCATTCATGATGTATGGCCTTCAATTTAGGTAATTTTTGAGCAAAGAGAATTATTATTAGCAGCCCAAGTAGAAATCCAAAAAACTCAAACTGATTTGGCTGACAAACTAGAGCAGGTTGTAAGGCTAATCAATTTCCTTAACAACAAAAATAGACAAGAATTGGAAGAGCTCAAAATAACAGACGGAACAACAACTTTCCTAGAAATTAGGAAAGTCACAACAAAGAGAAATTTGATGAGGCAACTTGAAGAAAAGTGTGAAGGCATGAATACTTCAATAACCAGGTTCATGGTTAAATTCACAAATTTGAGGCAAAAAGGACTTCCCGATATCATGGTTATTAATGATAAATTGATGCCTCAAAATGATTATGACAAGAAGATAAGAGAATTTTCCAAGGAACAAGTAAATAAACCAACAGGTCAAGGCATCCCCATAGGAAAAGTGTTACTGAAAAGTTTTGAAGATTTATTTTACTTACAGTATGAGATCAAACACTTTTTTGTCATCAAGCCAACCTTTGCTAGATATACAGAGGCTGATGAGAATTTTAGGAAATTAAAGAATATTCGAATTCCTAAAAATGAGGATTAGCAGTCACTTACTAATTGTTTATGAAGGATAGAATACTAGCAGGTGAAAAGAAGAAAGAAAGTTGTTTTCTAAATTACAGCCAAATCAGATTTTATTTACAACAGTAAACATTTTTTGCATAAGAGTTAAAGAGTATCAGTGAATAAAGATTATCCGAGAAAGAGTATCAGACAAGGCAGATCAGATTCAAAAAATATCTAAAGGCCAGTAAAGAGGACACCAAGGTAGCCAGCTGCCTTATCCTCAAAACTGTTTCTATTTATTTTGGATAAAATAGGACAACTTGCTGATTTGTTAAGCAACTCTCTCTATTTTTATTGTAAAGATATTTTATTTTCCTAAGATAATTCCTAGAAGTCTTCTAGGATATTTTGTAAAACATTATGTATAAATACTTCATATTTAGAATTATTTTGGTGTGGAATAAAATTGTTGGGATTGTTATAGTCATTTCTTCTTGGACTTTAAAGCTTTTGTGTGTCGAAACTTCTAGTAGCAAGATGGATCAAAGAAAATTGGCATCATACTTCAGGATTCCTGTGATGAGCTATTTGGAGTGAAGTATTTTCTTCATTTGTCATTGTTTCCTTTCTTTGTTACATGCATCCATTTATGTTTATGCTAAATCTGAATGTATAACTAGAAGTATTGCTACAGGATTTGTTAAGAGCACCCTATTTTTAACTAGTTATCATTTATATGTTTTCCTTTGATTTCCAGTGTAGGGAAACCTTAATTGCTCCCTCTCTCATTTGACTTCTTCCTACTACTTATTTTTCCATATTTAAGGATTGTTAAGTGCCCTCTAACCCTATCATACCACCTCACAAAAACAACTTTCCAAAATCTCCAAGGGTTATCTATCTTGCCCTGAAGACATTTGATCTTTTTCTCCCTTGATCCGAGTCTTGTTTCCTTGATTTTGACTCCATATCCCAATGGAAAAATAGATTTCCCTATCTTGTTATCACCAAAATAGGACCCTGACAGGTTGTTGATCAGACTACCTTCGATGTAATTCTTTCAAACCAGACTTTTAATTGAGGCTTAGCCTCCTCAGCCTGAGAGGGCTCTCTCAAGGGGGTTAATGATATTGATTAATGATAATATAGATGGCTAACTCTATCTTGGTTTTGTGTGTTTATAGGTTGAAAAGATAAAGGCTTGCTACCATTGGGCTATGGAGTCAACAAGTCAATAAATTCAATGGCTAGGTTTCTTGACATGAAAGCTGAGGCAAATGAGGTTCTTAAACAAAGATAATTCACTCAATAACATAGGTCAAAATAGTCATCCCATTAATAAAGGAATTTAGAGCATAGGCTTATGAATTCTGAGTAATAGTAACACAATCTACTGCTGATGGATCAAAGGTGATTTACTCACAAGATTCAGAAAAGAACACAATCAACTCATTACTAAAGGAAGTCAGAGCATAAGATTATGAATTCTGAGTAATAGCAATGAGATCTACTGCTAAACACAATCATTCCATTACTAAAAGAAAACAGAGCACATGATTGTGAATTTTGAGTAGTAGCAATGTAATCTAATGCTAGTGGTTCTGAGGTAAAACACAGTCATCTTATTGTTAAAGGAAGTTAGAGCATTAGATAATGAATTTTGAGTAATAAAAATAAGATCTACTGCAAATGGTTAAAGCAAGATAAAAATCAAAGAAAGATTAAACCTCATCAAAACTCAGATTTATACAAGAAAAAATTCTTTGTATTGCTGATTGTATTCCTTCACATAAAGCAGCAGCTGGGCCAAAAAGTCTCCAACCCTTTGCTAATTCGACCTCTTGCTTCATATATAGCTTTACAACCTTGGATTCTATGATCCACCATAAGAGGAATTCAAATTCCTATCCTTGACACCTATTCTAACCATAAAACAGACTTATTAATTACAAAATGACAGCTTGACTGTCTTTAAAAAGTCCTAATTCAAGTAGGACTAAAACTCCTAAAACATGTTTCAACAACCTTATATAAACCATAAATTATTCCTTTGCCACCTGTAACCTCATGAGGTCGAATTTGGTGATGCCTCCAGCCTTGCTATGAACCCTACTGTTCCATGACCTAACTGCCCTGAAAACAAGGAAATCAGTTTTCTGCAATTATGACTTTACCTTTATTAATGATCTTTGAACCCTTTTGCTGGAAAAATTTACCTTTTGAGACAAGTAACATGTATTATCACTTCTATAGAACCATGCCTTTCCACCTGTACAAAAATTAAGCCTTCTTAAAGAGCATAAGAAGGGATGATATAGCTGCGCTATGAAAAGAGCAGTGTTTTCGTAGCACAAGATATGTATCTTTGTAAAACTCTCTTAACATCCTCTTACTTTTGTCTTGACAACTGAATTCTTATCTGTGAGCCTTTTCCATCCTTTAGCAGCAACAAAATTCAAAAACCAAGTGTTTTTACCTCTTAAAACCTTAACAAAATGTGCAAAACTGCACCTACAGCAGTTTCGTAGCATGCTACGAAACTGCTGTGCATGTCACCTACACAATTTTTTTTTTTTTTAAATCTCAGTTTTTTAAACTTCTTACCCTTCTTCCATGATGTATTCAAGCTTTAATGATCAACATAAATCATCTCTGAACTACTTTCAAAAATTGAAATCTTTCTCCATAACCAAAACTGTATTAGGAAATGTAATTTTACTGCTATGTTTTAGCTGAAAAATAGGTGTTGGGACAGAGCTTTTATCTCCTCATCAAAAGTTTATTTTGAAAAACTGAAGTAGGTTTTTGGAGACCACTCTGTGCTGAAAAAAATCTCTCTTTATTTTTTGTAAGGCCTCTCCTACTGCCCAAAAATTGTCTTTGAACATTAGGTGTAAACTGGAAAATTCTGATTTCGGAAAATATCGCTTTAAATAATGCCCTGTATCTCCCAACTGGTAACAATTATGAAGAAAATGAGATAGGTTATTGTAGCTGAAGATTATATGAAGACAAACCTCCTTCATAATTACAAAATACTTTTCCCTGTGGCCAGAAACTGATCATGAAGTTGACTACTAAAAGAAGAAAACAAAATTTTTCTCTCAATGACTTTCAACTGTTTTCGTAACGCAATTTGAGTCATCAATTTCTCCCACTTCATAATTAATTTGAAGAAACTGAAAGTGGTTTTTGTATTTCAGTATGTTAGGAAGAAAAACCTCTTTCAGGTTTCAAAAATAAGTTTTTAGTTGCTCAGGAACCCCTCTGGAAAAAAACTACTAAAAGCAGAAAACATGGTTTTTGATGGAAAAAAAAGGTTGCTTCAGTGGTTTCGTAGCACGCTACGAAAATAACAACATTTTCGTAGCGCAAAAGCATTTTTTTACACTGCGCGCGCTACGAAAACGTGGTTTTGTGGCTTATTCAGAATTTTTTTTCAAAAAGACTAAAAACATGGTTTTCAAAATGTGGTATGAGACCTCTAAAGAGTAAAACAGGGTTTGTAAACTTTATTTGATGATGGAATGAGACTTGTAACCCATGACTTAGACCCTATAAAACATAAAATGACCTAGAGACCTGTTAACACCATGACTAGAACAAGGGTTTTAAAATATGGCTTCTAAACAGAAAATGAAACTTTAAACCATGGAATGAGGTGGTCAAATTTTATTTGGAAATGAGAATGACAAAATTGAGATGAGATGACTCAAAACCTATTATAATACCATGACTAGAAACAAGGTAAAATTTCCAAAGTTTAGAAAAAATTTTGAGATTCTTACTATCCATCCTTTCAAGTGATTTTTCCCACCAAATCTATCAAAACCAAACCAAAGCTGCACTTTCATAACTAGCCTAATATTCACAAAATTAAAACAAAGTTAAAATTTAAAAGAGAGAGCCCTCTCTGAACCCTAAGAAGGCTAGATCCTAGAGTTTGAAGTAGGTTTGTGGTTACCTCTAGAATTCTTTGACTAAAAACCAAAATTACACAACTTAAGAATTACTAGAGTGATAACATTACTAGCGTCCATACTGGGGAACTAACCAATCCTCAGTCTTAAAACTAGTCTTAAAGAAAATATTTTTATACATCCTTTTACTTTAAGATTGCTTTTATAAGTTGTGTATATTGAAAAAATTAATTCTGGCTTCTAGGAATGTTTATTATACCAGGTCTAACCCAGATCCTAAGCCTGCAGTTATAGTAGACAACCCAGACCGAATTGGTAAAAAGAAAAAACAGTCAGAAAATTTAGAAGCTGAAGTATCATTAAAAAGAGTCAATTCATTACCACAAGAGTTAGTAAGTATGCAAGATATTTATTTTGATCTGAAATTCGAGCATTCTTTATTTAGAAGAAAATCTGAAAGTGATCTTAAAACTACTGTTTTAGACCCTGTTTTCATTTCATTTTTGAATACAAAACATAAATATATTACAGCAGATTTTAAAACATAGAAAGTTCAAGATCAGACTAAAATTGAACAACTTAATCTTACTATTCTCAAAGATATTGATGAAGCTATTGAATTAGCTCAATTTTTGACCTATGCAAACAAACCTCCAGTTTCTTAGTTGCATACCACAATAATACCAGCTAGAGATTCATCTCTATATGTTGTTACATCATTTATAAATTCCACTACCAGCTCATCTACAGATCCATTTATCCCTAGATTACCTTTACAACCTAAAGTACTATTTCCACCACTCACTTCATCCACTATATCCATCACTTCACCTTTTGATTTCTTAAATACATCATCCTCATTCCCTAGTAGTTCCATATACATTCCAGTTTCATTTCCCAGCACTTCAACTACAACCTTTAGTTCATCTGCTATTATTTCCAGCACAGCTCCAAGCAGTTCTACTTTACCTCCTACCCAAGCTAAGCTTCAAGCTATGGCTGCTAGATATGCTCCCCTAGTCTTACCACAACAGCGTCATAACATGCCTCAAGACTACCCAAATAAAATACCACTGTTTGATGGCACTACCCAATACACTTCTCAGCAACACTTTACTAAGATGACAGACTTCTTTGAAATTTATGAGATTGATGACTCAAATGTTCAAATGAGGCTATTCCACAAAGTTTGACTAGAGAAGTTAAGAGGTGGTTTAACGATTTAGCTGCTAGTATTGTAATTGATTTAGCTGTGTTTCATAGATTGTTTTTAAATAAATGGGAAAAGAAAAAGACTCCCCTCCAAATATTTTCTGAATTTGATTCCATGAAAAGAGCTCCAAATGAGCCAGTCCAAGATTACTACACCAGACATAATAGTGTCTATAATTCTATCCCTGCAAATCTTAAACCTACCCCTTATTTTGTTCTGCTCAAATTCCCTGATGGATTTGATGCATATATGGCTTACCAATTAAGGGAAAGAGATGCAAACACCCTAGAAAAATTGCAAACATATGCTGTTAGTGTAGAAGTAAACATTTTAGCCAAAAAAACTAGACTCAGAAATGAAAGAAGAGTGACCATTAAAGAAGAAACTGCCAATTCAGACACAAAAATAGATGTGATAGCTAAAACCTTAGAAAGGGTGATGGATAGACTAGATAATATAGAGAGAAGACCTCAGTGGGATAACCAACAACAAATCAGAAATCCTAAATTTAGAAAAAACATAAATTCTGAAAAAGCAAAAGAAACAGCCCCAGACCAAACAATAAGGCCCCCATTCCAAGAGAACTATGCTGAAATCTCTCAGAATAATGATGATGATGAGGATGCTATAAATCTAATTGGAATAGATGAAAATAATACTATTTTCCTTACTCAAGAAGATCACGAATTATTTGAAATTCAACAACTCAAATTAGATTCTAGTGAATCCTTTGATTATAAACAAGGTTATGATTATGCTATAAATGAAATACATATTTAATATAACCCTAGCAACAAGAAAAACAATGAGTCTTCTACCAAGAAAACTTCCCAAACTCAGAATCAGAAAACAGTAGAAGCTCCCAAAACAAAGGTTCTGCAAATTCTCCCAAAGGAAAATAAGCAAAACTCAAGTTCTTCCCAAAACATTTCTAGTCCTAAAAAAGCATCAAGCCCTAAAATTGTTGATATTATTGATGAAGTTTCTCAAGCTGCAAAAGATTCACAAAAATCTACTGCTGCTAAAGCTTCTAATTCTGTTAAAACAACAAATTTAGATCCTAAAAAACCTTTTGCTGATCATAAATCAATAGATCCAAAAACCGTTACTCCAAAAACATCTGTTGATAATTCTAAGTCTGAAAGAACGTCTACCGCTTCACAAACAATCCCTAAAAAGAAATTTAGGAGTAGTAAAACACAAGAAACACAAACAGAGAATGTCAAACCACTTGAAAATGAAAAAACAACTGTAGAAAAGCAAGACAAACCAACACAAACTACAATTACTAAAGAAGAATTAATTCAAATCAGTAAAACTCAACCTACATTCAACATACAATCAGAAATAGCAAAGCTTAAAATACCAATTCCTTTGACTGAATTGGTAAAACATGACTTGTATAAATCAACCATAACTGAAACATTAAATATGAATGATGGAGAATACTCCATAAATATAAATGATGATTAGCCACAGTTGATTTTTGGCCCAGATGTAAATGGAAAACATACAGATGGAGCGGTTCTTCCATTTTATATCAGTCTTACCATCCATGATCAAATTTTACACAATGTGATGCTAGATTCAGGAGCTTCCTATAATCTAATGCCTAAAGCCAAAATGGAAACTCTCAATCTAGAAATTACAAGGCCATACAAAGATTTGTTTTCTTTTGATTCAAGTAAAGTTAAATGCCTAGGTTTAATCAAATATTTGTGTGTAACACTAGTTCAATATCCTAGTAAGAGTATATTAATGGACATTGTAGTAGCTGATATACCACCTAAATATGGAATGTTACTTTCTCGCTCATGGGAAGCAAAGTTATAGGGATCTCTATAATTGGACATGTCTTATGCTACTATATCAGTTTTTGGCCAACCTAAAAAGTTATATAGGGAAACATTGATAAAGTACATAGTCAAGATTGGCCAAGATTTCTAAATTTTAAGATAAATTTCCATCCTTAAAGTGTTCTTAGGAGCTAAACATATATGCATTTAAAAAAACATGTGACATGAAGATTCTTAACCATGAGTTCTTCCTACTTTACCATGAAGATTCTTAGTTGTAAATAGGATTTGTTACAATACCATGGCTTACTAATACCCTATGCCCATAAAACTATAAGTCATGTTCAAACATTTTATTTAATTAACCAATTTAATTAAAAGGGCAGAAAGAGCATAACTACTTTTGAGATAAATCTCAATTGCACTACTATTACGAATACTCTAGAATATTTTGTGTGGGTTAAACTTTTGGAAGTTTATTCCAAAATAGACATGTTTATTAACATAATAAAATATCATTTTATTAGGAAATCAATGTCAACTAAACAAAAATAAATATACATATTTGATTGGTTTTAATTAAAATAATTATAAAACATTAATAATCCCACACTCTCATTGTTAAAAATATTTCAGTCTTACTCTCAATTATAAATAAAATAATAAATTTTTATAGTAGTTTTAGAAGAAGATAAAATAATTGAAAGTGAAAAAAAAAACTTATATTTTCACATTTGAGTAAGTAAGATGTATAACTCTTATCCTTTTTAAAATTAGTTCAACAAAGTCTTAAGGTTAGGTCAATTGTTCGAATCCATGTAGTTAAAATACCTTTGCGATTGAGAGTGTTATAAATATGTTTTAATTGATGGCAACAAATGGCCATTAATGTCGAGTGGGGAGAGGTCTTAATGATCAAACGAGAGCAGTGAGAAGTCAGGATGGATGATGAAAAAAAAAGTAGCATTAGTAAAACACAAGAGAAGTGCATCCCAGGGGGAGCAGTAGGCAAAGGAATGTTATGCATCCAAAGGTTTGATTTGCGAAAATCATAGTTTGTATGTATTCATAAGGATGTTTTGTTTGATCATGGTGTTTCCATCATTGCCAAAGGGGGAGTGTTACACTAAAAAATGTCACCCTGACATTCTGCTTGTTGTATAGACTCATTGACACTCATACTTACCTCCTCTACAAGTCTTACAACCTTTGTTCCTCATTCCAAGCCCTAAAAGCTGGAGAAAAAACCTAAAAAGCTCAAAAACTTTGGGTACGCAGGTAACATGAAGCCTACTTGCGTTCCTGGCTAGGGTACGTAGGTAATGTGAAGAGGAACTACGTTATAGAACACAATTTTCTAGTGTTATGCCTGCGTACTCCTGTAAAGATAAAAAAAAGCGAGAAATTAAAGTGAAAACGTTGAATTTTGGTCAATTCTAGAAGGTTCTAGATGAGATTTTTTGGGGATGAGTATGCTTTAGTAAGGTGCATGTATCCCACACCTTAAGGAACTAATCCCCTTGATGTGAAGACTATCCCTTTGAAGGAGGATTCTATCCCTTCAAAGGTGGAACCGTAACCTCCTCATATGCTCTATAAAAGGAGGCATTGGGTAGCCTCAAAGGGTTAAGATTTTGGGTGAAGTTTTTGGATATTGAGATTCTGGAGATGGAGAATTAGAGTTCAAGCTTTATGGGTGATTGAGTTGAAGTGCTGTTGAGATTCAAACTTCTTTCTGCTGAGCTTTTGAGGAGGAAAGATCACATACCTCTTTGTGCTCCTGGAGGAAGAGTGCAAGACTTATCAAAGTAGAGTAGACTCCTGCTTCGGACCCCGGGAAGGCATTTCGAACATCAAGGCTAAGGTTATAAGGTTCTTCTATTATTTTAAGATTAATACAATCAAGTTTTGTTTTTCTCAATAAATTTTTGTTCGATTGTTTATTTCAATAAGTTGTCGTTTGATCGTTTATTTCATAGATTCCTTGATGACTATGATAGGTATGTTTTATAATTATTTGTTATACAGGTGCTATTTAATATTTTCTTGTTTGTGATTGCGGAGTTGATGACGACCTTGCTTTGTTGCGACAAAAGGATTTTGATGCAACGAAAGCACTACGACCGCAAATAAGTATTTGGATCTAAGGTAGGATCGACACCTTCACAGAATTTATTTGTAAAACGAATATATTTAGAGAAAGACAAAATTAGTTGTTCGTTTGTTGCTAGATTGTCTTCTGACACTATGGAGATCGGTCTTGTTTGCAAGAACAATTTATCCGGCCAACAAATTGGCGACTCCGCTGGGGAAAGAACTTGTTGTTTTTGGTTCTCTTTTATTTTGATTTGAGGAAAAGTTTTTCCTGGTTTTGATTGATGGATATCGTTGCCTGGGTAGCTTAGGTTTTCTCTGTTTTGAAAATTTTGAAATCTTTTACATTTTTCTTGAACTTTTTAGGGGACGTAGCACTTTGTTCTTTTGCACGGTGTGGGCGGTTTCACACTTTCCTTAAGTAAACGGTGTGGGACCGCACCTGTTACTTACGGGAGCTGCGGACCACTGTTAAAATTTTTTGAAAAAATTCAGATTTATTTTTTCTAGTTTAGTTTAGATTTAATTTAGGATTCTTGGGATCTGCAATCTGTATTTTACATCCAAAAATCTCTTGTTTATGAGTTTCTTTCAGCAAATTCTTCATCTCATCAATCTCCGTTAATTGGGTGTTTTGAGTCTCTTTCTTGAGAAATTCTTAATTTTATTTCCTTTGGTTATTACTTGGAGGTTTGTCTCAGTATTTTCACAATTTTAAATCTTTTTTCTTTTGTTTTTGCAAAAACAATTCCCCCTCATTCGCTGGGGGGGGGGGGGGGCTAAATTGTGTATGAGTGTAAGCACCTTTGAGTGTTTTTTGATCTTTGGAACTCTCACCCGATTTTCTTGAATTGCACTTGATTAGTTCTTAGATTACATTAGAATCATCCTGTGTTTGAGAATTCTCTTGCATAGATCACATTTGCATAGTTAGAATTCTCATTTTCAGAATATGAGTGAAAAATGTGCATAGATTACATTTGCATACTTTTCATGTGAATTGTGCATAGATTACAACTGCATAGTTTACATTCTGAAAAATCAATCGTAGTTTTAGATCAATTTTCTTTGATTTGAATTTAGATGTTTTTATGCTTGTTTTAAAAACACAAAAATAAAAAAATTGTTTTGGGATTGATTTGCATTAGTTTTTCGTGATGAAATTAGTGCATTAGAGAATTTGTTATATTTTCTCTTAGTGATCAATTTTTGCATTTTGGAAGTGTATGGAAACTCTCTCCTTACTTTAGTTAGGATTCATCGAATTGAAAATATTACATTATCATATTCGATTGCATTCAGTTTTAAGGTCGAGGTCATAACACCATTGGTTTCATATCCGTTTACCCTTTTGAGTAATAACGACCCTAAATAACACGGCGCTTAATAAAATTCATCTAGTAATTTTTACATTTCTAGGGCTCTTATCACCAACATAGCTTAGGGTGGTATCTTGGAGTAGGGAGTAATTAACTCTCCAAGATAGTAAAAACAAGCAAATGAATACTAAATCTTGCGGTAGGAAATAAATCCAATTGTAATTGGTACAATGCGGAGCTTCTCTTAAAGAAGTCAATCACGAGATCATGTCCGAACCTTTGAGACAATCAATTCTGTTTCATTGGGAAAGATAGAAGATTTTGCGTGCATTACAAACGGTAAACCTCGGATTAACCATTGTCGAGGAGCCTCGGGTCACTTGTTAGTAAACCTCGGATTAACCATGTGCATCCAATATCGCGCAGATAAGTTGCATGATCACCCAAACGCAAAAGCTGCGCAAAATGGGCGGTTCACACTTTTATCTCTCCTCCACGTGACCTTTTATTATTCGATCATGTGGGTTGAGCCCAATACCGCTTACCACCCAATTGATGCACAATAACGGCGGTTTAGATCCATTGAATCCGAAAGCAGGGCCTTCCCGCCGATGCGACTTTGCATCAATGCTGATTAATACAACCAAAATGCATAATAAACCTTCAAAATTCATTTCATTCCTTATCTTGCGCATTAACCTTAACATTGCCTCGTGCCTTCATTGTTAAACACACTTTTCGGCATTTTTAGCAATTTTTACGCCTGGTCTCGCGTTACTGCTGAAACCTATGAAGATTTCGAGGAGCTTCATATTATACGGACTAAGCTAATGAAGCCATCGACGCGAACCTCGAGAAAATCTTCCAAAGTGAATACTGCAATACAAAGGGTATTTTTCTAGAATTTGAACACCAAATCGAGTTTGAAAAACATTTTTAAAAAGAAAGAAAACACATTTAAAAGTTAAAAAATTGATTAATAAGCGCCAAAATGTCCCAAAAATAGGCCAAAATTTGGCAATTTTTTCCCGAAACCATTGTTTCTTTGCTATGCGTTATTTGAGGAAATTTGTAACTTTTAACGGTTGTGATCTCTTCAAGCTGCGAAATGGCTAGAAAACTGCGGGTTTGAGCCTCTATGATCTTTTTAAAGAAAGTTTTCAGCCTTATTTCACGGTTAAGTACTACGAGAAAACCCTTGTTTTACGGCCCCAAGCTAGTTCTAAAGCCTCCTAAACCTTTTAGGGCCTAATTGAACAAAAAAAACCCAAAGAAGAGATTATACTTTGCCAAATTTTCCCAATAAATCCTTTGCTATAGTAAGTGCTTAAACTATCTAAGCAAATGCAGATCTAATTCCCCTAAAAAGCGAGTGCAAGCAAGGTAGGAAGCTTCTAAAGCACCTAAACCTACCCACTGCCATGACTTCGTCTTGCTATTGTTGTCAATCCATTACAACCTCATTGTTGATATTGAACATATTCCCTAGGCGATGCGGTTACAAGATAGCGGATCCCATTGTTGAGTTTAACCCGCTAGATATTGTAGAAATTATATACAATATGCATGTATATATCTGGACTCTCTGATCTCACAATATTTATCTTCTTGAAAAAAATACGGAATCTTTACTATAATTCTTGCGGAAATTTAATCGACAATTGCAAAAACATGAAGCAATAAAAACACACATAACACGGTTGTTTAATGGGAAAACACCGAAACTAAAAACCCCAACTATCATATATTATTTATCATGGAGATCATGTAACAATCTCATACGAAAGCTTAGTACATCAAGCTCTCGGTACAATACAATCATCACACACTAACATAGAAGAAATCTTGCAAATCCATTCACCGATCTACGCCTCTTGCTGCTTTGCCTCCATTTCCGTAATCCAAGCTGATTACAAAGACTAATTTGATGCAATCCCACTCTCCTTGACTGCATTATTATCATTGGCAACTCCAATGTATATATAGATACAATTCATGTGCATCTTCATAAAGATATAATAGATAGTCATCTTGCCCTTTCACCTATCTCTCACTTTGGGTATCACGCTTGCATCGACATGCCTTGTAGTTAACTACTATATTGTTCGGTTGATTAATGAGTTATTATTTGTGAATTAATTAAATAATTAATTCACTCCGGTCTCACTAGTGTATCATTCGGTTAGACCTTAGATACAGCAAGCTCTTATTGGAATCTAAGCGAGTTAAAGCTGAATACAACTCCATGAACTACTCTTCCAACTCTGTCATAACTTTGCCACTTCGGTTCTAGTTGATTCCTCCATGCATGAACTCTAGTAAACCCTTAGGAATTGCGTAATTCCTTGACCTTTGATTTTCCAAATATATTAAATAAGTGTAGAGAATAAGTTGTTGTTTATTGTCGGATTATTGTTAAGAGCTAATAATAGCGCTTGTGCATGCATGTTTAGATCGGCGATCTTAAAATGGAAAATAGCCAATCTTCTAAAAATATAATCTCATCTATTTTTCACATTTGACCAACCATCTAAAAATAGCCTCCTGCTACATATAGAATATGCTCACTTGTGTCTAAAATTAGACATGCAACGAAAAATAACTTTGTGTGGGCCCCACCTAGTTTAGGTGATTATTTTCCAACTAGGATCAAGGATGATGTTTCAGGATGCCTCCTTCAACTGTTTCTTGTTGCAATCTTCAACACTCCCTCTCAACGAAAGGGCTGTTGTCATTGCATGCGACATGAAACTCCGGCCATTCGCCTGCCACTCTTCACAACACTTAAAGCCAGAAAGGCTCCAAATAACTCAATCGATTATAATGCATACGGCCATCAAAGTCTTCAATTTCTGTGCTCTTGCACATATCTTTAGGAACCAGCTGCCCATTTGTTGAACTGCGCACCCATGCACTATGCACTAACATCGACTCTAAAAGCTGCGCTCCAGGTATCGACCTTTGTCTTTGATGCATCGATCAGCCCGGTCATGCTACTGCGCTCGGTGGGCTCCTCGTAGCCCGAGGTTCAATTCATGATATCCACACCATATCAATGAATCCTGCTTACATAAATATATTCTTGGGATTACTCATGCATGTCGCCCCACCTCTCACCTAGTGGTATAATTGCATGCACTCCCTCTACCAGTGGCACGAAATTTCTGCGCAGGTGGTTGCTCCCACTCCATGATCCTCATCTTGTGGTGCTCCACATCACGAGTTCCTCTTACTGCATGAAAATATTTATCCCTTTGAAGCTTCAATTTCATGTCTTTCTTGCACTTCCCAATAGTAGGAAGCTCGCGGTAGAACTCCCATCTACATCAAATCTATAAAGATTCTTTTGCATCTCCGGTTGTGGTTGCTCCACAACCTTCGAGAGCCCGATTCTCACGGCGCATGTTGAGAGGCTCCCTCTAAACCACCAAGTCACTAACCTTTGCTTTGCTCCTAAAAGCTTTGCATGCATCTTGTACCTCGGTGCATGTAGATTCTTGGCTTGCGCACATTGTAATTGTCCCGCGTCACGAAATTTTCTAACAAAGGAGTTGATTTTTAATCGATGATATCTCCCTCATGCGAGCTCCGATTCAACCCGATTTTTTTTTCAATTTGGGTATTTTTTTGCAAGTCCAAATATTCTATTTGTTTCTAAGAATATTTCTGAAATTTCAGTATCCTACGCAAACTCGCGCACCAAAAATTCTGTCTCATTCCATTGTAGAAAATCTATAACACGGCTACGATACCATGTAGAAAATTATATACAATATGCATGTATACTATCCGGACTCTCTGATCTCACAATATTTATCTTCTTGCAAAATACGAGAATCCTTCCACTATAATTCTTGCGGAAATTTAATCAACAATTGCAAAACAAATGAAGCAATAAAAAGACACAAATAACACGGTTTTTAATGGGAAAGATTGAAGCTAAAACCCCGGCTATCATATATTATGTATCATGGAGATCATGTAACAATTTCATACAAAGCTTATTACATCAAGCTCTCGAGTACAATACAATTGTCACACACTAACATAGAAGAAATATTGCAAATCCATGGACCAATCTACGCTACACCTTTGCTTTGCCTCCTTTGCGCAATCCAAGATGATTACAAATAAAAAATTCGATGCAATCCCACTCTCCTTGACTACCTTATTATCATTGACAACTCCAATGTATATATAGATGCAATTCATGCATAACTATGGTCACAACGGATAGTCCATCTTGCCCTTTCAACTATCTCTCCACGGGTCTCCTTCCGGATGCGACATGCCTTTGTAGTTAACTATTGTATTGTTAGGTTGATTAATGAGTTATTATTTGTGAATTAATTAACTAATTAATTCACTCCACTCTCACTAGTGTATCATTCGGTTAGACTAGATACAACTATCTCAGCGAGTCTAACTAAGTTAATCGAATACAACTCCATGAGCTTTACTCATCCAACTACTGTCATAACTTTTCCAATTTAGTTCTAGCCAGGTCCTCCATGCATGAACTCCGATGAAGCCACTTAGGAATTGCGTAATTCCTTCGGCCAACGATTTTCCAAATATGTTCACTGAAATAAAGTGCTCCAAGAGAATAAGTTGTTGTTTATTGTCGGATTATTATTAAGAGCTAATAATAACGCAGGCAGCTGCATCCTATATTTTTAGATCAACAATCTATAAAGAGACTTCGCCCAATCTTCTAAAAATATAATCTCATCTATTTTTCACATTTGATAACCATCTAAAAATAGCTTCTTTCTACATATAGAATATGCTCACCATGTCTAAAAATAGACATACACCTAAAAATAGCACATGTGGGCCCCACCTAGTTTAGGTGATTATTTTCCAACAAGGATGATGTTTAGGATGCCTCCTTCACTATTTCTTGTTGCAATCTTCAATAGATATCCATAGCGGGTGTTATGAAAAAGTCTTTATGATCAAAGAAGAAGTCCATATTTGGGAATTTCATTTGCCCAAATATATTGTCCCATTAACTTACCCATGTCAAGAGGTCATTAGATTGTGTCAGCAGTACTATGTTCCAAAGCAAAGAGACATTGTAAATGCTGCTAAAGATGTGCTTTTTACCATCACTGCAGAATCAATTAACCAGATGTTACAACTTTAGTTTGACCCCCAAACAGTCCCTTTGTCTATAGAGGCCCTCACCAAGCTATATATTGGCCTAGATTTTCCCAAAAGGTTCATGATTTTTCAAAATTCTATGCTTCTGCATGTAGAAATTCCCAAGTTAAATCCTCCATATTCTACTGCTAAATTCCATGAAGGTTCAAGACATGTGATTTCCATGCTTTTCTTCATCCTTGGATATTTTACTGATGAACACAGAGATGAGTCCATCTTAGGATTCTTATCCAACTTTTCTCCAGGTCAACCACCCTCAATAATCTTTGATTATGCTGGTTTCATTACTGATAGTATTCATTGTCAATTGACCAATTTACAAATTGAGGGAGTATTCAGATATACCTCCTACATTTTCCATATGTTTCTATACTTCCAATCAGATAATTTTCCAGTCACTCTTCAAAAACTTGACATTGAAGGAAATCCTCTATCTGTCATTTTTTGGACATCCATGCTCAGGAAAGAATGTACAAATTTCATTTATTTAGAGTTTTCAGAGTTATTTTTACATCCAGTGATCACAATGTTGACCAAGACAAAGTAGCCAAGAGTAAATGAACAAATGAAAAAGATGTTGCAGTTATCAGAGCAGAGTAAAGTTGGTGACTGGTATTTGTATGAGAAATATACTAGAATCGGAGTCTTTGGGTCAAACTTGTTACCTTATAAGTTACCCAAATATTCTTCAATGAGGATCTTTGCCTTGGAGTATATCAGGCAGATCCTAAACTCTGATTCAATAAATTTCATGGCAGCTAAGAAGATGACCCAATTCAAACTTAAGAACCAGATTGGGCCATTCATATGCAATCACAGGGATGCAGAGAAAAGAAGGAAATTAGTTATTGGAATATAAATTGTAAGAGAGTTTCCCTTGGAACTATAATCCACAAGGGATCTTCTGTAAACTAAGGGTTAAATGCAAGTTAACACCCTTTATTCATGAAGCTAAACCAGAAATAGAAAAGTTTGTCAATCAGATTGAATGGACTGAAAACAATTTAATAGATGCGGTGAACAAAGGTAATACTAGTCATACCTTAGAGACTGCAAATCAGCTAGAGAAGTCCACCAAAAGAATAAGGGAAGAAGGAGCTTATGTGGCAGAAACTACTACTGAAACCAAGTTTAAGATCATATACAACAAAAGGCCTAAATTAGATACAACAGGTAAAGGAAAAGTGACAATAGATGTTGAAGAAACAGAGCCTTTAAATACCAATACAGATTTGCCAGAAACCAATGTTGCCACTGTGATTATAAATGAGCCAAATGCTAAAAATCAGAATGAAGAACAACTCAATAATGAAGACACACAGTGAATGGAAAGACAGCAAAGCATGGAATCTTCTTCCTCACAGGCAGCTGAGGAAAAGGATTTGGATATCAAAGAGAAATATAAGCAGATTAAATTGAAAAATGAAGAGATAAAGAATAACATTTATTCTCAATATCTCAAACAGACTCCTAGTATACAAAATAGGCTCCTTTCTGTTTTTGAATATTCTAATCAAAAGCTAATCATGTCAGTGTTGCAACCTACATTCAAAACTCCTAAGACAGTAGCTGATTATAAGAAAGTTGATTTGGAGGTCCAGACAGATAAAATCCATGCTCTTGATCAAATTGCGTTCCACAGGCAGACTTCAGAGATGCTTTATTCGACTGTCACAAATAAAGCCATGAGTGCTCAAAAGCTACAAAATACCATCTCCAACATGCAAGATCAAATGAAGATGGAAAAATCCTCATTGTATGCCAAGGATCTAAGGATAAAAGCCTTGGAAGAACTAGTTTTACAGGTGGGATATGATACTACTAATATCAAAGCAGCAGAATTATTGGTGAAAAAGAAAAATGAGAATATAGAAGCCTTGAGGAAACAGCTCAAACTTCTTCAAAGTGAGCATCCTCAGAAAAAAGAAGTCATACAGGAACAGAATGAAAAAGATGAAATGATGAATTTAATTCTTCAGTTGACAGCCCAGGTTAAGGAAATGGAAATACAGATTAACAAACTTGTCCAAGAAAAGGAGACAGTGAAAGAACCAGTGATTCCTACAGTCATTCCAGTTATCACTGCAGCAGTGCCTTTAACTTTAGGTGAAAAGTTGGCACCCAAAGAACCACTGGCTACTGTAGTGGCAGTGACTTCTTCCACAACATCAGCCACTGAATCATCTACCGCAGCAGTACAGCCTACTGATGATGCCAGCAAAATAGTGAAAGCAATGGAAGAAATGTCTTTAAAGACAAATGAGATTAACAGGTTAATAAAGATGGTTGAAAATCTTGAGAAGTCAAATAAATTAGCTTAGCTAAATGCAAAGACACATGAACAAAATGTCAGCAGACTGAATGAAGAGTTAAAAAAGTTGCAAAAAGAGTTAACTTTGCCGGATCAAATATCATACATCAAAAATTACCTTTGGAATAATGTCATTGAAGCCATCCATGATGTATGGTCTTCAATTCAGGTAATTTTTGAGCAAAGAAAATATTACTAGTAGCCCAAGCAGAAATTCAAAAGACTCAAACTGATTTCGCTGACAAACCAAAGCAAGCTGTAAGGCTAATCAATTTCCTTAACAACAAAAATAGACAGGAGTTGGAAGAACTCAAAATAACAGACAGAACTGCAACTATCCTAGAAATTAGGAAAGTTACAACAAAGAGAAATTTGATGAGGCATATTGAAGAAAAGTGTGAAGGCATGAATACTGCCATAACCAGGTTCATGGTTAAGTTCACAAGTTTGAGGCAAAAAGGACTTCCTGATATCATGGTTATTAACGATAAATTGATGCCTCAAAATGACTATGATAAGAAGATAAGAGAATTTTCCAAGGAACAGGTAAATAAACCAACAGGCCAAGGCATCCCAACAAGAAAAGTGTTACTTAAGAGTTTTGAAGATTTATTTTACTTACAGCATGAGATCAAACACTTGTTTGTCATCAAGCCAACTTTTGCTAGATATACAGAAGTTGATGAGAACTTTAGGAAATTAAAGAATATTCAAATTCTTAAAAATGAGGATTGGCAAGCACTCACAGATTTATTGTAAAGGATAAAACAAACAGATGAAAAGAAGACAAAAAAAAACTGTTTTCTAATTTAACAGTCAAAACAGATTTTCTTTACAGCAGTAAACTGTTTTTAATTATGGTTGAAGAGTATCAGTTTAGAGAGTATCAGTTAGTAAAGAGTATCCGAGAAAGAGTATCAGACAAGGCAGATCAGATTCAAAAAATATCTAAAAGCCAGCAAGGAGGACACCAAGGCAGCCAACTGCTTCTTATCCTCAAAACTGTTTCTATTTCTTTTGGATAAAATAGGACAACTTGCTGATTTGTTAAACAATTGTCTCTATTATTATTGTAAAGATATTTTATTTTCTTAAGATAATTCCTAGAAGTCTTCTAAGATATTTTGTAAAACATTATGTATAAATACTTCATCTTTAGAAGTATTTTTCTGTGGAATAAAATTGTTGGGATTGTTATTGTCATTTCTTGTTGGACTTTAAAGCTTTTGTGTGTCAAAACTTCGAGTAGCAGGTTGGATCAAACCAAATTGGCATCATACTTCAGGATTCCGGTGATGAGCTATTTGGAGTGAAGTATTCTCTAAACTTGTCATTGTTTTCTCTCTTTGTTACATGCATCCATTTATGTTTATGCTAAATCTGAATGTATAACTAGGAGTATTACTACAGAATTTGTTAAGAGCACCCTGTTTTTAACTAGTTATCATTTATATGTTTTCCTCTGATTTCCAGTGTAGGGAACCCTTAATTGCTCCCTCTCTCGTTTGACCTCTTCCTACTACTTCCTTTTCCGGATTTAAGGATTCTTAAATGCCCTTTATCTCGATCATTCCATCTCGTAAAAACAACTTTCCAAGATCTCCAAGTGTTATCTATCTTGCCCTGAAAACATTTGACCTTTTTGCCCTTGATTCCAGTCCTGTTTGTTTGATTTTGACTCCATAACCCAATGGACAAATAGATTTCCCACAATACATCCTTTCAAGTGATTTTTTCCCACCAAATCAATCAAAACCAAACCACATTTGTACTTTCATAACTAGCCTAATATTCAAAAATTAAAACAAAGTTAAACTTTAAAGAGAGAGCCCTCTCTGAACCCTAGGAAGGCTAGATCCTAGAGTTTGAAGTTGGTTTGTGGTTACCTCTAGAATTCTTTAACTAAAAACCATAATTACACAACTTTAGAATTACTAGAGTGCTAACATTACTGGCGACCATACTGAGGAACTAACCAATCCTCAGTCATAAAACTAGTCTTAAAGGAAATATTTTTATTCATCCTTTTACTTTAAGATTGCTTTTATAAGTTGTGTTTATTGAAAACAATAATTCTGACTTCTAGGAAAGTTTATTATACCAGGTCTGACCCGGATCCTAAGCCTGTTGTTATAGTAGACAACCCAGACCGAATTGGTAAAAAGAAAAAACAGTTAGAAAATTTAGAAGCTGAAGTATCATTAAAAAGAGTCAATTCATTACCACAAGAGTTAGTAAATCTGCAAGATATTGATTTTGATCTGAAATTTGAGCATTCTTCATTTAGAAGTAAATCTGAAAGTTATTTGAAAACTGCTATTTTAGACCCTGTTTTTATTTCATTCATGAATACAAAACAGAAAAGTATTACAGTAGATTCTAAATCACAGAAAGTTCAAAATCAGACTAAAATTGAAGAACTTAAAGTTACTATTCTGAAAGATATTGATGAAGCTATTGAATTAGCTCAATTTTTGACCTATGAAAACAAACCTCCAGTTTCTCAGCTACATACCACAATAATACCAGCTAGATATTCATCTCTATATGTTGTTACATCATATATAAATTCCACTACTAGCTCATCTACAAATCCATTTATCCCTAAATTACCTTTACAGCCTAGAGTATTATTTCCACCACTCACTTCATCCACTATATCCATTAGCTCATCTTTTGATTTCTTAAACATATCATTCTCATTCCCTAGTAATTCCATATACATTCCAGTTTCATTTCCCAGCACTTCAACTACAATTTTTAGTTCATCAGCTATTATTTCCAGCACAGCTCCAAGAAGTTCTACTTTACCTCCTAGCCAAGCTAAGCTTCAAGCTATGGCTGCTAGATATGCTCCCCTAGTCTTACCACAACAACTTTATGACATGCCTCAAGACTATCAGAGTAATATACCACAATTTGATGCCACTACCCACTATACAGCTCAGCAACATATAAATAAAATGACTGATTTCTTTGAACTCCATGAGATTGATGATTCAGATGTTCAAATGAGGTTATTTGCAAAAACATTGACAGGAGAAGTCAAGAAGTGGTTTAGAGGTCTTGCTGCTGGTAGTGTAACTGATTTAGTTGTATTTCATAGATTGTTTTTAAATAAATGGGAAAAGAAAAATAATCCACTCCAGATATTGTCTGAATTTGATGCCATGAGAAGAGCTCCAAATGAGTCAGTCCAGGACTACTGCACTAGGTATAACAGTGTCTACAATTCCATCCCTGCAGGTATTAAACCCACCCCTGATAATGTCCTACTCAAATTCCCAGATGGATTTGACATGGACATGGCTTATCAATTGAGGGAAAGAAATGCAGAAACCTTAGAGAGAATGCAAACAGATGCTTTTAGTGTAGAAGTAAACATCTTAGCCAGAAAATCTAGACTAAGAAATGAGAGAAGAGTGACCATTAAAGAAGAAACTTCCAATTCAGACTCAAAAATAAACATGTTAGCTAAAACTTTAGATAGGATGATGGATAGATTAGACAACATAGAGAGGAGACCTCAGTGGGATAATCAACAACAAATTAGAAATCCCAATTTTAGAAAAAACACAAATTCTGGAAAAGCAAAAGAAACAACCCTAGACCAAACAATAAGGCCCCCATTCCAAGAGAACTATGCTGAAAGTTCTCAGAATAATGATGATGATGAGGATGCAATAAATCTAATGGGAATAGATGATAATAATACTATCTTTCTCACTCAGGAAGATCAGGAATTATTTGAACTCCAACAACTTAAATTAGATTCAAGTGAATCCTTTGATTATAAACAAGGTTATGATTATGCTATAAATGAAATACACAGTCAATATAACCTTATAAATAAGAAAAACAATGAGTCTTCTACCAAGAAAACTTCCCAAACTCAGAATCAGAAAACAGTGGAAGCTCCCAAAACAAAAGTTCTGCAAATTCTCCCAAGGTAAAATAAGCAAAACTCTAGTTCTTCCCAAAACATTTCTATTCTTAAAAATGCATCAAGCCCCAAAATTGTAGATATTACTGATAAAGTTGCTCAAGCTACTAAAGATTCACAGAAATCTACTGCTGCTAAAGCTTCAAATTCTGTTAAAACAGCAAATTTAGATCCTAAAAAACCTTCTGCGGATCCTAAATCAATAGATCCAAAAATTGCTACTTCAAAAACACTTGCTGATAATTCTAAGTCTAAAATAACATCTACTGCTTCACAAACAATCCCTGAAAAGAAAGTTAGGAGCAGTAAAACACAAGAAACTCAAACAGAGAATATTAAACCACTTGAAAAAGAAAAAATAACTATAAAAAAAAAGACAAACCAACACAAACTACAGTTACTAAAGAAGAATTGACTCAAATAAGTTAATCACAACCTACATTCAACATACAATCTGAAATTGCAAAGTTAAAAATACCAATTCCTCTGACTGAATTGGTAAAACATGACTTGTATAAATCAACCATAACTGAAACATTAAATATGAATGATGGAGAAGATTCCATAAATCTAAATGATGATCAGCCAGAGTTGATTTTTGGCCCAGATGTGAATGGAAAACATGCAGATGGAGCAGTTCCCCCATTTTATATCAGTCTTACCATTCATGATCAAATTTTACATAATTCCATGCTAGATTCAGGAGCCTCCCATAATCTAATGCTTAAAGCCATAATGGAAACTCTCAATCTAGAAATCACAAGGCCATACAAAGATTTTTTTTCATTTGATTCAAGTAAAGTTAAATGCCTAGGTTTAATCAAAGATTTGTGTGTAACACTAGTTCAATATCCTGGTAAGAGTATATTAATGGACATTGTAGTAGCTAATATCCCACCTAAATATGGAATGTTACTTTCTCGCTCATGGGGAGAAAAGTTACAGGGATCTCTACAATTGGACATGTCTTATGCTACTATATCAGTTTTTGGCCAGCCTAAAAAGTTATGTAGGGAAACATTGATGAAGTACATGGTCAGTAGTGTTGAAAGATCTATAAATTAGCCAATTTACTCTACACCAACTGACCTTGATTCTTTTATCCTATGCAACTCTGAAACTAATGAAATCCAAACTGAACTAGTAGAGAAAAAGAAAACACCAAACAATGATAATATTTTTCATGAATCTCTATGGCATTTAGACTTTGATGGTTCAGTAAATAAGTTAGGAGCAGGAGCAGGAGTTTAGATAACCAACATGGAGACTAATCACTCAGAAGGCCATGCTGGCTTTCAGGCTCAATTTTAAATGTACCAATAATATGGCTGAGTATGAAGCCCTCATTCTAAGACTTCAAATCATTAGGAACTCAGAAGGAAAAATAATTTTAATCATGGGAGATTCAGAGTTGATCATAAAACAAGTAAATGGAGTTTATTCTTTTTACAATCCTAGACTAAGCAGATACAAAGACACTATGATAGATTTAACTGATGATTTATTGGAATGTAAATTTGCTACTATTCCTAGAAAACAAAATATACAAGCTCACTGTCTAGCAACCTTTGCTAGTACATGCAATTTACCTTTCCAACCTAATCACAGATATACTGTTGAAGTCAAACATAGGCCAATAATTCTAGACAACCTTAAGTATTGGAAAATTTTTTCTCAGGATGAACAGATTTACAAGTTTATGAACAATGAAGGTGAATTTCAGAACTGTAAAATAGATACAGATTGTACTATAGATCAAGATTTAGATTGTGAAATAGATTTGAATAACTTAGATGTAAATAGAATAAAGTTTGATAAACCAACTAGATTTAGTCAAGCAGATATAGATAGCTTAGAGAAAGTAGAGATTGAAGAAATTGTTGATGATGAATCAGACATATTGAATCTTAAAGATAATATTTTACCCAAAGGTTTAACTCCCTTAGAAAATCTTTTTGACTCAAATGATGTAGCTAGAAACCCTAAAATGGAGCTAGTCAGATCTGATATAGAAGAATGCAATATTGGAACAGAGTTAAAACCCAAAATAATCAAACTTTCCAAAGCATTACCTCAACAAGAAACGGAAAAATATATTACTCTTTTAAAGGAATATCAAGATGTTTTTGACTGGAGTTATGAGGATCTCAAATCCTATGATACCAGCATAATCCAACATAAAATTCCAATAAAAGAAGATCAAAAGCCATTTAAACAAAAGTTGAGAAGAATTAACCCTGTTTTATTACCTTTGATAGCAAAAGAAGCGAAAAAAATGTATGATGCACAGATAATTGCACCAATCAGATATTCTGATTGGGTTTCTAACCTAGTTCCAACAAGAAAGAAAACATGAGAGATTAGATTATGTGTCGATTTTAGGAATCTAAACAAAGTGTCCTTGAAATATAATTACCCTTTACCTAAAATGGATCATATATTACAAAGGGTAGTTGTCTCTTCTAGGATGTCACTTTTAGATGGTTTTTCAGGATACAACCAGATTTTAGTCCAAAAAGAAGATCAAGCCAAAACAACATTTACTACTCCTTGGGGCAGTTTTATGTATGTAACAATGCCTTTTGGTCTAATGAATGCAGAGACAACCTTTCAAAGGGCTATGGACATAGCTTTTGCAAAAGAAATACATGATTTCTTAGTAATTTACTTAGATAACATTACTGTATTTTCCAAAACTGATAATGAAAACTTGGATCATTTGAGACAAGTTTTTATTAAGTGCAGAAAATTTGGCATCTCTTTAAACCCTAAGAAAAGTCTAATTGGATTAGAAGAAGGCAAGTTACTTGGACACATAATTTCTAAAGAAGGAATCAGAATAGATCCTGCTAGGATAGAAGTAATTCTTAACATTAGTCCACCAAGAAACATCAAAGAATTACAAGCCTTTCTAGGTAAGATTAATTTTTTAAGAAGATTCATATCTAATTTAGCTGAGATAATTAGAGAACTAAATAACATGCTCAAAAAATATTCAGTTCTTAAATGGACTGTTGAGGCTAAACAATCATTTGACTCCATCAAACAAGCCTTAACCAAAACTCCAGTCCTAATAAGTCCTGACTTTAAAAAAGATTTCATAATTTTTTCATTTGCTTCAGAACACACCATTGCTGCAGTTTTACTATAGAAAAATGACCAAGGATTTGAACAACCCATAGCTTTCGTTAGTAAGACCCTTAGAGATGCCCCTTTGAAGTACAACATTATGGAGAAACAAGCCTTAGCTTTGGTTAAGGCCATTAAATATTTCAGAGTTTATATTCTCTATTCTCATATCATTGCCTATGTCCCCAATTCTGCAGTAAAAGACATTCTTACTCAGAATGGTCCTGATGGAAGAAGAGGTAAGTGGATTGCCACTATCTTAGAATATGACATAGAGATAAAACCCACAAAACTC
Source organism: Pinus albicaulis (assembly GCA_034641835.2). Lineage (NCBI taxonomy): Eukaryota > Viridiplantae > Streptophyta > Pinopsida > Pinales > Pinaceae > Pinus > Pinus albicaulis. The sequence continues at coordinate 1,148,292,226 of CM076578.1, forward strand.
ATCAAAGGTCAAGGATTGGCCAGACTTATGGCTGAATCTAACTACAATGCCCTAGACATAAATTTTATTTCCCAAGTAGATGATCAGGAAGAGATGGCGATTCCAACGATCAGTGAAGCCTTCTCAGACTCACCTTGGTATACAGATATCATATTTATACTCCTAAACTTACAAGCTCCTCCTAGATTGTCAAGAACCAAAGCCAGATTCTTAAAACTAAAGGCAGTAAGATTTTGTATTTTAGACAATGTACTTTTTTGGAGAGATCATAGTGGGATTTTATTAAATTGTTTATTAAAGGAAGACGCTGACAAAATACTTGAAGAATTTCATGCAGGTGACTGTGGAGGACATCTATATTGGAAAACTACAGCAGACAAGATCCTGAGAGTTGGTTTTTACTGACCTACTTTGTTTGCTGATGTCAAAAAGTATGTAACTTCATGTCATAAGTGCCAATTTTTTTAGGGTAAGAAGAAATTATTACCCCTCCCCTTAAAGCCTATTTCAACTGAAATGCCATTTCAACAATGGGGTTTAGACTTCATTGGTGAAATTCACCCTCCTTCTTTAGGCCAACATAAGTGGATTTTGACAGCCACTGATTATTTTACCAAGTGATTGAAGCCATACCCTCCAGACAAGCCACAGATACTATCATTATTTCCTTCTTAGAAAACAACATTCTTTCGAGATTTGAATGTCCCCAAAAGATAATTACTCACAATGCAGCAGCATTCAAATCCAAGAAAATGATTGACTTTTGCCACAAATACCATATTACCTTAGGTCATTCTACTGCATATTACCCCCAAGGTAATGGCCTAGCTGAATCCTCAAACAAGATTCTTGTAAATATCATAAAAAAGTTACTTGAAGACAATAAAAAGACTTGGAATAAGAATTTAGTCAATGCCTTATGGGCAGATAGACTTACTACAAAAAAATACATTGGTACTTCCCCTTACCAGCTTGTTTATGGAATGGATGTTGTTTTTTCATCCTCCTTAGGTGTACCAGTGATGAAAATTATCCAAGAGTTACAAGTTGAAACAAATGACATTCAAAGAAGGATCAATCAAACTATTCACTTGCAACAAACAAGGGAAGAAGTTTATATCAAATCTCAAGTCATTCAAAATAAGATCAAGAAATTTTATGATAAAAAAACTAAAGAGGATGATTTCTACATAGGAAATAAAGTATTAAAGTGGGATTCCAGAAGAGAAGACAAAGGTAAACATGGAAAATTTGGTTTTCTGTGGAAAGGACCTTATGTGATTTATGGATATAGAGGTAATAATGCTTTCTTTCTGAAAGAAATGGATGGAATAAATCTGCAAGAAGGACCAGTGAATGGTAGAATGTTGAAGCACTACTACTCTCTCGAGTTAACAAATAGTTAGTTTTTATTCTCTTTGATCATTGTACATATACATTGCAGAGTTTAGATTGGATTGGATGTTTCCCTAACAAAGTTGAAGCCCGAATAGAAGGCCCTAAGCTTTGAGAGGTAAATATCGTAAGTATGAATAAGTTGCAGATATCAGAAGACATTTACAGGACCATCACAGTCAAATTATAAAGGCTACTAGTCTCAAAGTTCTTGATATTTCACCAGGAAATGTCATCCCCATGTGAAGCCACTGTTAGGGTCCTATAATAATAGGGTTCATAAATTTTGAATTGACTTTGATAGTCTTGTAAATATGTACATACCTTGCTTTCTGCAAGTTGTTTTCCCATATTTTGAAAAAATGAAAATAATAAAAAAGCCAAAAAAGAGGGTAAAAATTCCTAAAAGAAAGATCAAAGGACTTAGAAAAATATAAACCCCAAAAAAAATAAGAAATAAGACCTGAAAGTGAGCAAGTCCAAATGCCACTACTTTTACTTTTACTGCAAGAATAACGATTATGTGCAGAGTGTTAATAAATGCCATAATCCATGATCAGTTAAACAGTTTAATCTTAACTTTTCATGCTTTCAATTTCATGTTTTAGATAGAGAATAAAGATTTGTCAAACAGTTTAAACTTGACAAATCAGTAGATAAGTAAAAAATAATGAGGAGCTCAATAGTTTAATCTGAACTCTCGGATGAAATAAGGTAGATTTAGATGGTTTTATGTTTTGAAAGAAAAATGTTTTAAGGTTGCAAGTCTAAATGCACCTACAAAATGAAGAAAAAATGTTAGAAATAAAGTTGGGTAGGTAGAAAGCAGTTGAGCAAACATGTAATAAAGCATCATTGGGCAAAATTACTAATTTCCCCTCCCCTATAAGTATTCAGTATTCTAAACTATTAGTCGAAAAGGCTCAGAGCATTTCTCTGACTTTCGTTGGGACTGGACCCAAAGCTCGATGACTGGTCAGTTAAAAATATTGAATTCCTACCTTAAACCCTCATTCATCAACATTTACCCTTCATTCATACATCAAAACCCCTCTTTTCCTAAGTAAAAACACATTTTTACTTAGTAAAATTGTAACCCTAAAATAATTAATTTCATTCCCTTTAAAATCATTCATAAAACTCTCAAAATTACATTTATCCTAAGTATTAGTGAAATAACATAAAAGATGAGCAATGTTTTATTTTTAACTTTACTTAGAGATAACATGTGTTTTATGTCTATTTCCCTACCCTTTTCATATTAACTTTTAACTTATTTTTATTAAATCCCTAATTTACCTTCCCGTATATATTAAAACCGTTATATTTAAATTAACCCCCCAAAACCCATTATTTTACGTTTAGACCAAAGTTTATTATCCCCATGTGTGCAAATAAACCCTGCCCTACAAACTCCTTGGTCTAAACCTATCTCTATTGAAATAATCCCGCCCCCTATAGTTTTAAACTGTTAAAAGGTGAAAACTATATAATAAAGTAAAGCCCGCACCCGCATATGTTTTTATTAAAGCATTTCATAAAAATGTTTTAATTTAAATACATGTTATATAAACCCTTGCCACATATTATATACTCCTAAAGGCTTAAACTTTATTAAAACACAGTTCTATAAAGCTTAAGCCCTTTCTGCCACTTATAAACAAATCCCGATCCCACTCCCATTTCAAATGCAACTCCTAAACTAATCTCAACCGTTCGCATATGAACTTTAGATCCGACGGTTGACATCCAATATCGCTCAGAAAAAATGCGCGATCGACTGAGCTCCGAAGCTGCGCGAAATGGGTTGTTTTGCAATTCCACTCTCCTCCACGTGGTCGATACTTATTGGATCGCGTGGGTTGAGCCCAATACCACTTACCACCAAAAAAATGCGCGATAACCACTGGTTTTTAACCCGTTGAATCCCGAAACCGCCCTTCCCGCCGATGCGACCTGCATTCAATGCTGGATTAATACAACCAAAATGCATATTAAACCATCGAAATACATTCATTTCATATCCTTCTTGCGCGTTTAACCTATGCTCACACTTTCCCAACTGTAAAAACACCCTTTGCAAGCCTTTTTCTGCCATTTCTACACTCGAAGCCTACATAATTTGCCCTGCAACCTGTGAAGATTGCCGAGGAGCTTCATATTGCTCCAGATAAGCTACTGAAGCCATCAACTCAGCCAGAACCTTAGAAAATCTTCCAAAGTTGATACCTGCAATACAAAAGGTATCTTTTCTCGAATTTGAACCTGTAATCAAGTTGAAAAACATTTTAAAAGAAAGAAAACACATTTAAGTTTAAAAAATTGAGTAATAAACTGCCAAAAAGTCCCAAAAACAGACCAAACTCTGGCAAATTTTTCCCAGAAACCCTATTTCTCTGCTACGCACAATTTTTCAGGAAATTGTGAGTTTTCACAATTAATGATCTATTCCAAGCTCTGAAATAAGCCAAAAAACCTCTATAGGCACCCTAAACCTCTGTGATCCTTTTCAAAAGAGTTTTTAGCCCTATTTCTCAATCAGAGACTCAGGAAACCCTTGTTTTCTGTTTTAAACCAGTTTTAAAGCCTCAAAACCTCTTTGACAAGCCTAATTTGGCAGAAAACCCAAAGAAGAGACTGTGCTTTGCCTGTTTTTCCCATTAAGCCTCTGCTAAAAGTAAATTGCTTCTGCAAACTGTCTAAACTTGCAGAAGTAGATCAAAATGTATAAAAAACAGAGCGCAAGCAAGCCTGAAGCTTCTAAAGCTCCTAAACCTAGCCCTGCCATGACTTCAAGTACTGCTATTGTTGTCAATCCATTACAACCTCCAGTTATTGATAATGAACACATTCCCCTAGCTAATACTGATTACAAGATAGCAGATCCCATTGTTGAATTTAACCTGCTAGATATCCATAACCCGTGTTTTGAAAAGTCTTTAGATAATCAAGAAGAAGTCCATATTTGGGAATCTCAATTGCCCAAATATGTTGTCCCATTAACTCACCCATGTCAAGAGGTCATTAGATTGTGTCAGCAGTACTATGTTCCAGAGCAAAGAGCCATTGTAAATGCTGCTAAAGATGTGCTTTTTACCATCACTGCAGAATCAATTAACCAAATGTTACAACTTCAGTTTGACCCCCAAGCAGTCCCTTTGTCTATAGAGGCCCTCACCAAGCCATATATTGGCCTAGATTTTCCCAAAAGGTTCATGATTTTTCAAACTTTTATGCCTCTACATGTAGAAATTCTCAAGTTAAATTCTCCATATTCTACTGCTAAATTCCCTGACAGTTCAAGACATGTGATTTCCATGCTTTCCTTCATCCTTGGATATTTTACTGATGAACACACAGATGGGTCCATCTTGGGATTCTTATCCACCTTTTCTCCAGGTCAACCACCCTCAGTAATCTTTGATTATGCGGGTTTCATTGCTGATAGTATTCATTATCAATTGACCAATTTACAAATTGAGGGAGTATTCAGATATACCTCCTACCTTTTCCATATGTTTCTATACTTCCAATCAGATAATTTTCCAATCACTCTTCAAAAACTTGACATTGAAGGAAATCCTCTATCTGTCATTTTTTGGACATCCATGCTCAGGAAAGAATGTACAGATTTCAGTGATTTAAAGTTATTTTTACATCCAGTGATCACAATGTTGACCAAGACAGAGCATCCAAGACTAAATGAAGAAATGAACAATATATTGCAGTTATCAGAGTAGATTAAAGTTGGTGACTGGTATTTGTATGAGAAATATACTGAAATCAGAGTCTTTGGGTCAAACTTGTTACCTTACAAGTTACCCAAATATCCTTCAATGAGGATCTTTGCCTTGGAGTATATCAGGCAGATCCTAAACTCTGATTCAATAAATTTCATGGCAGCTAAGAAGAAGACCCAATTCAGACATAAGAACCAAATTGGGCCATTCATATGCAATCACAGGGATGCAGAGAAAGAAGCAACAAATCAGTTATTGGAATATAAATTGGAAGAGAGTTTCCCTTGGAACTATGATCCACAAGGGATCTTGAATAAGCTAAGGGTTAAATGCAAGTTAACACCCTTTATTCATGAAGCTAAACCAGAAATAGAAAAGTTTGTCAATCAGATTGAATGGACTGAAAACACTTTAATAGATGCAGTGAACAAAGGTAATACTAGTCATACCTTAGAGGTTGCAAATCAGCCAGAGAAGTCCACCAAAAGAATAATGGAAGAAGGAGCCTATGTGGCAAAAACTACTACTGAAACCAAGTTTAAGATCATATGCAACAAAAGCCTTAAATTAGATACAGCAGGTAAAGGAAAAGTGACAATAGATGTTGAAGAAACAAAGCCTTTAAATACCAATACAAATTTTCCAGAAACCAATGTTGCCACTGTGATTATAAATGAGCCAAATGCTAAAAATCAGAATGAAGAACAACTCAATAATGAAGACACACAGTTAATGGAAAGACAACAAAGCATGGAAGCTTCTTCCTCACAAGCAGCTAAGGAAAAGGATTTGGATATCAAAGAGAAATATAAGCAGATTAAATTGAAGAATGAAGAGATAAAGAATAACATTTATTCTCAATATCTCAAAAAGACTCCTAGTATACAGAACAGTCTCCTTTCTGCTTTTGATTATTCTAATCATGTCAGTGTTGCAGCCCACAGTCAAATCTCCTAAGATAGTGGATGATTATAAGAAAGTTGATTTGGAGGTCTAGACAGATAAAATCCATGCTCTTGATCAAATTGAGTTCCACAGGCAGACTTCAGAGATGATTTATTCGACCATCACAAATAAAGCCATGAGTGCTCAAAAGCTACAAAATATCATCTCCAACATGCAAGATCAAATGAAGATGGACAAAGCCTCATTGTATACCAAGGATCTAAGGATAAAAGCCTTAGAACTAGTTTTACAGGTGGGATATGATCCTACTAATATCAAAGCAGCAAAATTATTGGTGAAAAAGAAAAATGAGGATATAGAAGCCTTGAGGAAACAACTCAAACTTCCTCAAAGTGAGCATCGTCAGACAAAAGAAGTCGTACAGGAATAGAATGAAAAAGATGAAATGATGAATTTAATTCTTCAGTTGACAGCCCAGGTTAAGGAAATGGAAATACAAATGGACAAACTTGTCCAAGAAAAGGAGACAGTGAAAGAACCAGTGATTCCTACACTCATTCCAGTTATCACTGCAGCAGTGCCTTCAACTTTAGGTAAAACGTTGGCACCCAAAGAACCACTGGCTACTGCAGTGCCAGTGACTTCTTCCACAACATCAGCCACTAAATCATCTACCATAGCAGTACAGCCTACTGATGATGCCAACAAAATAGTGAAAGCAACGGAATAAATGTCTTTAAAGACAAATGAGATTAACAAGTTGACAAAGATGGTTGAAAATCTTGAGAAGTCAAATAAATTAGCTCAGGTAAATGCAAAGACACATGAACAAAATGCCAGCAGACTGAGTGAAGAGTTAAAAAAGTTGCAAAAAGAGTTAACTTTGAAGGATCAAATTTCATACATCAAAAATTACCTTTGGAATAATGTCATTGAAGCCATCCATGATGTATGGTCTTCAATTCAGGTAATTTTTGAGCAAAGAGAATTATTACTAGCAGCCCAAGCAGAAATTCAAAAGACTCAAACTTATTTGGCTGAAAAACCAGAGCAAGCTGTAAGGCTAATCAATTTCCTTAACAGCAAAAATAGACAGGAGTTGGAAGAGCTCAAAATAACAGAGAGAACTGCAACTATCCTAGAAATTAGGAAAGTCACAACAAAGAGAAATTTGATGAGGCATATTGAAGAAAAGTGTGAAGGCATGAATACTGCCATAACCAGGTTCATGGTTAAGTTCACAAGTTTGAGGCAAAAAGGCTTCCTGATATCATGGTTATTAATGATAAATTGATGCCTCAAAATGAATATGATAAGAAGATAAGAGAATTTTCCAAGGAACAGGTAAATAAACCAACATGTCAAGGCATCCCAACAGGAAAAGTGTTACTTAAGAGTTTTGAAGATTTATTTTACTTACAACATGAGATCAAACACTTGTTTCTCATCAAGCCAACCTTCGCTAGATATACAGAAGCTGATGAGAACTTTAGGAAATTTAAAAATATTCAAATTCCTAAAAATGAAGATTGGCAAGCACTCACAGATTTATTGTAACGGATAAAAACAAGCAGATGAAAAGAAGACAAAAAAAATTGTTTTCTAATTTAACAGTCAAAATAGATTTTCTTTACAGCAGTAAACAATTTTTAATTATGGCTAAAGAGTATCAGTTTAGAGAGTATCAGTGAATAAAGAGTATCCGAGAACGAGTATCAGACAAGGCAGATCAGATTCAAAAAATATCTAAAAGCCAGCAAGGAGGACACCAAGGCAGCCAGCTGCTTATTATTCTCAAAACTATTTCTATTTCTTTTGGATAAAATAGGACAACTTTCTGATTTGTTAAGCAAATGTCTCTATTATTATTGTAAATATATTTATTTTCCTAAGATAATTCCTAGAAGTCTTCTAGGATATTTTGCAAAACATTATGTATAAATACTTCATCTTTAGAAGTATTTTTGTGTGGAATAAAATTGCTGGGATTGTTATAGTCATTTCTTCTTGGACTTTAAAGCTTTTGTGTGTCAAAACTTCGATTAGCAGGCTGGATCAAACCAAATTGGCATCATACTTCAGGATTCCTGTGATGAGCTATTTGGAGTGAAGTATTCTCTAAACTTGTCATTGTTTTCTCTCTTTGTTACATGCATTCATTTATGTTTATGCCAAATCTGAATGTATAACTAGGAGTATTACTACAGGATTTGTTAAGAGCACCCTGTTTATAAATAGTTATCATTTATATGTTTTCCTCTGATTTCCAGTGTAGGTAACCCTTAATTGCTCCCTCTCTCGTTTGAACTCTTCCTACTACTTCCTTTTCCGGATTTAAGGATTCTTAAGTGCCCTTTATCCCGATCATACCATCTCATAAAAACAACTTTCCAAGATCTCCAAGGGTTATCTATCTTGCCCTGAAAACATTTGACCTTTTTGCCCTTGATCCCAGTCCTGTTTACTTGATTTTCACTCCATAGCCCAATGGACAAATAGATTTCCCACTATCCATCCTTTCAAGTGATTTTTCCCACCAAATCTACCAGAAAAAAACCAAAGCTGCACTTTCATAACTAGCCTAAAATTCAAAAATTAAAACAAAGTTAAACTTTAAAGAGAGGGCCCTCTCTGAACCCTAGGAAGGCTAGATCCTAGAGTTTGAAGTAGGTTTGTGGTTACCTCTAGAATTCTTTGACTAAAAAAAAAACTCACACAACTTTAGAATTACTAGAGTGATAACAGGAGGTATAGCATGACCGACATAGGTATTGTTACATTTCAGTGGGAGTCTAATACTCCTCTCACATTAAAATATTTCATGTATGTTCCATGTTTGAAGAATAATTTAGTTGCAATTGCTATGTTGGATGACCATGGTTATAATGTGATATTTAGCAAAGGAAAGGTGTTCCTTCGTCATAAAGCCACGGGACAGGTGAAGAATATTGGGGTTCGATTAAAGAACCTCTACAAATATGATGTAGAAGATTGTGTTTCCTTGAGCACAAAAGTAGAGAAGGTGCAGAGCTGAGACATCGGTGAGTTATGGCATATTGGGTCGTCTACACCATGGTGCTTTGAAGATCGTCTATCAAATTTCTACAAGACTTCCCGAGGGTGCACTTGAGAAACAAGATACATGCAAAGGGTGTACATTGGGGAAGTACAACAAAGCCACCTTTCAGGATAAGGGCAGTCAAGTGAAGTCAATCCTTGAAATAGTTCACTCAAATGTGTGTGGATAATTCTCGACAACCTCCATAGAAAAACATGGGTAATATGTGTTTTTTGTAGATTATTTTTCACGCAAGTGGTGGATATTCTTCATGCAAAAGAAAGATCAGAAATTCTCAAAATATTGTGAGTTCAAAGCACTTGTCAAGAAAGATACAAGGAAGAATATGAAGGCTCTCAGGAGCGATAACAGTGCAGAATATGTCTCAAATGAATTCAATAAATTCTGTATTTCAAAAGGAATTCGACGGGATTTGATAGCACCTCATAATCCACAGCAGAATGGGGTTGTAGAATGGAAGAACATAACTATTTTGGGAGCAAAACGAGTGATGTTGCATGATCAGGGCCTACCATTGAACTTGTGGGATGAATCATGCAACATAACAGTACTTGTGCAGAATAAAAATCCTCATCGGATTCTCAGGATGAGTACACTAGAGGAATATTTTTTATGTATGAAACTAGATGTGGCTCACTTTAAAAATTCAGGTTCATCAGTTTATTTCCATGTAACCAAATATGCCAAGAAAATTATAGACCCAACAGCTAAGTTGGGAATATTTGTGGGGTACATCAATACACCTCACAACTATCGGGTGTACTTTCCATTTGACAGGATGAAAGAGGTCGGGAGATATGTGAAATTCGATGAAGATAATGCCATGTGAATTTCCCTTGAGAGGGAGCTTTGGTAGCATGCAGTTGAGGAGCTCTTAGCTCCAAAAGTAGGACCTCAAGATGTGGAGCAGCCACAAGCAAAGGAACAGAGAGAGGAAGAACCCACTCATGCAGAGACATCCAAATATGGAAGGAATCACACCAGAGAGGCTGACAGGTTGGTGCTTGCTGCTAGAGAGAATGTGGGAGCACCCACATCACAGCGTAAGTAGAGAAGTTCCCCAGAGAGGTACATTGGATACATGTCTCTTATGAGCGAGAGTGTAGAGATTGAGTCATCATAATTTGAGGAAGAAATGTAGAAACCAGTTTGGGTTGATGCCATGGTTGAGGAGTATGACTCTATTATCAAAAAAAAATCATGGGAATTTGTCCCAAGATCAGAGGGCAAGTCAGTTGTAGGATCTAGGTGGATCTACAAGGTGAAGCAAGTAGCAGATGGGAGTCTTTAGAAACATAAGGCCATATTTATGGCCAGATGGTTCTCTCAGGTGGAGGGAATTGATTATGAGGAGACCTTTGCTCCAGTTGCAAGGTACTCCTCAATCAGATCCATCATTTCACTTTCAGGGCATATGGGATGGCAGATACATCAAGTGGATGTAAAGAAAACCTTCCTCAACATAGTGATTAAAGAAGAGGTGTACATAGAGAAGTAGGTTGGTATTAAGACCTTTGACCAAGAGTCGCATGTGTGCAAAATCAAGAGAGTGTTGTATGGAACGAAACAAGCACCTCGTGCTTGGTACACTAGGATCGACAGCTACTTCACCAAGTTGGGCATCACCAAAAGCAAATCACATGTGAATGTTTACCATATCATCGCAGAAGGTAAATTATTGATCATTGTACTTTATGTCGATGATTTGATTCTAACAGGTGACGAGCAGCTCATCAAATCTTGCAAAGAGGATCTTGCAAGAGAATTTGAGATGGAGGATATGGGGCTCTTGCATTATTTCCTTGGATTGGAAATTTGGAAAATATATGGGGAACTATTTGTATTTCAAGGCAAGTATGCCAACGAGATTCTACAGAATTTTCACATGGAGAGCAGCAAAGCCGTGGAGAATCCTCTAGCAGGGAATTGGAGGAAGGAAGATGCTACTTCATGCAAAGTAGTAGAAGCTACCATCTATAGGAAGCTTGTGGGTTCATTCATGTACTTGGTGAACACACAACCAGACATATGATATGTGTATAACCGACTTAATCAAGCGATGGTTAAGACTACTAAGATTTATTGGAAGGCATGAAAGCATGTGTTGAGATACCTCAGAGGCACCACATATTTTGGGCTATGGTACAGGAAGATAGAGTGAGTGAAGCTTCAAGGCTTCACAGATGAAAATTGGGTAGGGATTCCATCTAACAGGAAGAGCACATTAGGGGGCATCTTCAGTATTGGGTTAGTCGCAGTTTCCTAGTACAACAGAAAGTAGAGATCAGTTGCACTTAGTTCGGCAGAGGCGGAGTACATGGTTGCTAGTCAAGTATCTTGTGAGGCCATATAGATGAGGAAGATACTTTTTGGTTTGTTTGGTCAAGAGATGGATCTGAAGGTGATTTATTGTGATAACCATAGTTGCATCAAACTCTCGATTAGTCCAGTTTTTCATGACAGGTCCATGCATATTGATATCCGTTATCACCATCTCAAAGATTGACTGCAAAGGAGGATTATGTCATTATAGTACATTCCTACATAGGAGTGGGATGAATACATCCTAAGGAAGGCACTGTCAACAGGAAAATTTGAGTTCCAAAGAGGCAGGATCGAGGTAGCAGACAATCCCTTTCTTCTTCAGAGGGAGTGTTGAAATTGGCAACAAGAGGAGGCTTCTAATTTAATTTTCCCTTAATTAAATTAGAAGTAAATTGTAATTCCACATTACATGACAGTTTGTACGAGTTAACTAAGTCAGGAAGACTTATTTAGATCATTTAATTCGATTTGAGGGTCAAACTAGAGGCATGTAGAGTTCTCTTTAAGTTTTAGGGGGTCTAGTTACAGTTTGTTATGAGTTGTAATTATTTAACTTAATTATTTGAGTTAAAATAAATTTAACTAGTTTTAACTGATGGAGGAACTAGTGAGAGGTCCAGTGAATTAAAACTGATTTAATTCACATGTAGTGATCAATTAGATAACTGATAATTCGCCATAAATATTTTTTGCATGTCATTTATGAGGAAGACCTAGTTGAGATTGGAGTTAAAGGGAAGTGTACTATCATTTGTATAATTAGAAAATTGTGCATTTCATGTGTGGAGTTAGTAGAAGGCCTTAGATGTGTTGCAAAATCATTAATTGGGAATTTATTAATTAATAGGGGCTCAATTTCCCTAGGAATTACGCAAACAAGGTAGGGAATCCATAGGCAAGAAATTGGTTAAGTTAGGATAGAGTGAGATAGTCAGAGATAGTGCAAAGACCTCTCAATCCTGTGAGAAGCATTTTATTGTTTCATATTCTTGATTTATGCAATATACAAATAACGGGATTTTTAGTTGAAGCCTTCCCCAGATAAATATTTTTGTTGTGTGATTGAAATTCTTTCTCTTTCTTGTTCATGTGATTGTATGATCGTAATTGGTTTCCACAATTTTTAGAATAGATTCAAGTATTTTTTTTATCATATTACAATATCAATTGAATCTATGTGGATTTTCTACAAATTTGTAAAGGTCTTGGCCTTGAAACTAGACAACTATTAATATAAATCATAATTGTTTCTAAAAAAAAACAATTGATAATTATGAGGGAGTTCCATGGGATGAATCATTCCCTCAAACAATTCATATTATGCCTATTGAAATAGGTAATAAAAATTAACTTCCTTTGAAACATTTTGTGGCTTAATAATCAATAATTCACGAGAATTGACATTGGGAAAAAAAATTATTAGCGTTTGGAAGCAAGCGATATAGGGTATGGAATTTTCTGTAATATCTTGAGATAAAGGTTTAATAGTCTATGTTTCAACCACCCTTTTCATATAATTGGTATGAAAAGATGGAAAATGGACAACCAAGAAAGGTGTACCTCTTTTTTGGAAACTCATAATGAGGAAGGAAACATCTAATAATGTATTCGATGTTTCTAAAATATGTATTTTCTTTTTCTCATGCAAACTAGTTGGTAAACTTAAAAAGGAAGGCAGTATATAAATTTTATTTTGTTGTTTCTATGTAAAACTATTTGTAATCAAGCTAATAAGAAGGTTCCCTGCCTATAAAATATGACCTCTCCCTCATAATAGAGTGGTGGTATTATTTTCAATATCTTGTTGTTTATCTCTCTGCTTTTTCAGTGTGTCATGTATGATTAATAATTTTCAAATTTGCATGTAGATCAATTGGTATCAAAGTGGACGATCTTAGCACATTTTTGCTTAACATCAAGGAGTAGACAGGAAGTCATCCATCCATTCAAAGGTTTTTGTTTTAATAGACTCATGGATAAATAGTGCCATGCCCTTAGATATTCAATTCCCTTCCTAGTGCACCTTCCACAAGGTGATTGGAGCCATCTCATCATTGAGATCTACATTTCGATCAATTTGGGTGGATGAAAATCATGTCACCTCGTAAAAAAAACACATCCAAGGACTCACTAATCCAAGATTGATACATGGATATCCATGATCTAATCAATCCATAACAATAGAGACGTCCTCCAAGGTACATGCACTTGGATACATGATTTTAATTGCCCAAATTTTTGGGTCAAATGAATGCAGAGGTTGTCAATTCTTGGATCCATATCCTTTTCACCTACTTCAAAACATGTCCTGACATGGTAGGGAACATGAAGCTTCAAATATACAACCTATAGTTGGAAGGCATGGCACAAGTATTGTGGGATAAAAAATTGGAGAATACATCCTTGGTGATTGAGCTTGTAGAGATAGAAGAGATCAAACATGCTTGCATCACATCTTAGAATGACTTCTGCTAGGAATTAACATCAAGATTCTATCCCCCAAGATATCTCTAGAATCTCCTTGAAAAATGGTTTTAGCTCTACCAAATACTGAATCATCCAGTACAATCCTACATTGAGGTATTTTGCAAGTTGTGCATTCAGCTACATATATTTGATTCAGAAGAGGAACTCATTGTCAAATTTAATTTTGATTTGTTAATGGCTTGGTTAAGAAGTTTAATTTTTTGATATCCCTTCCTTTGACAAGGCATTTCTTCAAAACTTAGACATAGAATATAAAGTGGCTCCTCGAATCTGATCTCCTCAAACCAAATATGGTCCCTCTCCCGCTAGTCCTTCTAATGTGACCCCTGCCCCATCCTCCACACCTCGCAATACCCAATAGCATACCTTCCATAAGACCAATCTGTAAACTTCTCCTGGTTGTCGAGCACTAAAAAATATGTGCACCGACAAGACTCTTTTTATTGAGGTAAATCAATTATATTCCCCTCCCCCTCTTGTATATGTTTCTCTCAACAATCCTACCAAAGTGTACCCATATTTCATCCTCATGACTGATAATGAAGCCGAAATTCCTGTTTACCCATAATTATCAGATCAAGCATGAATTATATACTCTTGTCCTTGAAAATGGGAGTCAAAAGAATCTAGTGCCCCAATACTTGGTTCAACACCTTAACATTCCTACCATTCCACACTTGGCCCTGTATCATCTTTATTAGGTACAAGATGAAATACCTTGTCTTATTGTCTATTGGCCCTTTTCGAGATATTGTAGGGTGTGATGTTTCTTATCTCAATTGTGTCATCCTATTACTCAAAATTTCATATCAATAGGCTATACACACTATTTATCATGCTAAATATCATCAATACCACTTCCAACATGAGGGTCGAACCTATGTGCTTACATCCTCTTTGCTTAGACCAACACAACCTCCTACTAGAAAAGCTCCTGTAAAGAAAGTAGTTTGAACCAATGTGTTTTTTTGTGTTTTTTTCACCCTATCAAACTATATAACCTCACTCACTTGAAACAATAGGGCTACGAGACATCCAACACCATTGCTACCTCCATCACAATCACCCCTTAAACACGGGGATTGTTAAGTTACGGATCAATAAAATAGAAAACAACTCAAACATGCAAGGTACCTTGTCAAATAGAGAAATGGCCTAATAAAAAAGGCATGTGAGCTTTCCATTATTTGTGACATCGATATTGCACTAATTATTTTCTCACCATCTAGAAGATTGAGACAATTTCAACAAGAAAAGCAAGATAGAGGATGTTATTACATGGTTTATCAATCTGCCAAATCATGAATGGGGAAGGCTTCATAATAAAGAATTTCTCAATAGAATGCTCAAGAAATTTGTTATAGGTCAATTTGGGCATCATTCCCTGTGACCTGCTCAAACTGGACATCATCCCCAGGACCAATGAAATAGGGTCTATCATCCCCTTATATTTCAGTTGCTATATGCCCTAAGAGAAGAACAATTCACTCATGGCTTCTATTGTGAGATTTCCTAGGTTTGAAGTATATTCTATATCACCTATTGACTCACCAACGCAACCCTTAAAGGGACTAACTACGTTGCATATGCAGCATCCTCCATTCAAGGGTGCACTGCAATGCACTTCCCGGCATTCAAAAGTGTGTTGGTCACCTGGGAGCGGAATTCTCATTGTTCCGGGAATCTCCACATGGCTAGTGCCTTCTAGAAGAGTCTGTATGTGTCAAAATTTGAATCCAAGTGTCCATCTAACACCTCTAAACTTGGGAACATGTCTTTCCTATTATTAGAAAGTCATTCATTGAGAAATTACCATCAGTTTCCCTATAAATTGAGCACAGATCCTAGTGCTAAGGAAGGAAGAATTTTGGTAAAGAAATGTCGTTGGATTCTCATTTGAGAGAGTGAAAGTACTGATATGTTGATGGTGTGATGTTGGATGTGATGAGGCTAGGATGAAGCTGGAGCTGGTGGCATCAAATCGATCATTGGTGTAACCTCCCCCTTCTACTCTTTAATAAATATTGTTGTTCATTTTCCCATATATGTATCTCTTTATGTTTCTATTTCTCATGCAATGGATTATTGAATGATATATATATATATATATATATATATATATATATATATGTTTCACATGTAATTGATTTGAGTGATTAAGATAATTAGGCATCTATATATTGCAATCTATTTGTTGTTCTATGTTTATGCTTGCACTAGGAATCAATCGGGCGATCTGAGTTGGATTGAAGGCGACAGAAGGAGAAGGAGAAGCGCTTGGATTACAAGTAGGTTCTTTTATCATTATGTGTGTCTGCTTACTTTAGAGAAAGTGCTAGAAAAGTCTTTCATCTATTGTTCTAAGTGCCTAGCACCACACTTAGGGAATTTGATTTATCTGTAGATCACAATTTTAAATAACAAATTAGCGACTCCCCTGGGCATTTTCCTATCATCCCTAGTGTTTCTGCCTATTTTAATCCTCATCAGTAGCGTCTACTTTCAGTTATTATACTTTTGAATGAAATAATTTCATTACAAGTGTGTTCTTTAGCTCGAATTTTCAATCACTGCTGTGCCTAATGCATTGGTGGTCAAGACACAGTGCACTGTCTCCCACTCAGGGGTGCACTGCAACGAAATGTCTCCCCTTAGAGACTGTGTTTCCCCCTTAGCCAACCAAATTCCATTCAAATTTTTCATTGTTATCATTCTCGGGAATCTCTTTGTTGTATTCTCAAATGTCTAATACCTCTTAGAGATTAGTGAACTTTCCAAATTCTTCCTCCTTTGAAAAGTAAATTTGTTCAATGTCTCTTTAGTGTTTTTCATTATCATTGGCAAATAAAATTCACAGTATTTTATTTCTACATTAGATCCATTTGTTTTCATAAAATTAAATTATCATTTCATTCTTCTTTTCCTATAGGAAAAATTGTAGCCATTCTTCATTTTTCCTAAAAGATAAATTGTTGTTAAATTCCTCGTTTCTCAAAGAATAAAACACTTGTTTTTGTTGATTTGATGCATATAGTTTCCTTTCTTGCATTCACATTAAAGGAGCTAAAAATAAAAACATGCATGTGCATATAGTGAATTGTGTGTGTCGCATAGGAACAAGTTAGGAAACCTACATTTTAGTTTGTGCTCTTTGTTGTCTACTCTAAAATTGATTTCTCTTTCCCTTCGTAGTTAGGATTTTCATTGAAAATGCTAAAATTGAAAACTTTTCTTATCATTTTAGTTTTCATTTTTAGGAATTTCCATCACATCATGCGGTGAACCTCAAATACAAACTTTCTAAACAATATCAACTTAAAATTTACATTAATTTACCAAAGAAAGCATTGGAACCATAATGATAACATTTAGAAGGTCTAGGCTAGAGATGTGTTTCGGCGTCGTTAAACATAGCAGTTATCGTTAACTTGTCTGTGATACATTCCGAGAGTGATACCTCACTCCACGTATGTAAGTATATCGTAGCTCGTTCGCGTACCCTTGGGTATATAGGGCGGTTTTCTAGTACGAAAAGTATAAGCGGGTGCTCTCACTGTGCGGTTTTGCATTAGACAACGCTAATATGGACTTGGGCCTCCACATACCTTCAGGTATATTTGGGAGGACAACTTTAGGTTTCTATCCATCCATAGTGAACCGATTCGTTCACCTTGTAACTTATGATACACCGAACACAGCATTCGCAGAGATTTCTTGCCTGTACTTCTTTGTTCGCCAGGAGGTATCTTGCAGTTCACAATTACTTGGTAAACCTTTTTCCTAGAATTACCATTTTATTTTGTTTTTTTTTTTTTGGTCATAAAATAAATCAGTCATCGTGGAAGAAGAACACCCCTTTCCCCGTTGTTCATGTAGAATAGCACTGAAACGACCTTTACCACCTGAAGCCATTTCTGGTCGGCGAAGGCGACATCACTCTACCGAAACTAGTACTATCAGTACCTCTAGTGCGACATCATCCTCGCATATACTAGAGTCGGCTCAATTTGTTTCTACGAATCTTGGTTCATCTATCATTGTCAAGACAGAGTCCTCACAGCTACCTATGGTCACGATCCATCTAATCAATGATACCATACCTCCCGAACCTGACATTGTTCAACTGGAAGTTGATCCGGATCCTGTCACTTTTTTGCCAGAACATCTGAATCCCGAAGTCGAGCGACCGGAATTTTTTTTTGTATCAGTCACCCCACAATCTATTGTAGCCATTGAGTCTCCCATATTGCGCAGTAAACCTCTTTAAATATACTTCGGGCCTGACGAAGAAATCCTTCCACCTGGTTTAATTTCTATTGAAGAAATACCACAAGACGAAACACCTTTAACTCCAACTCATTTTGGGGCGGAGCTGTACTTGTACAAGTATTTTCCTCAATCACCTTCCTCTGATTTTGTTGATATTGTGTTTATTGGAGTTCCAGTAGATCTAATAGGGTATACATTTGGTTGAATAACCATGCCTAAGCCAACAACTTCGGCTGGACCATCTATTCCAGTTGTGACAGCACCTGCTCTTGATACCCCTTCGATGTTCACAACATCACCAGAGTCACATCTATATGGTGGCCCTTTCGTCCCACCTGGTTAGAAATATTTATCTGGAACCTTATCTGGTGCATCCTCAAACCCATGGACTTCACCAGTGTAATCATACAGTATTCTAACTGGTAAATATATAGTGAGTACTGAACGAATTGATCATTTATGCACATCACCAAGGCAATATCAAGCTGGTCCATCTGCGTACATTCCATCTAGTACAATTTCAACTGGACTCCCTGCATTTGGAGAACAATATTTTCCATCTTATTATACTCCTCATGCTGGAGGGAAACCTATGGTCACCCATTTTGATAGTACTCCGTTGTTATTTGGTCATCCTAATGTCAAAATGAATGTTTGTCAGTGGTAGCCCACTCTACCCATCCAACCACAAACGGTTGTATACTTGTATCAACCGGTTCAACCTGTTGCACCCACATCAACTCCACTTGTTAATACATCCTTACCCCTATTACAGACTCAAACTGTTGTACCTCAACCATCTGAGGCAGGTCCTTCAACACAATACCCTTAATTATTGGGCCCTCAGACTCCAACTCCTTCGGTTGGTTTACAAAAACCACCTATATCCAGAATTATTTATTCACTACGCTAGATTACCATATTATGGGATGTCGTATCCACAACTAGGTTATACCTATATGCAACCAAATCCAAGCTATCCTAGTCTGGGTTATAATCTTGGTGGACAGACCCCTTGGCAGCCACAACTGCAAATGCCACATCCTTCATTTCAACAAGTAGTGTACCTAGGTTTTGGTCAACAAAATCCTCAAGCGTTTGCTTATCAAAACAACCCTTATCTGGATTACCAGCAACAGATTCCTTATGTTGGTGCTCAAAGGCTTGTTTCCCAAGCAATTCCATCATACCCTGGCTATGCTCAAACTGACTTAAATCGACAGTTTCCCTTCGTCGCAACTTTATATTTACCAGATTTAAACTGGCTCACCAATGATCCAATCAATTACGCTCCTTTGTGGCCAGTAATACCTCATAAATTACCCTTGAATATTCCTAAGTTCAGTGGAAACTCTGGGCAAGACCCGTCGATGCATGTTATGAGTTATCATTTTTTGTGTTCATCTAACTCCCTAAATGATGACTCCATTCGACTACGTCTTTTCCAGCGTACGCTCACTGGTCCAGCCGCAAAATGGTACATTGAGTTACCAAGAACTTATTTTGATAATTTCACTACCCTAGCTATTGTCTTTATGACCCACTTCCAGTTACCCATACGATATGAAACTGGAATTTAACTCTTGAATAATTTTAAACAGACTAATGCTACTCACATTTTTTATCATATTCATGAGTGGCGTTGTCGTCGTAGAATGGTTAAGACATGTTTTCCTGATCAGATCCTTGATGAGTGGTTCATTAAGTCCCTGTTACCATCTATAACTGAGGATGTGGATAATGGTGGTGTCGTCACTGAAGGTCAGGTCATTTCTCATGCCCAATATTTAGACTTGATTTATACTCAATCTAGCATGCTCTATGAGAAAATTCCCAACGCGTCATGATTTAATTTTACTATTCCTCCTCAATCTAAGGACTCTCATGCCAGAGACGGTATGATCAGTACTGCAAACACACACCACTCTATTGCATCTGTTCCTGCGCCTTCTTCCGAAATCCATGTCATGTCATCTGATAAGGGAAAAAGTGAAAAGCAACCCAGAAGTAAGAAAAAGGGGAAATCAAAGAAAAAGCAAACTTCTACCCCGCAGGAAATATAATTTGATTAATCGACTGGAAATCAAAAACCTTATTACCCTTTCATAATATGTAATGAGGAACACTTTTTTTTTATACTGTCCTCACGGCGTCGAATTCTCAAAATTGGTTAATACCTCACATGCATCCGCAGTGTTGACAGATCCATTTCTGAATCTGGACACAAATTTGGTTGCTACGGATCCAACTTCTAGTTCCCAAGTGCTTATGCTATCTGTCACGAAGCCATCGACTGATGTTTTGGTGTCAACGCGTAATAAATATTACAGTAGTCAGGATACTAATCAACCTACTACCTCGACCACAAATTTGTCTACGGAATAGATACCGCCAACTACTATTCCTGAATTGATAATCAAGCCACCGAAGGGAGTCGTTCATAAATCGAAATTTAATCCTCGAGCCCAAGCTGCTCAAAATTATAATATAGTTGAATATTTGGCTTAATCCCCTTCATTTATGTCAGCTCTTGAGGTGCTTCAAAATTGTCCCTTCCAGAAGCAGGCTTTGTTGTCGGCAATTGGTGGAATTGATCCAACAGATTCCAATCTCGTAATCTTTAATCATACAGGCTATGTGCCAAAATTACCAGTAGAATTGGCACTCTCCATCCAAGTAAATGTTCTTAATCACCTCTTTCATCTTATTATTATTGATGAGGGATTATCTACGTGCATTATGTCTCTAAACTGCTAGAAGTCACTTGGCTCGCCGCCTATCTCAATTGCCTACGACATTGAAAGCTTTCAATGGACATACATATAATCCTTGTCGTATCATTAATAACATGCATATTTAACTAGGGGGGGAAATAGTGAATGTTGAAGTTGAGGTCGTTAACGGACCCCTTGACTACAACATTTTTCTTGGAAGGCCATGGGTATATGCTATGACTGCAATCGTCTCTACATATTTTATAATTATCGTCTTTCCACATAAAGGTGTTATCATAGTCATCAACCAACTATCCTTCTTTGCCTCTAGTTCCAAGGTAACTGGAAGCGTTCCAATAGTTTACGCACCCCAACTTGCACTTCAGAACATTGGTGTAGGACTCTTAAAGGATTCCACCCTCATGGGTGTTATCACTCTGTAATTTCTCAAGGCTAAAGAAAGAAATCACAGAGGTGACCATAAACCTAATTTTGAGATTAGGATCTAGCCTTCCTAATACTCAAAGAGGGCTCTCTCTTTATAATTTAACTTTGTTGTTTTAATTGATTTTAGGCTAGTTATGTAAGATTGATTTGGTTTGATTTAATTTGTTGGTGGAATTACTAATTTAGATGGATAAGTGCATCTCTATTTTCCATTGGGCTATGGAGTCAATGAATCAAGAAAACAAGACATAATCAAGTTCTAAAGGAAGTGTTCATATAGCAAGATAGCTGAGCAAAATTATATCTTTAAAGGCTGAATGGCGAAGTGGTTTTCAATCAGGATCAAGGAACAGTTAAGGATTCCTTAACCGGATAATGAGGGAGGTGAAAGAGGTCAATCGGGATGGGAGAGAAATTAAGGATTCTCAGATCCAGATATCAGAGGAAAACATTAAAATGAATAACAGTTCATAACAAAATGTACTTAAACCATTTCTGCAATAATACTCCTGTTATGACATTTAAATTTGGAAAAACATGCAAGTTTATGGAATAATTAAGAAAATAACAATGAACTATTGAAATATACTTCACTGAAGTAGCTCAACACATGAATCTTGTAATGCAATTCCTTTATTACTTGTCATGTCTGTTGACTTGAAAAGGGTACAATAAACCCTCAGGTATTTAGATCACTTACAACTATATAAATGTTTAGGAATCCACCCTCAATACTTCAAATTATGAAGTGTTTATACAAAAACTAATAGAAAATATCCTAAAATTGTTTTTAGGAATTATTCAAGGGAAATAAAATATCTTCATGAAAGAAGATAGAGACACCTATGTAACTAATGCAAGTTGTCCCTGTTTATTGGATTTTTGTTTGCTCCTTTGATATTTTGTTGTCTTATCTCTTTGGTTGTTGCTTTACGATGGTTGTATCTTTACGCTGCTTGTTTTTCACTGTATTCATCTTTAAACTCTGTCCTTCATCTTTAAACTTTGTCTTTCATCTATTTACTCTTTCACTTGGTTGCTCTTTTACCTTTTATAGTAAATCTCACTAACTCTTTCATGTGTCTTTGTTTTTTAGTAAAAGTGGATTTTACTAAAATACATGTCTAACTTTATGCACAATAAAGAATGTGTCCTAGAGAGTTACTTTGAATGACATCATTGTTGCTGATGTAAATGTTTTCATCTCTGTTTTAACCATTACCATGTAAATTGTTTATTTCTGCTCTTTTTCTAGTTTAACTTGGTTTACCTTCTGTACATAGAACTTCTACTGAGTGAAGCCTTTTGAATTCATATCCTGAGAGTCATGGAGAAAACAGGTTTTAGAACTAGTTTCAAAACTGTTTATCCAATATTCTGGTCTTACTAATTACCTGTAAAAATAAAACAATTATAAATGAAAACATCGGTTTGCAGGGAGGTGATAATGGCTTTGGGGAACTGAAAGTTTGTAGAAAGAATCAGGATTGGAATAAGGCTTAATATGGTTGACAATGGCTTTTAATTGTTTCGTAATTCAGATTTCGCAATAGGATAATAATGGTAAAACAAGGTTTTGAAACTTTAAATGGTTTATCTCATTAGCGTAGGGATTTATCACGGTGGCTTGGGGATTTTTTCGCATTGGTTTACCGCACAGTGCAGGAGTGAATAGGTGGTTTTAACACAGCGCAGGGTGGACAAGCGTTTTGTTTCACAGTGGAAGGGGTTTCATTTCAAACATTGGATGGTTTCATGGTTTTATGAATGGTCTAACACACGTCGAAAGGTAGTTGGGTTGTTTTGGACTGGGGGAATCTGATAGCACTTGGGAATGTCGCGTGGCAAGGGGGTGGTGGATAAAACCACCTATTTCGCACCCCCCCCCCCCCCCCCTCAACATTAATATTTGGAATGTTGGGGGATGTGAAACAAATAATGGACTGTTAGATTAGATTTAAGGGCAACGGGTGATAGATAGATCTGTGGGGTTCAAAGAGGTCGGCCCCGATATTATTTTAGTGGAGGGCTAGATATAAAGATGGGTCCTGAGAAACTTATATATGAATGGGTTAATATAATACGGGGGCTAATAATATATATATTATATGGAGGGGATAAATGAAAGTGGGGGGTATATATAAAATGATATCAGGTGGGGGTTTAGTAAATATATGAAGTGAGAATGTTAATTCAATTGGCAGGGTCTGATGTATAATTAGCTCTTTAAACTATGGGAAAGTGGGTTCTAATGTTTTATTGGAAAAATTGTGGAATTAGTCAAGGGGAAGGGAATTTAGTGATGAGAATGGGTTTTTAACTAGGAAAAGGGGTTTTTATGAAGGGAAATGGATAGAATAAGGGGAAAGAGATATTAGTAAAAGGGAAAGAGATTTCTACCAAAGGAAATGACTTCCAAGATTGAAAATAGGATTTCTAGCAAGGGGAAAGTGTTAGAAGGATATTAGTAATAAGAGGCAAACCATTTGATACTTTCCATAACTTGTGAAAGTAATCTACCTACCCTTTTTTATCCTAACATTTTTGTTTCCTTTATTGGGTGCATTTGAGCTTGCTAACCCTTTTATTTTCTTTTGAAAAGAAAACTAACCTACTTCTAACCTTATGACTTCCAATGGCTCAGATTAAACTGATGAGCTCATTTTATTCTCTACCTAACTACTGATCTGCCTAGATTATATGGTTTGGTCAGATCTTTATTCGCTAATTATCATGACATGAAATTTAAAAGCATGAATGAATCAAGATTAAACTGTATGATCATCATGAATTGTGGCGTTTTGGACAAGCTGCACACAATTTTATTTGCATAAAGTAAACTAAGAGGAGTGGCATTTGAATGTTGTAACAATTTCTGGATCTATTTTATTTTCTTTTTGTGGGGTTCATATTTCATATCCTTTTTTAATCTTCTTTCTTTTAGTCCTTTCATTTTTCTTTTAGGACATACCCTCTTTTCATTTTTTAATATGGGAAAACATTTGTAGAAAACAAATGTATGTACAATATTACAAGATTAAAAATAACCAATTCAAAATTATGATCCCTATTATTATAGGACCCTAACAATGGGAACCTTTGCATTACCGCTGCCTGGGACGCCGACGGAAATTGCAAGTATAGAGAACTGCTCCAGGAAATCTTCTACTCCATCTGGCTTAAGGAATATTACAGGTGATTCTGAAGTTGTTACATTGGATACATTTCTGCCGCCCAGCCCAATTGAGTTGGCATAGCAATCAATCTACATGGCTTGGGCGACGAATCCGAAATTATTGTCGTCGGTCATTTGGGTTGATCGTTCATTAGATTTTCATACTCCATCTTATCCTTTTTCATCCACATTCTTGACAAATGAGAATATTGTGGAATCCATGATGCCAGAAGGAGAACCATTGGAATATCACCAGCATCGCTCCCACCTTCAGGATTATGAAGAAGATAATCTTATTGAACTATATCACCCATCGATAAAAACATTCTTTTCGAATTATTATCCTATTAATGCAATCGATTCCCAGAGAAATTTATCAGATATTGAAGAAACCATTTTTATCGATATCTCGACCAAACCCAACATTGTAGAAAACATTCATGTCGGAGTGTCTTGTTCTCCATCAGAACTCGAAACATATCGCTCTATATTTCATGAATTTTTTGATGTATTTTCTTGGTCTTACGAGGAAATTCCAGGCATAGATACTAGTATCGTAGAACACACTATTAATATATACCCTGATGTCAAACCGGTACGTCAACGCCTTCGTCCTGTTCATCCAAAGAAGGCCGCTGCCATTAAAGCAGAAGTTGAAAAAGTTTTGCGTGCTGGTTTAATTTACCCTATTACGCTAACTAAGTGGGTTTCCAACATTTTTCCTGTTATGAAAAAATAAGGGACCATCAGAGTGTGCGTTGATTATCGAGATGTCAATCTTGCTTGTCCAAAAGACAACTATCTACTCTCGTTATCAACTAGATTATTGACGATTGTGCTGGATGCAAAATATTTTCGTTCATGGATGGATTTTTTGGCAACAATCAAATCAATATCTACCCAGAAAATCAATATAAGATAGCATTCATCTATCCCTGGGGCACATTCTCTTATCGGAAACTCCCATTTAGTTTAAATAACGATGGGGAAACTTTTCAGAGAGTAATGGATTATGCTTTCAATGACATCAAAAACATTGTTCAACCTTATCTAGATGATTTACCCGCACATTCACGAAACCTAACTGTTCACCCGATGCATTTGAGAGCTATATTTTAAGGTTGTCGACACTACAAAATATGCCTCAGCCCACATAAATGTGTTTTTTGTGTTGGTTCTGGTAATTTTCTAGGATTCGTCATCTCAAAATAATGAATTTGAATCGACCCACTGAATGTGCAGGTCATTCTTGATTTTCGTACACCATCAAATTTTCTTCAGTTATAGAAACTTCAGGGAAAGGCTAACTGTAGTGTCCCTTCTTGGTGAGATAGATTTGATGAAATTTAGAGATGGTTATTTTTATATAATGATATAATATTATGCATGACAGACTTATGTACATGCTTATATGCTATAGACCCAGTTTGGGTCACTTAGTTTTTGTGTGCTTATGATAATATATATGGCAGTGTGTATAAGAATTGATTTTAGTTAAGAGCATATTAACGATGTTTCCTCTTTTGGTATCCTATTTTGGACATATGTGTATGACATGGATGGTGATCTAGGATTGAGACATGGATCTATTGATGATCATGGTTATGTGGAACATATGGGT
Organism: Pinus albicaulis; assembly: GCA_034641835.2. Taxonomy (NCBI): domain Eukaryota; kingdom Viridiplantae; phylum Streptophyta; class Pinopsida; order Pinales; family Pinaceae; genus Pinus; species Pinus albicaulis. The sequence continues at coordinate 1,148,318,384 of CM076578.1, forward strand.
AATTATGATTTATTGATGATACATGATTTGTATGAGTATATGTGTGTAATATTGTACTAAGCATGATGTGGTAGGGGACTTGGTCATTGCCAACAAGGATGCTCGAGTTATAAATGATTGTGGAAGTCATTTCTCCAAAACCAAACTGACTGTGGAATTCATGCACAATATTTCGTAAAATTTGAATAATTTAATTATGAAATTCATTTGATTCCTTTGATCTATGAGATTGTGATGTGTATAGGTCTTGGAAGAAGACCTTACCAACGAACCATCGGATGGGTATGAGCTCACAATCAGTACCTTAAGGTGAAGCGCAGAGTTTCAAAGAAGAATAGATGTGAAGACATGGAAATTAGGGCGCGGAGTCCTAAATCCATGAAAGATAAAGACATGGAGTCTTGGATCTATAATGAAATGTTTAGGGCGCAGAGTCCTGAATATTTAAAAATATAAAGGTGTGGAATCTTGGATCTTTATAGTAGATCAGGGTGCGGAGTCCTCAATCTACTAAGGCACAGAGATGCATGCAATAGGGGTGCATAATACCTAATCTCCGGAAGAAAAATACCACTCATGGGTAGCTCAGGGATGAATTTCCTTAATAAAATCTCATTCCTAACAATTTTGGAGTGACTTTCTAAAAATAGAAATTCATGTCTAGCATCTCAAGTATGACTTTCCAAAAATAGTAAATCACCTCCAATCAATGGGTAATCAAGTATACTTGAAGGAAAAACACTTAACTTATCATTGATCAATCCTAATAGTTCAATGTCGACTTCATCCTCAATATTATTAATATTATTAATATTATTGTTATCTTTTATGAGACTATTATGTTATTATTAAAATTGAATTATATATCCTCAATCACTTCACACCTCTCTCCTTGATGATTCTCATGGCTCTATGTAACTCTCTCTCCCTTTTAATAATACATTACACTCTCTTTTATGTACTCATCAAAGAATGGTATATTCCTCTTACACTCATTAAAGACATGTCATAAAAGATTCCTCTTACACTATCTTTAATGCATATGTTACACTCTCCTTAAATAAGGCATGCACACCTCTCCTTAATGGCATGAGTTACACTCCTCTAAATGGAATACAAAGCATGCATATTACTCCTCTTTTATGACAATAATTTTTAGCTCCTCCTATATATGTGTATCATGTATTCTCACTTAAGGGGGGTGCATTGTGATACCAAGAGTTGGAGAGATTTGAAAATATTATGAGAGGGAGAGACTTGGAGAGTAGTCAATTTCTTTCGAAATGAATTTGGACTTGGAGAGTAGTCAATTTCTTTCTAAATGAATTTGAAATTTCTAAAATAAATTACTAAGTATCTCTACATGGTGGAGCTGGCCATGACAGGTATTGAGAGGAACTGAAACTTGTCTTCCTCAAATTGCCTTATATATCTCTCTATTGCTATATTTTGGTACTACTTGTGAGCTCTTACAGCTCGGGGGTTCCAGGGGGAGAAGTTCTCCTTGGATATGGTTGGGTGGAAAACCGGATGGTTCAAATGAGTTGGTTAAGTGATCAAAGGTGGATCATATTCTCAATGATTGGAGATCAATATCTCTTCAGCATTTTAGAAAGGAAAGCCAAATATTGTTGAAGGTAATTACAATAAATAAATTCCAAAGGACTTGGGTAAGTATTTCACGATTTATGGTTTTGTTTCAAGTAATTAGATGCATGTTTTAGAAATGTTTTTAGGATAGTTTGCAATGTGTTTGACAAAATATGTGAATGAGTAATGTTATCAATTTATTTATGCATGAATAATTTCTAACTTGCAGCTTACATCAGAAGTAATAAAATGGACATGTTCCCAAAATATACCTAGAGGAATTACATAATCAACCCTTAAAAGAAAATGAAAAAATAATTGCAACTAAAATATGGTTTGGAAGATCAAATGCTTGAGGTAAGTTTGAGGTAAATTCCAGTTATGGCTTCATTCATATTCTTATCATTAATTCAATGATTTGATATTCAAGTTTTTGTAATAGTACTATGAGAATTTTTACAGAAATCCTTAATGGTTGTAGCATTCAGGGCTGCCATGTGTCTGTCAAATTTTAGCAATTGGTGCAATAAGGTTGTCAAATCATGTCAAATGAATTAGCTTGTGGGTGGTAAAATGTTTCAAGAACTCATATGGTGGATTTAGAAATGTGTGAATTCAATGAGAATATCTTAGTAGCATAACTCTGGGTTGTTTTTCCTCATGTAGAGTTGTAGTTGTAAGTTTTCATTCCATATATTTGACAAAAGTCATAAATGAAACGTTAAGGCTACAATTTTTTGTTGTTTTCAAGAATCGCATTCCTGGGCATTTTTAATGCAATTCAGCCCAACGTTAGGGGGTATCCATGCCTAATGGAACTGTAACCCATGATTTGATTCCAAAACAAGACTTTTCAGAACCCAGATCATAAATCTAGATGATTTTGTAGATTGTTGTTGTTAGTTATGTGCACCTGTTGTTGAGTCTTTGATGAAAGACTAAGATTATTTAGTCCCTGTTTTAAGATTCCAACATTTAAAGTTTCAATTTCTGAATTTTATGAGATAAATATGTTGAAGAATAATCTTAAATTCATTGTTGCCAAGTGTTTGACAAAATGCCTCAATGAATTTTAATTGCATGCTTGCAAAGTGTTTGTCATAAGGGCTCAATGACTATAGAGTGCATGTCTGCAAAGTGTTTGTCAAAAGTCTTGAATGGTTGTAGCTTTTGTTCATTTAAATTGTTAGTGTAAAATTCTTAGTTACTATTGTTTTTATGTTACTATAAATTATAAATAAACTATTTAATGGGTGTAGCTTCCTATGTCTGCAAGATTTTGATATGAATGTGAAAATGAATTTAATAATTTGCTAAAGTATGAATATAGGCTAAGACATTTTTTTCTTGTATTATCTAAAGCTTTCATTAAAAAAGGGCTTGCTTTTGCAAACAATTTTACAGTGACTAATTCTTTAGGATTTTTTGCAAATGAGTATTAGTGATTAATGTGACCTCTACTTCTCTATATTATTGATGGTGGGTAAGGTGGTACCTTACACTAACTTCCTAAGGCAGTTCATACCCAAATATTCTGAAATGGCTAAAGGATTTACTCGGCTCTTGAAAAAGGGGATTCCCTTCCATTGGGATAGGTTTGCAGAAGCTTCTTTTGATGTTGTCAAGGATACACTTGTCCGAACGTCATTAATGTATCCCCCCAATTATCAGAATGATTATTTCTTATATATCTTCGCAGCTTATACGACCATTGCTATGGTATTGGTCTAAGTAGAAAATGGGATAGAACATCTGATCTATTATTTGAGTCGTAATTGCAATGATACATAAGTGAAATATTCACACGTAGAAAAGCTTTCCTTGGCGGATGTTCAAGCCGTCCAAATATTTCGCCACTATATCCTGTTCCGGAAGACCATTTTCATTTTGGATTACAACCCCATGACTTACATCTTATCATGCCAATTGCTGGGGAGCAAGTATTAAAGATGGATTGTCATTTTGCAGGATTTTGATTTGGAATTCATCAAATCTAAGTCAAAGAAGTCTTTAATTTCTGCTGAGATTCTCTGCGACCTTCCCTCTGATAGTACTACTACTAATTCGAAACCTTCTATTCCTGATGAGTCTCTATTTCTGATCGAATCATCTGATCCTTGGTATGGGGATTTTATCATTTATCTCCAGACCCAGACTTTTCATCCTGATGCCTCTCACTCTGACCAGCGACGTATTTGATACCAAGCCAAATATTATTTGATCATCGGCGATACACTTTATCGTCATGGTGTCGATACAATTTTAAGAAGGTGCCTCACTCATGAGGAGGCCGAAAAGGTTTTAAATGATTTTCATGATGGGGCTTGTGGTGGACACTTGCCTGGATATGCTACCACGCAGAAGATATTCCACGTCAGTTAATTTTGGCTTATCATATTTCACGCCTGCATCCTCGCGGTTAGAAGTTGTCATTCGTGCTAGATATTTGATCGTAAATTCCACAAACCTTCAGCGCCAAGGCATCATGTTGTCTCTGTGGGACCATTTTCAAAATGGGGCATTGAACTCATGACCTGTAACCCTCATTCATCCGAGGGGCATGGTTATATTATTGTCACCGTAGACTACTTTACCAAGTGGGTTGAAGTGATGCCTACATTCAACAACATAGGACAAACAGCTACATTGTTTTTCTTTAATCATGTCATTTCACGGTTTGGGGTTCCACAAGATATAGTCACAAATCATGGTTTGCTTTTTCGCAATCATATGATGAATGAGTTGACTGCCAAATTATGACTGTCCCATGATAGTTCTACTCCTTATTATCCACAATCAAATGGACAAGTTGAGGCTATTAAAAATATTCTTAAACGAATTCTTCAACGAATGATAGGAGTTAATAAACGAAATTAGCATTTAATCATGTACTCGGCTTTGTGGGCGTACCGAACCTCAGTGAGAAACGCAACTAGATTTACCCCCTTTCAATTGGTGTATGATCTGGAAGCTATCTTGCCAATCCAATGTGAAATTCCATCGTTAAAACTCGCAATTGACTTGTTACCTGACACCTCTGCTGAAGAAGTGTGTTTTTTAACCTCATCCATCTTGATGAAACGTGTTGTGAAGCCCAATTGGCCAATGAAGCACATAAGAGACGTATAAAGGCACAATACAACAATCATGTCCAGCCTCATGTCTTCTCAGAGGGTGACCTGGTCCTTCTTTCTGATCAGGAAGCTGATGTAATAGGTACAGGGAAATTTGAGCCATTATAGCATGGCCCCTATATTTTCAAAATATTTCTTGCTAAGGGTTCCTACGAGTTGGTAGATTGTGATGGAATTCCGTTGGCGTAGCCCTGAAATGGGTTGTATTTGAAACGTTACTATGCTTAAACATGAGCATAGTAAATTTTTGTATTATATTGTATATATGTTGTTGATTTGCATTTATTGTCTTAGTTTTTTTTCTATAGTTTTCTTGAAGTTAGTAATCTTCTTTACATTTCATCGTAGATGTCTGAATCTTTGGAACCATTATTTGGGTATCCTGATGGTGCTGGTTGTAGTACGCAAAATCTATCCTCTACAACGTGGGCCATTTTCACTTCGAATGGTGAGTTAGTGAGTTTTCAAGGGATTTGTATCAGTCGATCTACAAAAAATATCGATGAGTATAGTGCGTTGATCGAACTTCTCTCTGATTCCATTTCATTTGGTATTAACCGCATCATCATTAGGTTAGAATCACAACTTCTGGTACTACAACTTACTAGTATTTATACTCATATAAATCCAACACTGCATCGTATGTTCCTAAGAGTTCTACTTTTGGAAAGACATTTTGATTTCATTCAATATCAACACATTTCCAGAAACTTGAACACATTAACTTATTCTTTATCGAATTATATTATAAACAGACATTTGCAACCCTGTAGGAATTTACAGGGTAAGTTTCGTAGATCAAAAACCAAATGTCACCGCTCACAAATAGATCAAAAAATCAGTACACTAGTATAATCACGTGATTAAAACCCTCAAAGAGGGAAACAATCCACGGCCTGAGCCAACGTGGCCACTTCAGGAAATTTATTAATATAAAAAGAAAAGTTACAAATGTTTCTCTCATAAATGGTTACCGGACAAATGACCCTCCATGCTCTTTAAATAGAGATCATGGACCAATCGGGTGTTAAGCCACTGAACAAGTGTCGTCAATACCGAGGAGAGAGATAACCATCGGATCACTACAAATCGTGACCGTCGGATTATAAGTTACAAATGTACATGGTAAAGAAACACACTTTACCTAACTCTACACTAGACTAAGTTATTCTTAACTATTTCCTATGAGTCGGAATATCCTAACATCCACCCTTAAGAACAACTTGAGATAGGATTGAAGGACTTACAAAGGTGACATAAAAGGAGTCTATTTCCTATGTGTCGAAATATCCTAACATCCCCCCTTAAGAGCAAATTGGGATAGGATTGAAGGATTTACAAAAGTGACACAATAGGAGAAGGAAGGAGGCATTAGAGCCTATCCCCCTTTAATGACAACTTTCCTGAACTCCAATCATGGATCGAAGTTTTGTAAAGTTCGCTTTTGTGAGAGCCTTTATAAATATATCGGCTACTTGATCATTGGTTGGACAGTATTGCACTTCAAAAACATGATCATGAATGAGATTTCTAATGAAGTGTATGTGGAGTTCAATGTGTTTCATACGCTGATGCTTCACTAGATCTTTACATAGCTGAATGGAACTCTGATTATCACACCAAAGTGTAGTTGGATGTTCCTGATGAAGACCAAATTTAGATAGGATCTAACGAAGCCACATGGCTTCCTTGTTGGCTTCAACTGCACCACGATACTCCACTTCTACTGAAGAAAGAGAGATGGCACTTTATTTCTTACAAGACCAGGTAATAGGTCCTGATCCAAGAGTGAATACATAGCCTGCAGTAGACTTTCGATCATCAGGGTCACCAGCCCAATCAGAATCAATGAAACCAATCAACAATGGAGATGCTCCTGCACTGTAATGAATCTCGAACTGAATTGTACCTCGAATATATCAAAGTATTCTTTTATCTTCTTTCCAGTGACTTTCATGAGGTTGGTGCATAAACCGAGTGACAAGACCAATGGCAAATGAAAGTTCAAGATGGGTATGGGTTAGATACAGAAGTTTACCAACAAGTTGACGATATAAGGTAGCATCAACTTTAGGGGTAGTAAAAGTGACTGAAAGCTTGAATCCAGACTGAAAAGGAGAAGGGGTTGGCTTACAGTCTTCTATGTGAAAGTGGTGTAGAAGATCACAAGCATACTTGGACTGAGAGAGGGTAATGCCTTCCTTGGATTGCAAGACTTGAAGACCAAGGAAATAATGCAAGTGTCCTAAGTCTATCATTTCAAACTTCTTTTTGAGGCTAGACTTCACATGGTTTATATGGTTTGGATCACTACCAGTAAGGATAAGATAATCAACATAAAGAACAAGGATGGTGAAGGACTTACCCACTTTCTTGGTGTAGACAGTGTTGTCAGAATGACATATAGAAAAGCCATTATCTAATAGAAATCTATCCATTTTGGCATACCAAACCCAAGGAGCTTGTTTGAGACCATAGAGAGACTTCCTAAGGCAACAAACAGGGCTATAGTAGTTTTGGATCAAGCCAGGGGGTTGTTCCATGTAGATTTCTTCATGTAAATCTCCATGTAAGAAGGCAAATTTAACATCCATCTGATGGAATTCCCATTTATAGGAAGCAGCAAGGGAAAGAACAAGGCAGATAGAATTCATTTTGGAAACAAGGGAGAAGGTTTCAGTATATTCAATGCCTTCAACTTGTGAAAATCCTTTAGTGACAAGACAAGGTTTATGTCTATCCACTTTTCCATCTGGTCCAAACTTTGTTTTGTAAACCCATCTGCATCTGACAAGTTTTCTTCCTTTTGGAAGAGGAATAATATCCCAAGTATCATTCGCCAATAAGGAATGATATTATTAATTCGTAACTTCATCCCAAGCTGGATGACTGGAAGCTTCTTCAAAGGTTTCTAGATCAGGATTTCTAGAACTTGAGCCAATGAGAAGAGCTCTTTCAAGGCGAGAACGTGTCGTCGTCGATCGGTAGGGTCACTTGCAAGAGAACTGCTCGCATCCCAGAAATAGAGCGGACCCATCTTGGAAGCGGTGGAGTAAAAAGGAACAATTTCAAGAGGTGGAGGAAGATTTTCATCCCTCTCTGTCATCATCTAAGCTAGAGAATATTAAAAATAGAGATAGAGATGGCACATATGCGAATCGAGGCTTGCGGGCCAAAGGTGGCACACCAACGAACTAAGCTCAAAACCTATATATTTTCATCAAATTTTACATCTCATCTAATAATTACATTTTTAGATTTTGGTTGAAGAAGTCTATATCCTTTGACATCTTCAGAATATGCAACAAAAATTCATTTTTCACTCTTAGGTTCTAAGGCTTTATGTTTCGCATCTGGAATGTGGGCCCAAGCTTCACTTCCAAAAACACAAAAGTGACTTACATCTGGTTTGATTGAGCTCCAAGCTTATTGTGGAGTTATATTCTTTAAAACCTTAGTAGGAGTGTGATTTACTATGTAATTTGCATATTTAATGGCTTCTATCCAAAAATTGAGACCAAGTCCTTTAGATTGAAGCATACAATTAGCCATTTCTTTTAAGGTGTGATTCTTCCTTTTAACTATAATTTTTGTTGTGGAGTATATGGAACGATGTTGCAATTGAATGCCATGCTCAGTGGAGAAGTTGATAATTTTGTTGTTAACATATTCTCTGCCATTTTCTTATCTTAACTTAATAATTTGATGTCCAGATTGTTTCTCAACAAAGGCCTTAAAGGCCAAGAACAAGTTAAAAAATTCACTCTTGAGTTTTAAGAAATATACCCAAGTGCATCTGGAAAAATCATCAATGAAAGTTAAGAAGTACTTGCAACCAGAGAAAGAAACAACAGGAAGTGGACCACATAAATCACTATGCACAAGCTGCAAAGGGGTTGAAGTGTGCCAAGAGGCACGTTTGTCAAAACTATCCCGATGATGTTTTCCGAGTACACATCCGGAGCAAACACCATCTCGGCAAGATACCATAGGAAGGCCCGTCACCATATTTTCCTTACATAGAGTTTGAAGAGAGCGATATTTTAAGTGACCAAATCGCTCATGAAAAAGTTTTCTCACATCATCATTATGAGCAACAAAAACAGAGGGAAGACATGATGACCCAAATTTGTCAAACTTATACAACCTTGTGGAATCATCAGCAATGTCAGTAGCTAAAATATGTTTAGGATATTTGAGGTCCTTGATTACAACATTATGCAGTGAGAATTCTACTATTTTCCCTTCACCTGAATGAGTTATCTGAAAAACAGAGAGAAGGTTGCATGACAAGGTAGGAACACATGGTACATCATTAAACTGACCATTATCGAGATGAATGGTTCCAGATCCTACAACACTAAGAGATCTATCATCACCAACATAAATATGTTTGGTGTTACAATCATTTAAAGAAGAAAACATGGCTTTATTTTTTGCCATGTGATAAGAAGCTCCAGAATCAATGAGCCACTCATGAGAATGAGAAGAGGAAGATACATTTAATGCATAACCAAATCTCGATGCTTGACAACCACAAGCAGAAAGTGCCATTCCTGAAGATGAAGGTGAAGAGTGCTCCAAATTGATGTTATGCTTCTTCATTGCTGCTTCTAAGGCTTCCATATTCTTAAAACATTTAGACTATATATGGCCATCATGATTACAAAATTTGCAATGTCTATCGGTCTTCTTCCCTTTGTTTTTATTTACCTTATCATTTTGGTGAGTTTATTTTTCAATTTGCTGCTGAAATTGCTTAGGACCCTTGTTTGGTTTCGGACCATATTTTTTAAGATACTTCTTCTTGGGATTCTTTTGATATGATTGTTGTTGGCTTCTAAGGCTTTCTTAGAAGCATTTCCAGGAGTGATAAGACCAAGGTGTAAGAGTTTTTCTTGTTATATTATCAAATAATCACAAAAGGAATCAACAGAGGGATTCTTGTAGGTGGTTCCTGAAGAAATGATGGCTTCTCTAGTGAAATGGAAGGTAGAAAAAAATACAAAGTATGCAGGGCCAAGCTTAGCAATAATGCAATAGATGAGGCTACTATCTTCCTTTTTTACCTTACAACCTTCTAAAAGAAGTCTAAGGGTCTTGAATTTGGACAAAAAGTCTTTAATAGAGGAGAAATTATTGAGGTCCAAAGTAAGCAACTCATTTTCAAGTTGATGGGCCCTGATTTGATTTTGAATGCCAAAGACAGTATTTAGCTTATCCAAGGCTTCATGAGGGGTGTCAATGTCAAGGATATGAAATCGAAGATCTTGAGCAATGGACATTCCTATCAACCCTCATGCTTGATCTTATTTATTTTCCCATTTAGCGACTTTATCATCATCACAAGGTTTAGTTTCTACTCCTGTGGCTATTATATAAATCCCTTTACTTCTAAGTATATCTACATTGTGAGGTACCATTGGAAATAATTGGTGTTGTTAAGAATAATCGGGCATGCACTTTCCATTTTTTGTTTTTAAACTGAAGCTAAGAAAAGTTGAAACTAACTACTCCAATGGAAATATATCGAAAAATTAGGCCATTTCAAAAAAAGGGCTCGAAAAACTGCTTCCAGATGAAGAAGTTGTGCCTTTTTGAAAAAAAGAGTTGAAGACGCCGAATAGTTATGGGAACAGGATGAAGTGCAGCTTTTTTTTTTTTTTAATTTGCCCCTTTGAACAAAAACTTTTTACAAAATAAGCTTGAGAAGGAGACTTGAACCCAAGATCTCTATTCTCATAAACTAACTCCTCACCAAGTGAGATAGTAAAAGGATTCTGTTATTGTTTGAAAGGAGGAAGGGGGGTATTTATTTATATATTTATTTTTGTTTTTTTTATTTTTTATTTTTTTTACTCTTTGGTGTGCGTGCCTTTTCCTACACAAAAAAACACAAAAACCAAGCAAAAAAAAAATGAAATGCGAGACTTACGGCAGAATTTTAAATTTCGGTTAGCCTTACCGGCAACTATCAATTTTTTCACTATTTCTGATTTGCCGAGATTGCACAAAGACGCGGGGAAAGAGCATATGTAGCAAAAAAAATCTATTTTCCTGTTTTTGATTTTCCGAGATCGCACGCAGCGCAAATCAAAGAGAATACATAGAGAAGAGGGTACAGATTCGGAAAATAAATAAAACCTAAAAACTGAAAATAAACAAAGGGAACCTAAATAAGTTGAACTATTAACAAATATAACTACAAAACATATGCTTTATACCTCCAAATCTAAACTGTCATAACTTGGGCACCCGGAAACCTTTTTCCATGAAACGAAAGGTGTTCCTCACTATAACAGACTCTCCGGACACAACAGATTAGTTATCCAAGCCCAAAAATGTTCAAAATTAGTATATCTACAAAACGGAATTTACATGCAGTCAAACCGGCTTCAGATTTTGATCAACAATGGATGCAGCCCTCAAAATGGCTCTGATACCATGTAGGAATTTACAGGGTAAGTTTCATAGATCAAAAACCAAAGGTCACCACTCACAAACAGATCACAAACGAGTACACCAGTATAATCACATGGTTAAAACCCTCAAAGAGGGAAATATTCCACAGCCTGAGCCAACGCGGCCACTTCAGGAAATTTATTAATATAAAAATAAAAGTTACATATGTTTCTCCCATAAAAGGTTACCGGAAAAATGACCCTCCATGCTCTTTAAATAGATATCATGGACCAATCAGGTGTTAAGCCATGGATCAAGTGTCGTTAATACCGAGGAGACATATAACCATCGGATCACTACAAATCGTGACCGTCGGATTATAAGTTACAAATGTACATGGTAAAGAAACACACTTTACTTAACTCTACACTAGACTAAGTTATTCTTAACTATTCCCTATGTGTCGGAATATCCTAACAAAACCATGTAAAGATACATTAGAATAATTGAATATGATTGTGCAATAAACATAGGAAAACACTGAAAACAAATAAATAAATAGTTATAGGTTTTTACAAAAAAATTTCCCAATACACATTGGTCATCTAACCTCAAAATGTATGCAACATGTAAAAGTAAACTAGTGGTGCTCGTGATAACATGATACTGATCTAGCTATCCTACGCAGCAATTGCATCCAACGATTAGGAACGCCAATATTATAGTGTTTCAGTCGCATAGGTAACTCTTCGATCTGGAAATCTAAAATCCTTAAGTTCAACCCCTGTATGTGCTACTAAAGCTCAGCAAGATTCTCAGCCATATCCAAATCCGTAAGGACTGCTCTCCTAACAGCCCTCTCTGTTGGTTCATCTGCTCCCTGCTCTGGCTGTCCCATTGGTCAAACTCGACCTACATCTATATACATCAAAACTTTATTTTAGTCTTGGGAAAACATTAAAGTACAAAAACATGTATAAACCTTATAAAAATAAAAATAAACATGGTCAAAACATTCTTACCAATTGCACCCCATTGAACGCCTTCTAGTAAAACTAAATATGGATATCCTCGAAATTCGACGCCTGCATATGCATAGTCATCGATGGCAATAATTTGTCGCCTGAACCAAGAGAAGAATGCAGTCGAGAACACGATGGTCGATTGACCAGCATGTCTAGCCATCATTTATACCCATCTCTGCATCCTTGGATCTCTAGGGTTAGATATACCCAGTGTCACATGCTGAAGTTGCATCAGTGGAATCCAATATAAGGCAAAATAAATGAGGATCGAACCATAGTTTAAATTTTTCTTCCTTCCCCCCTTTTCCTTGCTCAGTTGTTCTTTCAATTGAGAGAGTACATATGCAGCCCAATTGAAAATTGTTGGTTCCAAGAACTCTAGTGCATACTGCATGTAAGATCTGTTTGCTACGTGTAGTGTAGCGGTACCAGCAAGCTTATCGATTGTGAATAAGATGGTTCTCAATGGGAAATCGCAAACATCACAGATGTTTATTTTCCCATCCTTGGTAGGTTCTGCCCCTGGATTGCAATACTACAATATATAATCTATCACCGTCTCTCCTCCGAGAGAAGACCCTAAAAGAGAAACGGGCAGGCCTCTCCTCGACAATCATATGAGAAAATAGATATCCTCCACTAAAATTGGGACCACATTTTCCCTAATATGAAATGCCTTAATCGTTGGATCCCATGAACAAACAAGGAACTCCAATAGTTCCATTTGTTGCCTCATACACGATAGTCTGAAGTAATTCAGCAACCCACAGTCTCTGAGGGCTATTACAGTACTCGGATAATTTAGAGCAATCATGTTTTTTTCCTCATGTTCTCTTTCCCTCCAAGTAATCATCATTTTGGTCCATTGAATCCCTAAAACACAACCATAAGACTCATAAGGACCCATTCCATGCAAAAAATCAAGCAAAATTTGGGCACACTGTAAAGAAAAAAAATGTGAATTGCGTCCAACGCACCCCTGGTCAAGGGATAATGCATTGCAAGTGCACCTGGCCTTCAATTCCAGTGCACTACAATGCACCTTTCGACATTCAAGGTTGCATTTTCCTGTTTGCAAAATAATTTTACCCTAAGGGGGCCAAATCCCTAAAAAATTGCAATGAAAGGAAGCAAAAAGACTACTGAAGGAAAGAGGAGGTTTATAGCTCTAACCTGGATCAAACGGCGAGGAAAATCGTCCACAGAATCGATCACAATTAACAGCTGAAGTTCAGGGGCAAAAACAGGTTCAGAGCTCCAAAATCCAAATGGTAACTTTCAAATGGTAAAAATGAACAGTAAAACTCTTTTAATTAGTCATTTGGTTATTTGAAAATCATATTTATTGTTGTGACTATTGTTTTTATTAATTTTTTTCCATGAAACATGTATTTTTAATCCATTTAATGTTGTTCTGAATAGGTTTACAGCTGACATAGTAGATTAGTCGTGCACACTTATTTCAAGAATGATTTGACCACAAAGCATACTTTTATCCTTATTTTTTGAGCTTTGATAAAAACAAAAAAGGACTTGAAGCGCACTTTTATCTCTTTTTCGAACTTCGATAACAGCGAAAAAGGAACCCCTAGAGTCTTCTTTTAGCTCTTTTCAGACTCCGATAATGTGAAAATATTGTCGAGAACTTGTCCTTTCGAGCTCTTAAAAGTAAATGAAACAACATCTACTTAGTATAAGTTTAACCCTTTTTCAGACTAAGATGAATTATTTACGAAAAAGGAAAACCTTATTCAAACATGACTAGGGGGTTCTCTCAGATATCATTTTACACTTTTTCGAATCTGAGCGACAAATTTACGAAAAAGGACTTATGGAGTTTTCTTTTGTCCTCTTTTTCAAACTCTCTAAATATGAAAAAGGATCGGGTTGTCACTATCGTTAAGCTCGTTAAAACATAAAATAGCGACGGGCTTGTCGATCATGGCAAGAATCAAGTTTCATTTATCACTAGACTCGTTAAATTATTAAATAGCGATGCATATTCACCCGAAGGGTCAAATTATAGATCAATCATATGTTATCCTCCTCAAGCTTGTTAAAAAATAAAGAGGTACTAGTCGACAAATGACCGGGGAAAATTTGGGAAAGTGAACAGAACTTTTATGGTAGCAGGTCACTCTTGAACATGACACTTTGCTCCATCATTATGACTTTTGGGTTGGCTAATCTTCTTGACGGTTCATTCATACCTATGTTTCATCATACCTTCACTTCAGTTCTGGGTCAATGCTACCAACTCATCTCAGTGTCGTCGATATGTTCAAGAGAAGTCATCCAGTGAATACTCATCCTTTTGAAATACTCATAAACCTTCATTTTCATGACAGTCATCCCTGAACATTGCTATATCAAGTCACATTTTGTCGCTGAAATTAGTAACTCTCGTTTCGTGATAAATTGGCTTCCTATCGACATCAAATCATCATCTAGGAAGTTTATGTAGAAACATCATCTTCCAGTACCATGAGGCTTGTTACAGCATCGACAAGATCCTTGCTTCTAGACCCTTGACTGAAATATTTTGTTTGGCGTTCGACATCAAATCATCTATTCATGTCTTGCAAAATGTACTGCAATACCTTGAGAGCCATTAATGTCAATGGTGGTTCTCTTGTGTTTGTTAATAGCTCACATCATTGGTTGGTAATCAAATGATGTCTTACCATGTTCGACTACAAATCATATATTCGCATGGCTAGACTTGTACCCAAACGATCGAGTGAACGAGATAAGAAGACCCTAGATCTAGTTTCATCCATCTGGGCTGTGATTTTAGGATTGTTGTACACATCATCTGTACGGTGACCTTACATACATATCGTCATCCGAACATGAGCATATATCTGTAGGCATGTCTGTATTGGGAAACATTCCAATGTAGATGAATTTATTCAATATGTACATGTTATTAGATAGTTTATGTGCTGAGCATGGGAATGCCTCCCTCAGAAATTTGTGATCAAGATGAAAATATCATGATGTAATGTATTGTAATATTGATGCAAGTCGCCACTCCGCTTCAGTTCCATCTCATCACATCGTAAAGCACCTCATTCAAAAATATTATTATTATTTCGAATTCATGCTTTAGGGGGTAGTTGTTATAGGTCAATTTGGGCATCATTCTCCATCACCTTCTCAAAATAGACATCATCCCCAAGACCAATGAAATAGGGTCTATCATCCCCTTATATTTCAGTTTTTATATGCCCTACGAGAAGAAAAATTCATTCAAGGCTTCTATTGTGAGATTTCCAAGGTTTGAAGTATATCTTATATCACCTATTGACTCACCAATGTAGCCTCTAAAGGGACTAATTGTGTTGCATATGCAGCATCCTCCATTCAAGGGTGCACTGAAATGCACTTCTCGACATTCAAGAGTGTGTTGGTCACCTGGGAGAGGAATTCTCATTATTCTGGGAATATCACATGGCCAATTCCTTCTAGAAGAGTCCATATGTGTCAAACTTTGAATCCAAGTGTCCATATAACACCTCTGAACTTGGGAACATGTCTTTTCTATTATTAGAATGTCATTCATTAAGAAACTACCATCAATTTCCCTATAAATTGAGCACATATCCTAGTGCTAAGGAAGGAATAATTTTTGTAAATAAATGTTGTTGGATTCTCATTTGACAGAGTGAAAGTAATAATATGTTGCTGGTGTGATGGTGGATGTGATGAGGTTGGGATGAAGCTGGAGCTGGAGACATCAAATAGATCATTGGTTGTAACTTCCCCTTTCTACTCTTTAATAAAGACTGTTTTTTATTTTCCCATATATGTATCTCTTTATGTTTCTATTTCTCATGCAATGGATTCTTGAATGATATATATATATATATGTTTCACATTTGATTGATTTGAGTGATTAATATAATTATGCATCTGTATATTGCAATATGTTTGATGCTCTTTGTTTATGCTTGCAGGAATCAATCTAGCGATCTAAGTTGGATTTAAGGCGGCAACAAAACCGACAGAAGGAGAAGGAGAAGTGCTTGGATTACAAGTAGGTTCTTCTATCATTCCATGTATTTCCTTATTTTAGATAAAGTGTTAGCAAATTATTTCATCTGTTGTTCTAAGTGCCTAGCACCACACTTAGGGAATTTTATTTATCCATAAATCACAATTATGCATAAAAAAATTGAAGTGTGAGAGTGAACTTGCAAATCATTTGATCATCCCAAGAAACATTTCAAGTCTAGAGGATTACAAATGGAAATTCTCATATGGAAAATGCAACTTAAGGATGCAAAATGGAAGCTTAAATTTTTTTAAACATATCCTCATATCGTTACAGGAGGCCAAGTACTATGAGAGGATGCTCGAGGACTCTTTATGTAGAAATTATATAACTTATGTGTTATATGTCCAAGATTCTCTTGATCTCACACTATTTTAGCTTCATGCAAATACGAAATCCTATTCACCATTGATCCTTGGCAGTCGTCAAGATTGCGATACACACATGAAAACGATAAATTTTACACGTGCTGGGTTGTTTAACGAAGGCTTTAAACTGAAAACCAGAATATACATATATAATATATGTCATAGAATCATGTGACAAAATCACTCACTTTAAATTTTGATCATATCAAACTTAGATACAATAAAATAGCTACATTAATTAGGCTAAATATTGCAAATCATGCACCAATCTTTACTGTTCTTTGCCTCTCTTTAACATGTGATCCTGTTTGAAAGAATAGCTCTGAATGAACTTGAATTGGTCCAGCCTTCCTCACGCAATCCTCATTGGCATCTCCAATCACTGGTTGTTGCAAATCATGCAACAGTATAGTCACAGCTGATAGTCACACTGCTCTTTCACCTACCTCTTCACTGGTATCCACTGAAACTGTCCATGCACTGTAGTTAACTGATGTATTATTTAGTTGATTAATGAGTTAATAATTAGTGAATTAATTAATAATTAATTCACACCACTCTCACTAGTGTGTCAATCAGTTAGACTAGATACAACTAGCTCAACTATGTTTAACTCAGTTAAACTGAACACAACTCCACCTTACTTTATCGCGCTCACATAAGCTCTGTCATGAGTTCTAACTAAGGATTCTCCCATGCAACAGCTCGGTAAACCTCGGGAGCAAGCGTAATTCCTTCTGTCAGCTCCTACGCCACATCTGTGCACTTAACTGAAGTGCTCCAAGAGAATAAGATAATGTTTATAGTCGAAATATTATTAAGAGCTAATAATATGCGACATATCTATTTTTAGACTGGCAATCTAAAAATAGATTCCGCCCAATATGTCTAAAAATAGAAGTCCATCTATTTTTCCAACTTGACCAACCATCCACAAATAGCATCCTGAAACTCATAGAATATGATCGACATGTCTAAAAATAGACATAGTCTAAAAATAGACTTTGCGCCAAAAATCACCTGTGTGGGCCCCGCCAAGTTTACGTGATTATTTTCCAACTAGGATCAAGGATGATGTTTCAAGATGCCTCCTTCATTGTTTCTTGTTGCAATCTTCAACACTCCCTCTCAACAAGAAAGGATTGTCTTTGCATGCGACATGTAACTCCATGCATTCGCCCTGCAACCTTTGCAAGCGCCTTGCAACTCCATGCATCTGCTCTGCAACTCTTCTGAAACTGAAAGGCTCCAAAAAACTCAATCAGTATTAATGCATCTATCATAAAATTCTTCGACTTCTGCTAGTACCAACTGCACATGTCTTCAGGAACCACTGCGATGTTGAACTCTGCACCCATGTACTCTGCACTTGCTGTCAACTCTGAACCGCACTCCAATATCTGACACTGTCACTTTGATCTGCCCGCATCAATCCAACTGATCATGCTACTCCTACTCTGTGGGCTCCTCATATCCAAGTTCAATTCATGAGATCCACACCATCTCCATGAATCCTTCCCAGAAATCTCCTCTTGGGATTACTCATGAATGTAGCCCCACCTCTCACCTGGTGGTATAGATGCATGCACTCCCTCTGCCCATCTGGCATGAAATTTCTCTGCATGAGTGGTTGCTCCCACTCCATGATCCTGATCTTGTGGCTGCTCCACATCCGGAGGTTCACTCTTACCTACATGCAAATCCAGCTCCCTCTCAAGCTTCAATTGCATGTATTTCTTGCACTTCCCAACAGTAGGAAGCTCCATAGAAATTCCATCTACTTCAAGTCTGTAGAGATTCTTTGCTCAAATCCCAACCTTCTTGACTTGTCCTGTTGCTTTGTATCGAAGGAAAACTTTTCCTTCACTAAAGACAACAGCATACCCTTTATCCTCTAACATTGCGACTAAGATTAAATTATTCTTTAAACCTGGAACATGCACTACATATTGTAAAAGAATGAGTTTACCTGACTCCCTCTGAAAGGTAATGGTACCAATGTTGGTCGCACTGTATCGTCCATTTTCACCCAACTCAACATGCAACTGGAGATCTTTCTCCACCAAGTCACTGAAAAGGTTCACATCTCCCATCATGTGAAAGTAAGCACCACTATCAAAGTACCACCGCGATCCCAATGCACTAGACACCATGCATGCGATCAATGAGAATTCAAGCTCAAATTTTGAGGCAAGAGCCTCACCAGGTGCAGCTCCAGCAGCCTGCTTCTTCTTCTTCTTCTGTGGACAATTTGTGGCGAAATTCCCATGTTTGTGACAGTGAAAACACTTCACTTTGGACATGTCACACTCTTTTCCATCTTCACCAGCCTCAGATATAGAATGGAATTTCTTCCCCTTCTTATTCTTTGCCTTGGAAACCAAAGCGCGATCCTCTTCATCATCATGCTTTGATGAT
This sequence comes from Pinus albicaulis, assembly GCA_034641835.2. NCBI lineage: Eukaryota > Viridiplantae > Streptophyta > Pinopsida > Pinales > Pinaceae > Pinus > Pinus albicaulis. The sequence goes on from CM076578.1 coordinate 1,148,337,378, forward strand.
GAGCCATCCCTGGTACTTCGCCTTATCTCCTCCTGCATAAGATCCGACCAAAGTCGCTCCCATCCTGGCAGTTTCTCCCGTCCATTGACAGAGTCTTCGTAGCTATGTCAACTCTTCGGAAGCCCAAGGAGAGCCAAGCTCACCAAGTCTTCTTCATCAACACTGACTCCTACACTCCCAAGCTCATCCCTACAGTGGAAAAACTTTGTCAAGTATACCGGAATAGTGTCATTCTTCTCCATTTTTATTTTTTTGAGCTTGTCTTTAAGCGCCAACTTCCTCTGGTCACTTCTACTTTGGAAAAAATCTGTCAAAGCCTTCCACATTAAGAATGGATTGGCTTTACCTTGAAGGTTGGAGTGGCTTTACCTTGAAGGTTGGACACAATGTGATCCTTCACACCTTCCAACAGAATCCTTTGACACTTTGCTACCTTCCTTTGCCATGCGTCGAGTGCGGCTGCTTCGCTAGAACCTGGCTTAGGAACATCGCTATCGATGAACTCCTTCATCCCATTATCATCCAGCACCACCTCCATCCTGTCCTTCCATGTAATATAATTCGAGCTCCCATCAAGGGCATACTCCAATCACAATCCGTTGAAAGACATTTCAATGAATTCTCAACTTCGACACCAAGAAAACACTGCAGCAAATTCGAATTCCACCAGCACAAAACTCAACCGCTTCAATAATTGCAATCTACTCCAATGATTAACTGCTTTGATACCATGTAGAAATTATATAACTTATGTGTTATATGTCCAAGATTCTCTTGATCTCACACTATTTTACCTTCATGCAAAATACAAAATCTATTCAACCATTGATCATCTGTGGAAATTAAATGAAGATTGCAATGCACACATGAAACAATAAAAATTCACACACATAACACAGTTGTTTAACGGGAAATCCTGAAGCTGAAAACCCCAACTATCTGTATATAATATATTTCATAGATATCATGTAAAAGTCCTCATACAAAGCTTATCAAATCAAGCTCTCAGTACAATACAATCGCTACACACTAATCAGGCCCGATCTTGAAAATCCATGCACAAATCTTTGCCACCTGCTAGCCTGCCTCTACTGCGCAATCCCTGCTGAAGAATGGCTCTGAATGAACTCGAATTTCTCCAGCCTTGCTCACGAAATCCTCATTGGCATCTCCAATGAATGTGTGGTGCAAACAATGCAACACTATAGTCACAATTGCTAGTCACACTTGCTCTTTCACCTATCTCTCCACTGGTCTCCACTGAAACTGCCATACACTGTAGTTAACTGATGTATTATTTAGTTGATTAATGAGTTATTATTTAGTGAATTAGTAACTAATTTTCACACCACTCTCTACTAGTGTATCAATCAATTAGACTAGATACAACTAGCTCAATTGAGTCCGTAGGTCCAACTAATCCTGACTCACAAACTACTTCTCCAACTCCACCAAACTCTGTCACCGCAGGTTCTAAGCGAATTCCTCCATGCAATGCTCCAGTCGCCCCTCGAGGGGAATGACGCAATTCCTTAAATGTTGTTGTTACCCACATCTATGCACTTAGCAGAAGTGCTTCAAGAGAATAAGATAATGTTTAGAGTCTAAATATTATTAAGAGCTAATAATATTCGACATATCTATTTTTAGACTGGCATTCTAAAAATAGACTCCGCCCAATATGTCTAAAAATAGAAGTCCATCTATTTTTCCAACTTGACCAACCATCCACAAATAGCATCCTGCAACTCATAGAATATGATTGACATGTCTAAAAATAGACTTTGCGCCAAAAATCACCTGTGTGGGCCCCACCTAGTTTAGGTGATTATTTTCCAACTAGGATCAAGGATGATGTTTCAGGATGCCTCCTTCAATGTTTCTTGTTGCAATTTTCAACACTCCCTCTCAACAAGGAAGGACTGTCTTTGCATGCAACATGCAACTCCATGCATTCGCCCTGCAACCTTTGCAAGCGCCCTGCAACTCCATGCATCTTCTTTGCAACTCTTCTGAAACTGAAAGGCTCCAAAGAACTCAATCAGTATTAATGCATCTATCATCAAAGTCTTCGACTTCTGCTGGTACCAACTGGACATGTCTTCAGGAACCACTGTGTTGTTGAACTCTAAACCGCGCTCCAGTATCCGACACTTCCACTTTGATCTGCCCGCATCAATCCAATTAATCATGCTACGGCTGCTCTATGGGCTCCTCGTATCTAGGTTCAATTCATGAGATCCACACCATCCTCGTGAATCCTGCCCAAAAATCTCCTCTTGGGATTACTCATGCATGTCGCCCCACCTCTCACCTGGTGGTATAGATGCAGGCACTCCCTCTGCCCATCTGGCATGAAATTTCTCTGCATGAGTGGTTTCTCCCACTCCATGATCCTCATCTTGTGGCTGCTCCACATCCCGAGGTTCACTCTTACCTTCATGCAAATCCAGATCCCTCTCAAGCTTCAATTGCATGTCTTTCTTGCACTTCCCAACAATAGGAAGCTCCGTAGAAATCCCATCTACTTCAAGTTTGTAGAGATTCTTCGCTCGAATCCCAACCTTCTTGACTTGTCCTATTGCTTTGTACCGAAGGAAAACTTTTCCTTCACTAAAGACAACATCATACCCTTTATCCTCTAACATTGCGACTGAGATTAAATTCTTCTTTAAACCTGGAACATGCACTACATCTTGTAAAAGAATGAGTTTACCTGAATCCCTCTGAAAGGTAATGGTACCAATTCCAGTCACACTGTATCATCCATTGTCACCCAACTCAACATGAAACTGGAGATCTTTCTCCACCAAGTCACTGAGAAGGTTCACATCTCCCGTCATGTGAAAGGAAGCACCACTATCAAAGTACCACCCCGATCCCAATGCACTAGACACCATGCATGCGATCAATGAGAATTCAAGCTCAAATTGCGAGGCAAGAGCCTCACCAGCTGCAGCTCCAACAGCCTGCTTGTTCTTCTTCTTCTGTGGACAATTTGTGGCGAAATTCCCATGTTTGTGACAATGAAAACACTTCACTTTGGACATGTCACACTCTTTGCCATCTTCACCGACCTTAGATATAGAATGGAATTTCTTCCCCTTCTTCTTCTTTGCCTTGGCAACCAAAGCGCAATCCTCTTAATAATCATGCTTTGATGAAGAGCCATCCCTGGTACTTCGCCTTATCTCCTCCTGCACAAGATCTGACCAAAGTCGCTCCCATCCTCGCAGTTTCTCCCATCCATTGACAGAGTCTTCATAGCTATGCCAACTCTTCAGAAGCCCAAGGAGAGCCAATCTCACCAAGTCTTCTTCATAAACACTGACTCTTACACTCCCAAGCTCATCCCGTCAGTGGACAAACTTTGTCAAGTATACCGGAATAGTGTCATTCTTCTCCATTTTTATTTTTATGAGCTTTTCTTTAAGCACCAACTTCCTCTGGTCACTTCTACTTTGGAACAATTCTTTCAAAGCCTTCCACATTAAGAATGGAGTGACTTTACTGTGAAGGCTGGACACAGTGTGATCCTTCACACCTTCCAACAGAATCCTTTGACACTTTGCTACCTTATTTTGCCATGCGTCGAGTGCGGCTGCATCGCTAGAACCCGGCTTAGGAACATCGCTATCGATGAACTCCTTCAACCCATTATCATCCAGCACCGCCTCCATCCTGTCCTTCCATGAAATATAATTCGAGCTCCCATCAAGGGCATACTCCAATCGCAATCCGTTGAAAGACATTTCAATGAATTCTCAACTTCGACACCAAGAAAACACTCCAGCAAATTCGAATTCCACCAGCACAAAAATCAACCACTTCAATAATTGCAATCTGCTCCAATGATCAACTGCTCTGATACCGTGTAGAAATTATATAAATTATGTGTTATATGTCCAATATTCTCCTGATCTCACACTATTTTAGCTTCATGCAAAATACAGAATCTATTCCACCATTGATCATCTGCGGAAATTAAATCAAGATTGCAATGCACACATGAAACAATAAAAATTCACACACATTAACATAGTTGTTTAATGGGAAAGCCTGAAGCTGAAAACCAAAAATATATGTATATAATATATGTCATAGATATCATATAACAATCCTCATACAAATCTGATCATATCAAGCTCTCAGTACAATACAATCGCTACACACTAATCAGGCCCAATCTTGCAAATCCATGCACCAATCTTTGCCACCTGCTAGCCTGCCTCTACTGCACAATCCCTGTTGAAGAATGGCTCTGAATGAACTTGAATTGCTCCAACCTTGCTCACGCAATCCTCATTTGCATCTCCAATGAATGTGTGGTGCAAACAATGCAACACTATAGTCACAACTGATAGTCACACTTGCTCTTTCACCTATCTCTCCACTAGTCTCCACTAAAACTATCATGCACTATAGTGAACTAATGTATTCTTCAGTTGATTAATGAGTTATTATTTAGTGAATTAATTAACTAATTAATTCACACCACTCTCACTATTGTATCAATTAGTTAGACTAGATACAACTAGCTCAACTGAGTCTAACTGAGTTAAACTAAATACAACTCCACTAACTACTTCTCCAACTCCACCAAACTCTGTCACATGAGTTCTAACTGAAGTCCTCCATGAAATAGCTCCAGTAAACCCTCAGGAAAAGTTTAATTCCTTCTGTCAGCTGTTGTGCCACATCTGTGCACTTAACTGAAGTGCTCCAAGAGAATAATATAATGTTTAGAGTCCAAATATTATTAAGAGCTAATAATATTCGACATATTTATTTTTAGACTGGCAGTCTAAAAGTAGACTCCACCCAATATGTCTAAAAATATAAGTCCATCTATTTTTCCAACTTGACAAACAATCCAAAAATAGCATCCTGCAACTCATAGAATATGATCGACATGTCTAAAAATAGACTTTGCGCCAAAAATCACCTGTGTGGGCCCCACCTAGTTTAGGTGATTATTTTCCAACTAGGATCAAGGATGATGTTTTAGGATGCCTCCTTCACTATTTCTTGTTGCAATTTTAAACACTCCCTCTCAAAAATAAAGGACTGTCTTTGCATGCAACATGCAACTCCATGCATTCGCCCTGTAACCTTTGCAAGCGCCCTGCAACTCCATGCATCTGCTCTGCAACTCTTCTGAAACTAAAAGGCTCCAAACAACTCAATCAGTCTTAATGCATCTATCATCAAAGTCTTCGACTTCTGCTGGTACCAACTGCACATGTCTTCAGGAACCACTGCATTGTTGAACTCTGCACCCATGCACTCTGCACTTGCTGTCAACTCTGAACCGCGCTCCAGTATCCGACACTGTCACTTTGATCTTCCCACATCAATCCAACTTATCATGCTACTACTACTCTGTGGGCTCCTCGTATCCAGGTTCAATTCATGAGATCCACACCATCTCCACGAATCCTGCCCAGAAATCTCCTCTTGGGATTACTCATGCATGTTTCCCCACCTCTCACTTGGTGGTATAGATGCATGCACTCCCTCTGCCCATCTAGCATGAAATTTCTCTGCATGAGTGGTTTCTCCCACTCCATGATCCTCATCTTGTGGCTGCTCCACATCCTGAGGTTCACTCTTACCTGCATGCAAATCCAACTCCCTCTCAAGCTTCAATTGCATGTCGTTCTTGCACTTCCCAACAGTAGGAAGCTTCGTAGAAATCCCATCTACTTCAAATCTGTAGAGATTCTTCGCTCGAATCCCAACCTTCTTGACTTTTCCTATTGATTTGTACTGAAGGAAAACTTTTCCTTCACTAAAGACAACATCATACCCTTTATCCTCTAACATTGCGACTGAGATTAAATTCTTCTTTAAACCTGGAACATGCACTACATCTTGTAAAAGAATGAGTTTACCTAACTCCCTCTGAAAGGTAATGGTACCAATGCTAGTCGCACTGTATTGTCCATTGTCACCCAAATCAACATGCAACTGGATATTTTTCTCCACCAAGTCACTGAAAAGGTTCACATCTACCGTCATGTGAAAGGAAGCACCACTATCAAAGTACCACCCCGATCCCAATGCACTAGACACCATGCATGCGATCAATGAGAAGTCAAGCTCAAATTGTGAGGCAAGAGCCTCACCAGCTGCAGCTCCAGCAGCCTGCTTCTTCTTCTTCTTCTGTGGACAATTCGTGGCAAAATGCCCATGTTTGTGACAGTGAAAACACTTCACTTTGGACATGTCACGCTCTTTGCCATCTTCACCAGCCTCAGATTTAGAATGGAATTTCTTCCCCTTCTTCTTATTTTCCTTGGAAACCAAAGAGAAATCCTCTTCATCATCATGCTTTGATGAAGATCCATCCCTGGTACTTCGCCTTATCTCCTCCTGCACAAGATCCGACCAAAGTCGCTCCCATCCTGGCAGTTTCTCCCATCCATTGACAGAGTCTTCGTAGCTATGCCAACTCTTCGGAAGCCCAAGGAGAGCCAAGCTAACCAAGTATTCTTCATCAACACTGACTCCTACACTCCCAAGCTCATCCCTACAGTGGAAAAACTTTTTCAAGTATACCGGAATAGTGTCATTCTTCTCCATTTTTATTTTTCTGAGCTTGTCTTTAAGCACCAACTTCCTCTGGTCCCATTTGCTTTGGAACAAGTCTGTCAAAGCCTTCCATATTAAGAATGGACTGGATTTACCGTGAAGTCTGGACACAATGTGATCCTTCACACCTTCCAACAGAATCCTTCGACACTTATCTACCTTCTTTTGCCATGCGTTGAGTGCGGCTGCATCGCTAGAACCTGGCTTAGGAACATCACTATCGATGAACTCCTTCAGCCCATTATCATCCAGCACCACCTCCATCCTGTCCTTCCATGTAATATAATTCGATCTCCCATCAAGGGCATACTCCAATCGCAATCTGTTGAAAGACATTTCAATGAATTCTCAACTTCGACACCAAGAAAACACTGCAGCAAATTCGAATTCCACCAGCACAAAACTCAACTGCTCTGATACCATGTAGAAATTATATAAATTATGTGTTATATGTCCAAGATTCTCCTGATCTCACACTATTTTAGCTTCATGCAAAATACAGAATATATTCCACCATTGATCATCTGCGGAAATTAAATCAAGATTGCAATGCACACATGAAACAATAAAAATTCACACACATTAACACAATTGTTTAACGGGAAGGCCTGAAGCTAAAAACCCAAAATATCTATATACAATATATTTCATAGAGATCATGTAACAAGCCTCATACAAAGCTGATCATATCAAGCTCTCAGTACAATACAATCGCTACACACTAATCAGGCCCGATCTTGCAAATCCATGCACCAATCTTTGCCACCTGCTAGCCTGCCTCTACTGCACAATCCCTGCTGAAGAATGGCTACGAATGAACTTTAATTTCTCCATTGTTCCACGCAATCCTCATTGGCATCTCAAATGAATGTGTGGTCTGAAATGCAACAATATAGTCACTGTTGACAGTCACACTTTCTCCACCTATCTCTCCAGCGGTCTCCACGGCTTGTCATGCCTTTGTAGTTAAGCCGATGTATTCTTGATTGATTAATGAGTTATTATTTAGTGAATTAATTAACTAATTAATTCACACCACTCTCACTAGTGTATCAATCAGTTAGAATAGATACAACTAGCTCAACTGAGTCTAATTGAGTTAAACTAAATACAACTCCACCAACTACTTCTCCAACTCCACCAAACTATGTCACATGAGTTCTAACTGAAGTCCTCCATGCAATAGCTCCCGTAAACCCTCATGAATAGCGTAATTCCTTATGTCAACTACTGTGCCACATCGATGCACTTAACTGAAGTGCTCCAAGAGAATAAGATAATGTTTAGAGTCCAAATATTATTAGGAGCTAATAATATTCGACATATCTATATTTAGACTGGTAGTCTAAAAATAGACTCCACCCAATATGTCTAAAAATAGAAGTCCATCTATTTTTCCAACTTGACCAACCATCCACAAATGGCATCACGCCACTCATGGAATATGATCGACATGTCTAAAAATAGACTTTGCGCCAAAAATCACCTGTGTGGGCCCCACCTAGTTTAGGTGATTATTTTCCAACTAGGATCAAGGATGATGTTTTAGGATGCCTCCTTCATTGTTTCTTGTTGCAATATTCAACACTTTAAACATAGTTAATCTAAGGAAACAATTATTGGAAGAAAGTAAAATGGCTTCCTACAACAAATCAGTCTTGCAATTATACTTCCAAAAAAATGTGAATCCAAATAGCGTAAGTACCTATGACAATAAACTTGCCTTCTAGATGACAAAAATAGATATGCAATGAAGTGTTCAGAATTTTTTACAACACAACCATTCAAACAACATACTTACTATAAGGAATTGCAAAAAAGAATGCATGTTGAATGTAGTAGTTTTCCAAGGGCATCCACAAGAAGGGCATGGTAATTATCTAGTGGGAAACCATGTGAGTGATCACTTAAGCCCAATTCATACACAATTTGATATTACAGCCTTGAAAGGAAACACCGATGATAATGACTAGTGCCACCAGCAACATCATCCTCATCATAAAATGGGTGAATAGTTCTCCTTTCGATATGGTCCCCTCCCAATGGCATCCATCGTATGCAAAAAATGTTGCTAGCTTTATTTCATCAATGATGCAAAATAAATACTCTTTTTTGTAGGGAATGATGGAAAATGTTATATAAATCAAGTCACAACAACATGATGATTCAACTTCACATGGTCCTTGTCTTTCTTCTCCTCAAGAGAAATGCCATCTGAAGTGGGATTCTTACATTCAGAGGTTCCCTCTTGTGAATAAGTATAATAAGGGTTGATCCAGGTGGATATTTTTGGCCACCCACCTATTCCATTTGGACTCCCACCATCGGTTCTTTCAATTTTTCAGTTTCAGCACAACTTACCATTTTTAGCAGTTTTTCGGGTCCTGAACTTCCAGAGCCGTTTTGAGGCCCTAAATTACGTTTTTTTGGAAAATTGGGAGCAACATTGGTTTTATGCCAATTTTTCTCACTCAAAATCTGTAGTCCTCGGATAGATATTTCTAACAAAGTATTGAGCACGTCAAACGGAGATAGTATGCCAAAGTTACATCCCCGAGAAGTTGACGTACCAATTTACCCAAACGGGGCCCGTAGTTTTGGCGCTTCATCTCCTAGGGTTATGTTTTTTAATGTTTAGGGCTTCCCATCGTTTCTCAACAATAAATAGGCCTTCGAGCCTCATTTTAATGCAGTTCAGATGCATGTAGCCGCCACATCTCTTCTCAGAGATAAGCTACCAGTGCCCTAGCTAGTTTATTTCCATTATGTCTCTAGGCATATTTTAGTCATTTGATTTTAATGAAATGAAGTTTTATTTCCGTTGCATCTCTGTGTTTATTTATATTTTTGTATTTTGTTGCATTCCTGCATAAATTTGGATCATTGGTATCAGAGTGGTCTGCTCTTTCTCTGTTTTTCTTTGCATGTCCCCAACGCGGTCAGGGTATAAGGAGTTAGGGCTCGATCTGGTTGAACCCTTGCAAGTTCAGCCTCGCAAACCCCGATGACCTCCCATGGCGGAAGAAAAGAAATATAAGGGAGCAGGAGATCCTATCAAAATATTGCTCGAAAAGGCCCTCGAGAAACAAAGGAACATGATGATGGATAACTTTGCCCAGATCCTTCAATGGCTGCCCACCGGTGGCGCATCTACATCCTGCAACCACTCTAGAAGCACCACTCCTTTCAAGATATAGGTAAAATTCGACATTACTGTATTTGAAGGCCAGATAGATGCATATGTCGTGGATATATGGTTGAATTTTGTGGAAGGTTATTTCTCAGTCCATGATTTCTCTGACTGAGAAAATATTATTTTTGCACTCATCGAAGACCCCCCCCATGTCAAAGACTGGTGGGAAACCTACTGTGAGCAAAAGGACAAGATGGAACCCTCTCTATTCTCGGCCGCACCCACATGGAATTCGTTCTAAGACGACATCAAGGAACAATATTACCCCTTGGGGAGCTATGAGGACAAATGCATCCAATGGACCACGTTGCGACAGCAAAGGGATCAAGATGTTCACGAACTAGCGAATTTGTTCCATACCTTGCACACAAAGTTGGGTATTAAATATTCAGAGAGACATTTGGTGCTCAAGTACAGCAGATTTTTGCACTGATACATTTAGGAGGAAATGGATTTCATTGATATTACCTTTCTTGGTGTGGCATATCATTATGCTACCAAGATCGAGCAGAAATTTAAGCAAAAGAAGCGAGACTTTGGATTGGCGAATCCGAAGCCAGGGAAAGGTGCCCTTGAACTACAGAAAAAGGGGCAAGTCAAAGTGGGGTAACTCAGAACAAAACCAAAAATCCAAATAAGGACACAAGGAAAGGAAAGAATTTTATAACAAATTTCACCCTTTTTCATAGCACAAACAAGTGTCTGTGCCAAACATTCGCTGTGGTCAACTAAAAGCAATCGAATCGTATGCATGCTTGATCCCGATTCAGAACTGCACAAGGGAAATTACAAAGGGAAGCAAATCATTGATGCAGATCCCAATGCCATTGTTTCCACCACCAAGCTCCAGATGGAGGATCCAGAGGAGGGGGAGTGATGCCGGGGCTACCCTGCCAAACCCACTTTCCCACTTTCAATGCATATAAAATGCAATTCAAAATTGTGCTTCAATAAAACTCAAAATCTGAGCAATCTTAAAAATATATCTGGAAGCTTTAATATCTCAAATCTGAGATTTGAGATATTAATTTAAAGTTCTCTTATGGTTGTAAAACCACACAACCCAGACTTCCTGTGTGAAGGCTTTCCCCTTTCAATCTATCAACCCCAATCCACAATATTAACTTGCGGAGGCTTCTTTTCCTAAACTTGATGGTTTATAAAAGGTAACAATAAAAACCTCAAATGCGAAGTTTTTCTCCTCAACAATGGTTAAAAGTAAAAATACGGTCCAACACCATCATATATATATACCCCTTCATTAGTCATTCAACTATGCAAGAATTGACTTCGCACTAAGTCTCAATACAATGGCCACTCGTTTCATCACCATGTTTCAACCTCATTTACATTCATATTTCACATAAAGTATCAGTTCTGATTAATTCAAAGGCCAGCACATATTAATGTTCGTCCATATATAACCCAGACTTTAATAAAAGACCAAAAGCCAACATATAATGTTTTTCGGGCCCACAGCAACCATATTGTTTACCTTGCATTAACTTTCATGCAACTTCACAGCGCGAACATCGTCCGATCATCCACAAAACTGATCTGATGGATATCGCGTTATTTCGAGACAGAACTTTAGCACTCAAAAAAACGTGATAAAAGTGGTTTTTATAAACCACTCTTTGCCACGCGTCAACCAAAGACTGATATCATGTTTTTTTCACAAAATCAACTTACCATTTTTTAACTGCGCGATACTACCGGTTTTGGACTCAAAACCGCCTTCGCTGTTTATTCAAGGTTCCGTCTACTGTTGCTCCCGGTTCCATATTCACTCTGTTGTTGTGTTAATTACATAGTTCAAATGCAGTTGGCCATCTCGGTATATTCATTCCAGGCTTATGCTTATGAACTTATGCTCCTTTTCTCCCGATTTTAACTATGTTCAACCCTTCCACTACTCATCCCATTTGTTATGGAATTGCAAATTCCAATTCCAATCAACGCACAGTTGAACGACCAAGTTCGATCTTCAAACACTCATTCAACGTCGTAGTTCGATTCTGATTCGGCCTTTCTTTAATTCACAATGTCAATACTAGATATGGTTCACACAATGCCTCAGCATGATGTAAATAAGAAGATTTCTTTCGATATCAATTGAAATTAATCCTCATTCCAGTTCCACTCCGAAATTATGATTCAATCAGATGGGTTACTCACACGTAGTTCGATGCCTCAAATTTCGAGTTAAAATCTATCTTCTTCCTTATGTGATCGATCCTTCAGTGATCGATATACCACTATTCATATACCTTCTTCAGTATGTATTCAATTCCTTATTGCCCTACATTCAATTCATACTTGAACCACTTCCTCGACAATTAAATCAAATCTTCAATGGAAACTTCATTCTATTTCGAACCCTACTATTCAATCAAATATTTCCTAGATACACACACCGCATCTCTATTAACCCTCATCACAGAGTTATTCATACACTGTTCATACAATTTCTTATTGAAATACAGAGCCCATTCACACAGAATTTAAATCAATTAATACTCATGTAAAACATAAACAAATTCTTTCATTCATACAATGAAATCACTTACAAACTCCTTCTTATCTTGGCCAGATCTTCAAATCAATGGCCCTTTCAACTTCTAAAGACTGAATTCACACACTCTGCAGCCCTCCAGGTCTATCTCTCTAGATGTCGTTGGGCTTACATTTATACAAATTGATCATGAATCGATTCAGCTCCTTCAATGACTCAAAAACTCTTGAATCTCTCAAAGTCCTAAAATCTAGACTTAATCCCTAAATAAACTGAAAATGGCTCTTCACATTCCTAAATAATTAGATTCTCTCATGTTCTCCAATCATTTGGGAACATTTACAATTTCTCTCCATATTTAACTAAAAATCACTTAAATATGAATAATTACATAGGAAATTAAAAACATGAGACCCCCCTTATGTCTACAAAAATACAAAGTATTTTTTGGAACCTAATGCCCCTGCATCAGAATCCCAAGATTAAAATGATTCATGATCTCTTGATCATGTGCTTTCAGTCCTTGTCTTCCTGGATCCCATACTTTGTTCTGCAACTGATCATCTGTTGCAATATTCTTCTTCTGCACTCCTCCAGGCTTCCATATCTTATTCTGTCTTGCTCCACTAGCTGCACCTTTACATTCTCTTTATGTCCTTCTTTTGCTGATGGTTATGCTTCTTTGTTTTCTTGTTGTTGTCTTCCTCTGAGACACTTTCACCATCAGCTTTCTCATAAATTCAATTTCCCTATCTAATATTTCTTCTGACTGCTAGATATTGCTTCCTCTTGATTGCTGAATTCTTACCTCTGCTTCTTCTTGCTGAGTACTTATTTGCTGAACTCTTACTGCCACCTTTGCTGTAGATTTAGCCCCAGCTTTAACTTTAGCTCTATCTTGTTGAAATCCTGCGGTTGCTGCCACCCAATCATCCATACCCTCTTGTTTTTTGCAACAGAAAAACTCTTCCTGATTTTCACCCATGACAATTTCTTCATTCACTGATTTCAAAAATTCTTTGGACTGGTATTTAAATTTCCAGTCACTGTCATTATATATTTTCTTCTCCTAGACCAAACATCCTTCAGTCCTTCCATCAACACCTGCAATCATAAAACAAACACCAAAATTAAAAAGTTCTTGTATCTCTTCCTCCTCTGGCAACAGTTCAAATTGTTGCTCTAACATTTCCTCTGGCAACACTTCAATCTGCTACTCTACCATTTCATTCTCTTCTCTAAATGTTTTCAGCAAACAATTCAGCCATCTATTTTCAAGCATTTCATCAATATGTTTTGAACTTCGTTTAGCATATTCTTCTTCTTCTTCCTTGACAATCTTTAGTAATTGTCTTCCATCTTCTTGATTGATTCTGGAAATCAATTCAAGTTCTTCAAGTACTGTGTCCTCATCTTCTATCAGAGTAAAATCCTAATTCTCCGCCACTGTAGCAGTTCCAAAAATCTGTCCTCCAGTCTTCTCTGTGTCCATCAGAAAAATCAGTTCCTTCTTTTCATCATCAGTAACAAATTCCTTCATATGAGACATGATTGCATCATCTTCTTTCAACAACCCATCTCTATTCAAGACAACTCCAAGTGATGGATTGTCTTCTGCAATGCCTGTCAACACAACCAACTTGTCAATTTTAAATCACAAGACCCAATGGTCTCAATTGATGATTCAGTCACCAATTCTTCTTTTTGTAGTTCTAAGTCTCTTCCAAGACCCAGAAAGTCTTCACTGTCTTCATTCCCTTGTATCTTCACCTTTTGCAATCCCCAATTTTGAAATTGAGGTTCTCCTTCCTGTATTGAATTCTGTTTGTTCAGCATAATCTCCAGCAACTTAATTTCTTCATTCCATGGATTAAACATTTCCACATAATATTTTTCCTTCTCTAATTGACTATCCAACTATGTCAAATTCTCTCCAGCATCAACAAAATATGCATTCACACGAAAATTATTAAGATAAAACTCATAAGGCCTCAGTGCCTTTTCTTCCTCTGCCAGCATTTCAGTATGTTGTCCTGAAATTCCTTCCTTCTCTATCAGCACATCAGTATGTTGATTCACCTTTCCCAAAGAATTATCTGAGGAATTCTCAGGACTGTCAACAAGTCTTCCTCCTACATCATCTGCTCTCATGATGTTTTTCTGTTCACTGTAGGGAACTCTGCCTTCTGCAATCTCTCTTTCATACTCTGAATTCTCCAACAAGTATTCCAACAATGCAATTTCTCTGTGGCATTGTTGAAGTATTTCATCATCATTCACTATCCCTGCATTCATAGACAAACCTTCAATTTGTGTATCAGGAGCTTCAACAGCCTCAACTGGTGTTTCACATATCATTTCTTCAAACTGATCCTCTCCTTCTTCATTCACAAGAATTTCTTCCTATGCTGCAACAATTTCCATCATAAATGTATCACTGCCTCCCTTAGTCAAGAGACATTCTCCAACATTGCATCTTACTTCAGAGTATTCATCTTTTGAGAGATACTTCTTCATACTTGTGACAGACTCACAAGGTTGCTCATCCTCCTCTGTAAAACCTGTAATCACCCCAGAATTGTCAGTCACAAAAATACAAGGTTCTACATCATCCAGCTGATCTGGACTTGTCCAATAACTCAAGAAATCACCAATAATTTCCTCTTCAGCAAGACAAACTTCTTGTTGTCTTAAATCTTCACCATTATTCACAAGATCTTTTACAGATCTCCATTCTTCATCTGTACTATGTTCTGCTTCACAAACAGAAACATCTCTTCTCAACTCAACTGCTCTGAGTTCTGCACATTCCAACTGTAAATCCATCCTCTGTTCAAGCTTTCTCATATTTTCTGCAAACATACAAAAATCATCCGATGTAAAGTCATTTGACCTCTTGGTCTCACTTGAATTTTTAGTCTTCAAGTCCTTCTCCAAATACTCAATCATCCTAAGTAGTCTCTCTTTATGTTGAGCATGTATCATCTGCTCTTTCTTCATCTGTAGCCCATGCCACTTTACTTTCTTCTTCATGAGCCAACCAACTCTCTGGCTTTCCTCTATCATCATTACTAGTTTATTAAACTTTTCTCTGATCTCAGCTACCTCTTTCCAACATTCTGCATCAGTCAATTTCTTCCTCGTGCCATTTGTCCTCGAATCTTCTTCCTCTTTTCTGTTGTGGCCTCTCTCAGAACCTCTGCTATCTCTTCTATGACTTTTGGAAGTCATCTTCTCCTCCATGAGTTCCTCACTCATTAGCTGCACCAAGCCTCTGCAACATCAAGCTCTCCTGCAGCCACTTACCTCACCAATCCTTTCCTCTGGATCTGGGCTTTTGGCAAGTACTGGTCCCCTATCTGCTGGAACCTTCTGAGCACTCTCTTCTGCTCTCTCTAGGCTTCACTCTGCAACTTCTCAAGAACACATCTATTCTTCTTTCATCCAACCTCTGTTGGGAATTCTCCAGGTTCTGCCACACTTTCTTCTTCACTTTAGAATCCTCTGCTGGACTCTTTCATCACTGCTCTCAAAGTTGTGATCTGCTTTTGCTAAGATTTCTTCAATTGCATGCAATCTAAGTTCTGCAAAAAATACTTCAAACCAGAGTGAAATAATGCTCATCAACTCACCTTCAATATTCTGTGTAATCTTGCTTCTTCTTTCACCTGCACTGCATCTCTGTATGCTGCAATCTTCAAAAAACTTTGTCTTCAACTCCAGATTCTAAAAATCTGAATACCTTCAATGCACACCTAATCAAATCTGCAATTTATGTTAAACAGATTTAAACTTCAAATTTTCCTCACTGCTTCAGTACATATGCATTTCAAAAATTAAATTTTCAACCGAGCTATTTTAGCTCTAATACCACATGATGTCGAGGCTACCCTGCCAAACCTACTTTCCCACTTTCAATGCAATTCAAAATTGTGCTTCAATAAAACTCAAAATCTGGGCAATCTTAAAAATATCTCTGGAAGCTTTAATATCTCAAGTATGAGATTTGAGATATTAATTTAAAGTTCTCTTATGGTTGTAAAACCACACAACCCATACTTCCTATGTGAAGGCTTTCCCCTTTCAATCTATCAACCCCAATCCACAATATTAACTTGTGGAGGCTTCTTTTCCTAAACTTGATGGTTTATAAAAGGTAACAATACAAACCTCAAATGCAAAGTTTTTCTCCTTAACAATGGTTAAAAGTAAACATACGGTCCAACACCATCATATATATATACCCCTTCATTAGTCATTCAACTATGCAAGAATTGACTTCGCACTAAGTCTCAATACGATGGCCACTCGTTTCATCACCATGTTTCAACCTCATTTACATTCATATTTCACATAAAGCATTGGTTCTGATTAATTAAAAGGCCAACACATATTAATGTCCATCCATATATAACCCAGACTTTAATAAAAGACCAAACGCCAACATATAATATTTTTCGAGCCCACAGCAACCATATTGTTTACCTTGCGTTAACTTTCATGCAACTTCACAGCGCGAACGTCGTCCGATCATCCACAAAACTGAACCGATGGATATCGCGTTATTTCAAGACAGAACTTTAGCACTCAAAAAAATGCGATAAAAGTGGTTTTTATAAACCACTCTTTGCCACACGTCAACCAAAGACTGATATCGTGTTTTTTTCACAAAATAAACTTACCATTTTTTAACTGTGCGATATTGCCATTTTTGGACTCAAAATCTCCTTCACTATTTATTCAAGGTTCTGTCTACTGTTGCTCCCAGTTCCATATTCACTCTGTTGCTGTGTTAATTACATAGTTCGAATGCAGTTGGCCATCTCGGTATATTCATTCCAGGCTTATGCTTATGAACTTATGCTCCTCTACTCCCGATTTTAACTCTGTTCAACCCTTCCACTACTCATCCCATTTGTTATGGAATTTCAAATTCCAATTCCAATCAACGCATAGTTGAACGACCAAGTTCGATCTTCAGACACTCATTCAACACCATATTTCGATTCTGATTCAGCCTTTCTTTAATTCACAATGTCAATACTAGTACGGTTCACACAATGCCTCAGTGTGATGTAAATAAGAAGATTTATTTCAATATCAATTGAAATTAATCCTCATTCCAGTTCCACTCCGAAATTATGATTCAATTGGATGGGTTACTCATACACATAGTCCAATGCCTCAAATGTCGAGTTAAAATCTATCTTCTTCCTTATGTGATCGATCCTTCAGTGATCGATATACCACCATTCATTTACCTTCTTCAGTATGTATTCTATTCCTTATTTCCCTACATTCAATTCATACTTGAACCACTTCCTAGACAATTAAATCAAATCTTCAATGGAAACTTCATTCTATTTCGAACCCTACTATTCAATCATATATTTCCTAGATACACATACCGCGTCTCTGTTAACCCTCATCACAAAGTTATTCATACATTGTTCATACAATTTCTTATTGAAATACAGAGCCCATTCACACAGAATTTAAATCAATTAATACTCATGTAAAACAGAAATAGATTCTTTCATTCATACAATGAAATCACTTACAAACTCCTTCTTGTCTTGGCCAGATCTTCAAATCAATGGCCCTTTCAACTTCTAAAGACTGAATTTACACACTCTGCAGCCCTCCAGGTCTATCTCTCTAGATGCCTCTGGGCTTACATTTATAAAAATTGATCATGAATCGATTCAGCTCCTTCAATGACTCAAAAACTCTTGAATCTCTCAAAGTCCTAAAATCTAGACTTAATCCCTAAATAAATTGAAACTGACTCTTCAAATTCCTAACTAATTAGATTCTCTCATGTTCTCCAGTCATTTGGGAACATTTACAATTTCTCTCCATATTTAACTAAAAATCACTCAAATATGAATAATTACATAGGAAATTAAAAACATGAGACCCCCCTTATGTCTACAAAAATACAAAGTATTTTTTGGAACCTAATGCCCCTGCATCAAGGAGTGCCTCTTCCATTCATAGGTGTGGGCGAAGGGTTCTCCACTGCAATTCCTTGTCGATGGCGGAATCCAAAAGAACCTCATTTCAGCATAGGTCATGAAGCAGCTTGGCCTACCGACCATAGCACACCCACATCTGTATACCATTGTGTGGCTTCACCAAGGAAGAGATCTCCGCGTCTACCAGCAGTGTCACCTTCCGTATAGCTTCAAGCCATTCACAGATGAGGTATTGTCTGATGTTGCTCCTCTTGATGTGTCTGATGTATTATTGGGCCAACCATACTTGTGGAACCAACATGTTGTGTATGAGTCTAGGCCTTGTGTTGTTACTATTACTTTGGGAAATAAATTGTACAGGATACTAGAGGTAGTACCGCCTCCTGCCATTTCTTTGACTACTACAAAACAATGCAGTAAGATTGTTTCCAAAACCAGGAAATTTATTTTCATTACAATTCGCCCACAGGGCAAGAAGAAGATTGTGGCCATAGCCTCGAAACAAGTCTCCCCTACACGGCAGTAGCAGATGGACAAATTCATGGAGGAATACGAGGGTATTTATTCCTCACCCACAGAGGTTCCTCTACATTTTCAGGTCAAGCACTCCATTGATCTGACCCCAAGCGCATCGCTGCCTAATGTTTCTATACCTCATGCGACCACACAAACATAATCCACACATGTAATATCATAGGATAATAAATCAACCAAATTTATTGAACGCATCTAGCCCGTCCGCCAGCAGGTCTGTGACATCCTCGACAAATCCAATACCAAGTTGTGCAGAATTTGCCTCATCTCACGGAGGAACTCAACGCAATGGGGACCATTAATTCTTAAGGGGGGAGGAATGGTCTAGGTGGATATTGGTGGCCACCCACCTATTCCATTTGGACCCCCATCATTGATTCTTTCATTTTTCCAGTTTCAGCACAACTTGCTATTTTTAGCATTTTTTCGAGTCCTGTACTTCCGGAGCAGTTTTGAGGCGCTAAATGATATTTTTTGGGAAAACCCAGAGTAACATGGGACATAGACTAATTTTTCTCACTCACAATTTGTATTCCTCGGATAAAAATTTCTAACGAGGTATTGAGTGCATCAAACGAAGATCGTATGCCAAAGTTACATCCCCGGGAAGTTGATGTACCAATTTACCCAAATGGGGCCCACATTTTTGGTGTTTCTTCTCCTAGGGTTAGGTTTTTGGATGTTTAGGGTTTCCCATTGTTTCTAAACAATAAAAAGGCCTTCGAGCCTCATTGGAATGTACGTCAGAGGCCTGTATTCGCCACATCTCTTCTCAAAGATAAACTACCAACGCCCTAGCTAGTTTATTTCCATTATGTCTGTAAGCATATTTCAGTCATTTCATTTTAATGAAATGAATTTTTATTTGCACTGCATCTATGTGTTTATTTCTATTTATGTATTTTATTTCATTCCTACATAAATTTGAATTAGTGGTATCAGAGTGGTCTGCTCTTTCTCTATTTTTCGTTGCATGTCCCCAACGTGATCAGGGTATAAGGAGTTAGGGCTCGATCTGGTTGAACCCTTGCAATATTAGCCTCGCAAACCCCGACGACCTCCCATGGCGAAAGAAAAGAAATATGAGGGATTATGATATCCTATCAAATTATTTCTCAAGGAGGCCCTCGAGAAACAGAGGAATGCGATGATGGATAACTTTACCTAGATCCTTCAACGGCTTCCCATCAGCGACGCATCTACATCCTACAACCACTCCTTTCAAGGTACAGGTAAACTTCGACATTCTTGTATTTGAAGGCCAGATAGATGCAGATGTCATAGATAGATGGTTGAATTTCCTGGAAGGGTATTTCTCGGTCCATGATTTCTCTAACCGAGAAAAAAATTATTTTTTCACTCCTCAAAGCCACCCCCCACGTCAAAGACTCGTGGGAACCTACTGTGAGCAAAAGTACAAGAGGGAAACCTCTTGTTCTCAGTCACACCCACTTGGAATTCATTCTTAGATGGCATCAAGGAACAATATTACCCTGTGGGGAGCTATGAGGACCAATACATCCAATGGACCACGTTGTGTCAGCAAAGGGATCAAGATGTGCACGAATTGACGAATTTGTTCCATACCCTGCACACAAAGTTGGGTATTAAAGATTCAGAGAGACATTTTGTGCTCAAGTACCATAGATATTTTCACAGATACATTCAGGAGGAAATTGAGTTCCTTGACATTACCTCTCTTGGCATAGCATATCGCTATGCCTCAAAGATCGAGCTGAAATTTAAGAATAATAAGCGAGACTTTGGATCCACGAATCCGAAGCCCGGTAAAGGTGCCCCTGAACTGCAGAAAAAAGGGGAAAAGCCAAAGCTGGGTGACTCAGAACAAAACCACAAATCCAAATAAGGACATGAGGAAGTGGTGTGAATTTCATAACAGCCCCACTCACAATACAAACTAGTGTCAGGCCAATCAGTTGTTGGTGGTTGAACTGAAGGCACCTAAATCATATGCATGTTCTGATCCTGAGTCAAAACCATATAAGGGCAATGAAAAAGGGAAGTAGATCATTGATGCGGATCCCAGTGCCATTTTTTCCACCACCAAGCTCGAGAGGGAGGATCCTGAGGATCTAGAGGAGGGGGAGCATCTCATCCATTCGCAAATGTGGGTGAAGGGTTCTCCACTTCAATTCCTTGTGGATAGAAGAAGCCAAAAGAACCTCATTTCAACATAGATTGTGAAGCAGCTCAGCCTACCAACCATAGCACACACGCATCCGTATACCATTGGGTGGCTTCACCAAGGAATAGATCGCCATGTCTGCCAGCAGTGTCGCCTTTTGTACAGCATCAAGCCATTCACGGATGAGGTACTGTGTGATGTTGCCCCTCTTGATGTGTCTAATGTATTATTGGGAAAACCATGCTTATGGAATCAACATGTTGTGTATGAGTCTAGGCCTTGTTTTATTTATTACTTTGGGAAATAAATTGTACAGGATACCAAAGGTAGTACTGCCACCTTCCATCTCTTTGACTAGTACAAAATAACGCAGAAATATTGTTTCCCAAACCAGGAAATTTATTTGCATTACAATTTGCCACAATTCGCCCACAGGGAAAGAAGAATATTGTGGCCAAAACCTCGAAACATGGCTCCCCTGCACAGCAGCAGCAGATGGAAAAATTCATGGAGGAATACTAGGGCATTTCTTCCTCACCCATAGAGGTTCCTCTACACTGTCAGGTCAAACACTCCATTGATCTGACCCCAGGCACGTCGCCGCCTGATGTTGTTATACCTCATATGACCACACAAACATAATCCACACATGTATTGTCAAGGGCTAATAAAGAAACCAAATTGATTGAACGCATCCAGCCAGTCCACCAGTAGGTCCATGACATCCTCGACAAATCCAATACTAAGTTCAGCGGAATTTGCCTCATCTCATGGAGGAACTCAACGCAATAGGGACTATTGCTTCCTAAGGGAGAGGAATGATCCATGTGGATATTGGTGGCCACCTACCTATTCCATTTGGACCCCCACCATTAGTTCTTTTAGTTTTTGAGTTTTAGCACAACTTACTAGTTTTAGCAGTTTGTCGAGTCTTGAATTTTCGGAGTCGTTTTGAGGCCCTAAACGATGTTTTTTGAGAAAAATGAGAGCAACATGGATCATAAACCAATGTTTCTCACTCAAAAGTTTTAGTCCTCAGATAGATATTTTTAACGAGGTATTGAGCACGTCAAATGGATATTGTATGCCAAAGTCAAGTCCCCGAGAAGTTGATGTACCAATTTACCCAAACAGGGCCCATAGTTTTGGCGCTTCATCTCCTAGAGTTAGGTTTTTGGATGTTTAGGGTTTCCCATTGTTTCTCAATAATAAATAGATATTAAATCCTCATTATAACGCATTTCAGAGGCTTGCAGCCGCCACATATCTTCTCAAAGTTAATCTACTAGCGCCCTAGCTAGTTTATTTACATTATGTCTGTAAGCATATTTCATTCATTTGATTTTAATGAAATTAAGTTTTATTCCCGCTGCATCTCTTTTTTTATGTCTATTTCTACATTTTATTTCATTCCTGCATAAATTGGGATCAGTGGTATCACATCGGTCTGCTCTTTCTCTGTTTTCTTTGCATGTCCCCAACGTGGTTAGGGTATAAGGAATTAGGGCTCGATCTGGTTGAACCCTTTCAAGATCGGCCTCACAAACCCCAACGACCTCCCATGGAAAAAGAAAAGAAATACGAGGGAGCAGGAGAGCCTATCAAAATCTTGCTCGAGGAGGTCCTCAAGAAACAGAGGAACACAATGATGGATAACTTTTCCTAGATCCTTCAACAACTGCCCATTGGCGGCGCATCTACATCTTGCAGCCACTCTCGAAGCGCCACTCCTTTCAAGGTATAGGTCAACTTTGACATTCCTGTATTTGAATTCCAGATAGATGCAGACGTTGTAGATAGATGGTTGAATTTCTTGGAAGGGTATTTCTCGGTCCATGATTTCTCTGACCGAGAAAATATAATTTTTTCACTCCTCAAAGTCGTCCCCCATGTCAAAGACTGGTGGGAAACCTACTGTGAGCAAAAGCATGAGAGGGAACCCTCTCTGTTCTCGGCCGCACCCTCTTGGAATTCATTCTGAGACAGCATCAAGGAACAATATTACCCCGTGGGAGGCTATGAGGACAAATACATCCAATGGACCACGCTGTGACAGCAAAGGGATCAATATGTGCACAAACTGACGAATTTGTTCCATACCCAGTGCACAAAGTTGGCTATTAAAGATTCAGAGAGACATTTGTTACTCAAGTACCGCAGCTTTTTTCACCGATACATTCAGGAGGAAATGTAGTTCCTCAACATTACCTCACTTGGCACAGCATATCTCTATACCATTAATATCAAGCAAAAATTTAAGCAGAATACGCAAGACTATGGATCTATGAATCTAAAGCCAAGGAAAGGCGCCCCTGAACCACAGAACAAGGGGAAAAGCCAAAGCGGGGTGACTCAGAAAAAAACCAAAAATCCAAAGAAGGACATGAGGAAGTGGTGTGAATTTCATAACAACCCCACTCACAGCACAAACGAGTGTCGGGCCAAATAGTCGTTGGTGGTCGAACTGAAGGCACATTCGCAGATGTGGGTGAAGGGTTCTCCACTGCAATTCCTTGTGGATAGCGGAAGCCAAAAGAACCTCATTTCGGCAGAGATCATGAAGCGGCTCATCCTACTGACCATAGCACACCCGCATCTATATACCATTGGGTGGCTTCACCAAGGAATAGATCTTCGCGTCCGCCAGCAGTGTTGCCTTCCGTACAGCATCAAGCCATTCACGGATGAGGTATTGTGTGATGTTGCTCCTCTTGATGTGTCTGATGTATTATTGGGCCAACCATACTTGTGGAAGCGACATGTTGTGTATGATTTTAGGCCTCGTGTTTTTATTATTACTTTGGGAAATAAATTGTACAGGATATCAGAGGTAGTGTTGCCTCCTACCATTTCTTTGACTACTACAAAACAACGCAGTAAGATTGTTTCTCAAACTAGGAAATTTATTTGCATTACAATTCACCCACAGGGAAAGAAGAATATTGTTTCCACAGCCTCGACAGAGGGCTCCCCTACACGACAGCAGAAGATCGATAAATTCATAGAGGAATACGAGGGAATTTCTTCCTCACCCACAAAGGTTCCTCTACACTGTCAGGTCAAGCACTCCATTGATCTGACCCCATGTGCGTCGCCGCCTGATGTTGCTATACCTCATGCGACCACACAGATAGAATCCACACATGTACTTTCAGGGGCTAATAAAGTAACCAAATTTATTGAACGCATCCATCCCATCTGCCAATAGGTCCATGACATCCTCGACAAATCCAATACCAAGTTCAGCAGAATTTGCCTCATCTCATGGAGGAACTCAACGCAATGGGGACCATTGCTTCCTAAGGGGGGAGGAATTATCTAGGTGGATATTGGTGGCCACCCACCTATTCCATTTGGACCCCCACCATCGGTTCTTTTAGTTTTTCAGTTTCAGCACAACTTACTATTTTTAGTAGCTTTTTTGGGTCTTGAACTTCTAGAGCCATTTTGAGGCCCTAAACGACGTTTTTTGGGAAATATGAGAGCAACATAAGTCATACACCAATTTTCTCACTCAAAACTTGTATTACTTGGATATATATTTCTAACAAGGTATTGAGCACATCAAACAGAGATTTTATGCCAAAGTTACTTGCCCGGGAAGTTGATGTACCAATTTAGCCAAACAGGGCCCATAGTTTTGGTGCTTCATATCCTAGGGTTAGGTTTTTGGATGTTTAGGGTTTCCCATTGTTTCTCAACAATAATTAGGCCTTCGAGTCTCATTGTAACACAGTTCAGAGACATTTATATGCTACATCTCTTCTCAGAGATAAGCTACTAGTATCCTAGCTAGTTTATTTCCATTATGTCTGTAAGCATATTTTAGTCATTTGATTTTAATGAAATGAAGTTTTATTTCCACTGCATATTTGTGTTTATGTCTATTTCTGTATTTTATTGCATTCCTGCATAAATTCAGATCAAGAGTATAACTAATAAAATGGTTGATTTGTTAAGTCAACCACCTGCTTCAAAATTCTTGCATCATCTAATCACCCAAATTTCATTTTGAACCATGTCTAATCAAGAGTGTGATGTTGTTGTTGTAAATCTGAACATCTTCATAGATAAACAATTGGATGGAAAGGTCACAATAATAATATATGGAGCATCCGGCATCAGAGAATCCATTTTTCAATTCTTCACAAATAACAAAGTTGGTCATAATCCAAACCTTACTGACAAATCTAAGAAAAATCTCATGTAATCCCTTTCTCCTCTGGAAATTTATGTGCGCTACAATGTGACCAAAGAGAAAAACATGAGTGCAATAGTCGATTTGGTTGTAGAGAAACACAGTCAATTGAATATAATATATAGCAACACATGAACAATTGTTGTAAGTAAAAGCGTAGTGGAGTATAACATGCAGCAACTTGATCAAATGATGAAGGTAAATGTTAAAGGAGTGATGGTAGGCATGAAGTATGCCATGCGTGTGATGATCCCACAGAAGAATGGTTACATAATCAATATTGCTAGAATTACAAGTTTTTTAGGAGGACATACTCCATACTCGTACATGACCTTCAAGGATGTAGTAATAGGGCTAACAAGGAATGACGCAACTGAGATTTTGAAATACGAGATCTGAGTCAATTTTGTGTCCCCTTATGGATTTCCCATAGATTTTATAGTTGGGTAATTCAATAAGGAAGGTAACACTTCCTCATTTTATGCAAAAGTGTATAAGTTGGTTGTGGTCACCTTCTACAACAATGTTTCCAACTTAGAAGGAACTATTCTTACAACGGAGAATGTTCGGAGGCAAGTTTGTACTTAGCCTACGATGAGAGTAAATATGTTAGTGGCCATAACCTTGTAGCTTGGAAGGGATACATATCGGCGTAGGAAAAATGAATGGATAAACAGATATTGTACTGCAATTTTCCTCATTTGGTGGTAGAAGTAGGGATGCTTTTGGATCTAATTTGGAAGGAATTGGGAAACCAAGAAAGGTGTACCCCTTTCAAGGAAACTCATAATGAGGAAGGGAACATCTAACAATGTAGTTTGATGTTTCTAAAATGTGTATTTGTTTTTTGGCATGCAAACTATTTGGGAAACTTGAAAAGGAAGGAAATATCTAAATAATTTTTTGTTCTTTCCATTTAAAACTTATTGTTATCAAGTTAATAAGAATTTTTTGTTCTTATAAAGGGCGACCTCTCACTCATAAAAGAATGGTGGTATTATTTTCAGGATCGTGTTGTTTATCTCTCTAATGTTTCATTTTTTCATGTATGACTAATAATTTTCATATATGCATGTAGATCATAGAAACTAGTAGGAGTGGTTATAAGAGAAGTAGAAGATAGCTTAATATTGATCATAATGTAAACTATTTGTAATTTATCACATTCTTATTATTCACATTTTTCATCATTCAACATTGTTACTTTATTTGTATTCAACTTATTCCTCTTACAACTCTTGAAGTAGACTTTTGAATAATACTCTTTATGTTCTCAAAAAAATAAGGAAACTAATAGAATTTTAAATTATCAAATTCATCTCAAACATATTCATAATATTTATCATCTACAAATTGTGTAACTGTATTAAAAACTAAAGAAGATATGTTGGCATTGATCCTTCTCAATTATATTGTTTATACTTTCAACCAATTGAACAAAGTGAGTAAATTTCAAATGGTTAGATTAACCTTAGACGTATACGTATGCATAACATTGATCATCTACAAATCATTTCATTATAATAAAAACTAAAGAACATAGATTGGCACTGATACTTCTTGATAGTATTCTCTATACTTTAAACCACCTAAGGAAAGTAAGTAAATTTTAAATGATAATATTAACCTTAGACATTTACATTTACATGATGTTGATTATGTACAAATTATGTGTCATCATCCATAACAAAACCAACCTACATGCATCTTAACCTTGGATCTATCAAAAAACAAGAGGGATCAGATCTCTTTAAGATCAAACCTTTCCTCAAGTTTTGTACTCTAAAATAGACTTGCACCTTGAGAGATTTGATTACTCTTAGTGTTTGATTTGACTACTCTTAATGTTTCTCCACATGTGTGGATGGTATTCTTAGAAAAAAAAAAGAATTTAGATTAGAGCACCTAACCCATGGGAATGGAAATCCAACATCTATTGGCTTGGAACTAGCTAAATTACCAACTTTGTCAACAACAAGTCGAGCTAACCATTTAGGATTCATTATAGTATAATATATGTGTTTAGTGCTAATATTTTCTTATTGAGGTCTATGGTGTAGGAATATTTCAAAATGCTCCCATTTTTCAAATGCTATTTTTGGGTCTCATTTGTATTTTTAATATTTGCATACTATATTCCTAAGATACTTTACTATCACTACCTAGTTGCCTCACTAAAATTTGTTATTTTCAATGTGAAATTGCTTGTTCTATGTTGTTTATCCCTTTCTTATTTCCCATTATACATGCATGCAGAATATCTTGTGCTACAACCATATGTTTTAAGATTTCTATGCTTGCACGTAACTTCTTTGTTTTTGCCAATATCATTTTTTGAGGAAGATTAATTTAAGCAATAATGTGGTTATTTTGAAGATGATATTATAAGCTTTATTAACTGATATTAGCATCTTTTCATTAGGCTAGCTAAGAACTTTTTTCACAATGCAATAAATAGAGTAATAGAATCAATTTAGATGTTCTTCATTCTTTTTATATTCTTATTAGATTATCTTCTTCCATCAAAAACCTAAAAAAAAAGGAATAAAGTTCATGCTTGTAACACTATCAACTGCAAACCATTTATCATCATCATACAAGTGGAAATACACTCAAAATTTTCTCGTTGTGATGGAATTATCTTTTATCACTTTAGTACCTAACAAATCTCAACTTGGCTTAAATTTGGTGATACCTGATTTACATCATTAACATTTCTAGATATGTTTATAGACTCTAATGTGGGGATATTTCCTCAATGTCTAAGAGGAACTTTTCTATCTTATTTTTCTAAATATTTATATGAATATGTCACTGGCACTAAATTAATCTCTTCTCTCATTTCTTGAGTACTTGAGCCCTATGCTAGTCTAGATTTAAACTTTGACTCAAATGGGAGAGAATTATTGAGGAAACAATAAGCCACTATTGGTCAACTACTGAAATTTAGATATTTTAACCTCCATGCTTGAATAATATATCCCACTAAAGCTCTATTTGTAATTTTTCTCTGGGCATTAATGACACATTGTCCACAACCTCTTTATTAGATAACAC
Source organism: Pinus albicaulis (assembly GCA_034641835.2). NCBI lineage: Eukaryota > Viridiplantae > Streptophyta > Pinopsida > Pinales > Pinaceae > Pinus > Pinus albicaulis. The sequence continues at coordinate 1,148,365,593 of CM076578.1, forward strand.
ATCCCATACTTACAGAGAATTCAAAGAGATAAAATACCATTCTTAACAACTTAATATAGCATAGACAACATTGATTTTAATAATAAACTTGTAACCAGAATGATAACATACCCCATCGTTAGCTAATACGTTGAACTCATGTTTCAATTAAACGATAGTAAGGGACATAATGCTTAATACTCACCTAAATTTCTAGTCATAGCCATCCTTGGGGATTTATTATGAGGGAAAAAAATGTTCTAGGTCAAGCTCATAATGTAATGCAAAGCACACACTTTTCATTTCAAATTATCTCGACGTCCAATGAAAAATATTGAAGACTTGGGTTGTTCTTGTACATTATAATGTGCAAGTAGTCGATCCACATCATCCAAAATAAGGCTCTTCCTATTATATATCTCTAAACTAATGATATTCACAAGGTTGTGGTTGTTTGAACAATAAAATTCCATGTTGGTTATGTTTGAGATTTGACTCCTTATTTTTCCAACAAAATGTTATTTTTTATTACATGCATTGTTATGATTACGTTACTTGTTTTCATTATAATGCAATGCTCTTTTGTGTATGTTGATAGGTTTTTTTTTTTTTTTTTAACTTAAATCCATAAATCATGTTCCCTATGTTTTATGGATTCTCCTAAATTCAATAGTATAATTTACAAGAAAACATTGGATAGCCTCATTACAAAAGTTGTAAGTTGTTGACATTTTTAAACACTACCACAATTCGCTCTCAATTTTGGTTGTTCGAAATAATGCACATGTTACTGTTGTTTTTACAAAACATTGGGTTGGAGATGTTTAAGGAATGCATAGTATTGGTCTATATTTCTTCTCAGGCCTGTTGTATGCATTCAAAGCACACGCATAATGTTATTTTGTTCTTTTTATGACACCATTCTATGATGCCTAGAGTTTTTATTCATAGAGGTTTTCGGAAATATGTTTTAAATACTTGTAATATTACAAAGTTTTATTCCATGATGGCACTAAACTATATATGAAAACTTAATTTTCAATTGTAGAATGTGTTTCCCATACTTTACCTTTCTAGAGATTTGTTTTGAAAAGACAACAAATTATCACATTTTATTGCAGCCTTTGAAATTGACTTCAAAACTTTGTGCTTTTAGTAGGAACGTTGTTGCTTGAACATTACATTATTTGCTTGCAATGTTTATTGGCAATTTTGCAACGTCATAGTTGTTATTATGAAACCTTGTTGATTATGTATAATAAATCATGGTCTTGCCCCGTGTTTGGTTTATTATGGGACCAAACTATGGAATTTAATGTACATCTTAAAAACCAAATTGCAAGCTTAGTTTTCAGTTGTAGAATGTGGTTTTACAACTTCACATTTTCTAGAGTTTTGTTCTACAATGGTACCAATCTATGGAGTTTTAATGTAGGCTTTGAAATCAAGTTTGTGTTGAATAATATAATTATTTGTGGTTACTTTTAATCTTTATAAAAATGTTATTTTGTCCCAATAGAGTAGTAATTTTAATCGTCCTTCTCTTCCAAATGATATTAAAGTATTGGCATTTGCACACCACAAACTTCACATATTTATTAAGTTCCTACTTTACCATGTTTACAATAATATTTGGTATGTCAGGTAAGGCAGGGACTAGCTACTTCACAATGCATCTTGTTTATTATAAAATAAATTTTGGCATGTCAAATAAGTTAGGGACTATAAACTTCACAAAACATCTTGTATATTATAAACTAAATTAATATGTAAATCATTATTCACTATGATTTTCAATATGTCTATTATCCAATTTTCACTTTACAATAAATTGATTATGGGTGTTTATCTATTTTGATTAATTTCCTTTGAGTAAATTAATGAGTTTGTGATATGAGTGTACACATAGATGGATGTGCATTATCCACCATGAACCCCTATATTGTGTATAGTAACTTTTATGCCATAACCCCTGAGCACCTCACATACTAGGAATATTAATCAAGGTTGAGGGGAAATAACCTTAATGACCTTTTTCCATCATCGATGGTTGGTTTTGAGACTTATCACATTGAAAAAATTATAGCTGTCTATATGGACATTACTATAGGTGCCTAGCTCTAGAGTTTGCACGCCCAACTCTAGTGCCACACACACTAGTACTATGTGTGTGTGCCTCCAACTACGAATGCCAATCATCACCCAAGATCATCATGTAATGCAACTAGTTTCATACTATGGGAGGCCAAGCATTTCTAGGACACATTTGTAGTTACATTTGCATCATATGTATTTCTTATCTCTTACATCTTTTCCTTTTATTATCATCTAAAAAATTGGACTTTTGTTCATAGTTCTCCTTACACCTTTGGCACATGGTATTCCATAATATCTCAATCATGACCTATCATAATATAATAAATTTTCCCTTTTGATAATGGAGCAAGTTAATAAGTGGAAATACTCAACATTTTTTATGAGTTTATTTGTTATGGTGAGGAAAACTTCTACCTTATTCCACTGATCCTTTAAAAATTTCAATGATATTGATCATCATAAAATGGTTGAAAGCCTTCAAGGGGAAAGTTCTATAGCCGAATTCCCATCAATTATTTGAAACTATAATTGATATGAAAATTCCTATGGGATTTGGGGAAGAATTTCCATTGGAAAAATGTTGAATTGTTCTACTTATTAAGTTATTCCTTCTTCCCCATGGTTGATGAGTACTTCAGTTCTCACATGTGCTATTTCTCTTTTCCAAATGCCTACCATTACTTTCCATAACAAGGACGAGATACCTAACTTGCTTGTACCATCTTGTAGCATGAAATATGTGTGAAAGTGGTCATGGGTTATCAATTCAATGCCATTTTACACATGTTGATGTTTCCTCCTACATATGATCATTATTGCAATTATCTCTTGAACTTGATTCACCCATAGTGGTAATGATCATGGTCTCGAGGTTAGTTGGCTTTAAAATATCTTGTTTTTCAATGGGGAACCTTGCATATTATGATCCATGCACCTAAAAAATGATAAGAAGCCAACAATTATAATACACTTTGAAAGTTAAACTTCCTTTATAATGAATATAATGTATGAGACAAGTATGATGATTATAATACTAGCTCTCCTTAGTATATACATAAGAGACCAAGGGTACAATTACAATGAAAGTTTCTAACTGACATTATAATAAAAAAAAATATAATAATAACAAATGCTTATTAGGGCCTTAATATTGGGACCCAAGGACCTTAACATAGCCCCTTCTTTTAAAAAATATTTGCAACTGTAATTGAGGGTGTTTCTTTATTAACTACACATTTTCCCATGTGACTTCTTCTAAGGATTCTTCCACTTTATTTGGTACTCCACAATGGTTCTATTTAGAAGAGATAGAGAATGTTTATCCATAACATTTTTTGTTCAAGAATTAACTTCCCTTCTTCATCTAATTCTGGAAGTTCTATTTACTGTCATATTTTTCCTCACAACCTCTTTTAGGAGAGATACATGAAAAACCTTATGAATGTGAGAAGAAGGCAAATATAATCATATATGCAACTTATCCAGTCTTGTGAATAACTTTGTAATTATTGATCTTATTTTGCTTGAGTGTAGATTGTTTATAAGGTTTTAGTATCATAAATACACAATCACCCTCCTCAAACTTTCTTTCACTTCAATGTTGATCTGCTTGTTGTTGCATCCCATTTTGCATTATTTGAAGCTTCTTCCTTAATAATTTCCAAATTTTATTTAGTCTTCTTCATATGTGTCTCTATTGATTTTATTTTGGACTTATCTTTTGAAACATATGAGATACTAAGAGCTAGATATCCATTAAGAGCCCCAAATGGGGTCGTTTTAGGAGGTGTATGATAGGTAGTATTATACCACCATTTTTACATAGGACTCCACTTCATCCATTGATATTTTTTATCTAAAGGATAACATTGTAGATAAAACTCTCTAAACATTTGTTAACTATTTCTATTTAACCATATGTTTGTGGATGGTATGTTGAACTCATCTCCAATGTTGTTCATCTCCTCTTCCATAATTCTTTAAAAAAAAATGTATTTTTTTTTATCTCTGACAATTACTATTACCTTGGAAAGAGCATGAATTTTTGAACATTTTTTTGTGGATGATATGATGAAATCATTACCATTGTTTTCCCATTAATCTTTTAAGATTCTTTCCAAACTTTTCTTGTGAATTTTGGATCTCTATCACTTACTATTACCTTAGGAAGACCACGAAGTCTATGAATTTCCTTCATGAACACTTCTACCACATGGCATGTTGTGTATGTAATTTGAATTATGCAAAAAATTGCATATTTTTGGGGTCTAACAAATACCACAAAAAATTCTTTACCTTCATATTTTGGTAACCTTGTAATGGATTCCATTGATATCTCTTGCTATCTTTGATTAGGTATGTGTGTAATGGCTAAAGCAACCCTAGATATTTTATTGTATCTCCTTTATTTATTTGGAAAACCTAGCACTCACATACAATTTTTTTAATATATTTATTTTTTCCTTCCCCCAGAAAACCTTTTTTTATCCTTTGATGTGTTTTAAGGAAGCCTGCATGTCCCACCATCGAAGAGTCATATGATTCCTTTAACATTTGTTGCTTCAACTTTGATTAAGGGCATAAAAAAATTCTACCACTATAGTAATGCATATCTTCGTTCCACTCTCAATGTTCCAACGAGTTCGTTCCTTCCTTTATAAATTGTGTTTTTTTTAGTACTATTGTCCTTTGCCAGTCCTGGTGAGATTGTTCCAATCATACTTGAATAGAAGATATAATAGAATATAAACTTGATGCTTCTTATATTTTAGAAAGAGCATACACTATCACATTTTCCTTCTCCTTCTTGCATGTTATTTTAAAATCAAACCCTTCCATTTTTACTACCCATTTTTGTTTCTCTTTTGATGATAATCTTTGCACCAAAAAGTACTTTACATTATCATGGTCCATCTTAAATTTAAAGTATCTCCCATTGAGATACTATTGCCATTTATTTATAACATGTAGAATTGCTTCCACTTTTAGTGTGTTGATTCCACCAAATATTCTATCTTGAATTATTTGTTTTCAAAAGCTATTAATCTCCCTTCTTATGTCAACACTACTCAATTTCCTTGTCCTCATACATCACATTGTATTATCAATATTTTCCCAAAATATGGTGGTGTCAATATTAGTGTGGAAGACACGGTATCCTTTAAGATAGTGATATAAAAAAACAAGCCCTCATTTATTATAAATGGGTACCTTCTAAATTTTCTATCTACTTTTATATAAGTCATTTTATGTATATTTAATTTTTTTACATTAAAAAAATCTTTGAAAATAAAAATAAAAAATTATTTTGAAAAATATTTAATTTTCTATTTAATGCTTCTTATACCTTAATGTAAATTAATTAAAATAAAAAAAAAAATTTTAAGTCCGAAGGTCCAAAACCACCGCATTTGATCTTTTTCAATAAAAAAATGTAGATAATGTATATAAACCCACGTATTAATAAATGGCTCTTATTGTGTTTCCCGCTCCAATCCTAACCCACATGTCATGTATCCTTCTTGTTGTTTTCCCCGATGATTTCTTTATGAGACTTGCTTTGTTTCTTCTAATATCTCTTGGTCAGGATGACGTGTCCCATTAGGCCCCTCCTTTTTCCTCCACACGTAACATCCTTTAGGGAACACATATCTCATCAATCCTCCACGCAATCCCGGTGATATTCCCTGACAATTGTGACCGAAACTGTATGAATTTCTTCCGATATTTTATTCTTGGGGTGACTCATCACCCGATGCTCTATTTTCCGAAGTTCGCGTTCATTCCTATTTGTCCATGAGGATTTTCTTAGGTCCTAATTGCCACATCACCCCAACAACTCCTCCAAGGCTCCATTTAATTCTCATGGATTTCCCCTGATGAGGTGATGTACGAGCCTAGTTATATGACAAGTCAACTTTAGCTTCCAATACAAAATTGACACATTTCACCTTCATGCAAAGACAAAATCAATTTGGAAAATTGAAAAGCACGCCCTAAGTGTTCGATTTCATATCTTTTCCCTTTTATGCAATTGAATTTTGAATGCGTAGCATTGTTAGTTGGAAATTAATAAACATTATTTCACTATATTTGCCTTATATTTTCCTCTTTTACTTTCAAAATTGGGATTGTAGCGAATCATTTCTACGAGATCTGGTGAGATTGGGAAAGCAAAAAATAAGTCAGCCGCATAATATACATTAGTATTAGTTTTTGGAATTTGATGAATGAATAAATGAATGATATTTTAATGTCTACGCGACTAAAAAAAATGTTATGGGGCTATTAGCATTTTTGTTTTTGTCTGAATATCTTTTTCTTCTCAGACACTCTCATTACCAGTTTCCCAGATGCGGGTTTTTTTCATGGAAGACAATGTACAGTCAACTCGAGCAATAACTAACTAACGTCGTTGATGAAATTATATGCGCCACGATTGCTATGGATGATAAAGGAGGTAAAATGACCTCTAAAGCCACATTCCTAGACATTACAAAGTCTCGTTTGCACAACGTAGCTGCTCATTTGGGAATTCTCCCCTATACTGATATCATATGATGGGCTATCGATTATGTGTATACCAACAAAAGACAAATGAACACTCCTCGAGGCACAATAGTTAGTTATTTCATATTGGAATATATCCATTTTATGTATAAATTACACTAACTAGATATCATTTACAATGCCCAATTTATTAAATAATTTATTAGAAAAGAATGTATAGAAGCTCGAGAGATTTTGGCCCATCTAATAAGGGAATGGAGAAGAGACCCCAACAAACACAAAAAATATTATTTTGGGGATATGAAATTGCTTCTTTAAACCCTCATTTTAGTTAATTCATTGTTATCTTATTGAAAATCTTTGGGAAAAATATGTCACTCAATTTCCTCTTGATTGGGTCCCTCTCATCCATAAGGCTTCAGATGGGTTTTCCTACAATTGGGCCAAAATTTTGTCTAGTGATATTGCTCTTAGTGTTCATTTCTATCACAAAGAGAAAAAAGACACTTTTAACCCTCCTTACTATATGTCAACATTTATTATGGACACCCTTTATATTTCTAATACCTTTCTGTATATGGGTTAGTAATGGAAACCTAAAGAGCCCTTACCAATCCATTTGTATCATAGTAAATTATGGGAATAAAAGTATTATGACCATTTCTACGAAATCTGTTATTATGTCATGATCCCTATCTACCAAATTATCTTTAATGCAAAACCTCCAAGAATGGCTCAATCAACCATGGAATGTCTATCTAAAATAGGAGATTGGTTATCTTAAGAGAATTTCACTTATGTTATAATTTATGGATTCAATGGTGCTCCTCATGCTTTACCTTTGTACATTCCAAATAGGCTTTTGTGCAAAGAGGTAGCTTATTAGACGATAGGGAAAGGAATTGTGGCAAGACTAAGAAAAGCTTCAAGGAAGGCATGGCCTATGTTTCTTGTTCAAGTCAACATCTACTCATTAAAAATTTCACTCTGAAAAAAATATTGGAAACCTTTTATCCTTTGAATTTAGATATAATCTCTTTGAGATTGTATGATCCTCACAAAATTATAGAAAAGGTAACAGAGTTGGAAAATACAAATAATTATTTTCATGAGAACTCAGCCTATGATGATCTATTTTGTAGATCTAACTATTATGAATAAGTGTGTGAAAAGGCAAGGAAAATATCTCCTTAAAGCTATCAACATTTCCTGATTTTCAAAGATTCAAGAAGATCTCTTCTATCAATAATTTTACAGCATAGAAAAGAAGAAGCAACTACAAAAAACGCTGCAAGATATTCCTTTCAGAATGATTTTTTGCAGGAAAAAACACCAATACTGGGAGAAGTGCTCACTAAATCGCTAAATTAAACAATTATAAGTGAAATATGGGACACAAATATCAATAAAGAATGGGAACCATTTGAAAATATCACTTCAGAGACCCCTAAACAAATTTTGGATTCAACTACAACTAGAACTTCTTCTAAAGGTTCAAAGAGACAACAATTTCCTTTTCCTCCTTCAAAAGTTTCAGAATATAGTTTCTCCAACTCTGAAGTTATTTTCAAGACTCCCATCAATACCTTACCAGGCTCTGAACAAATTCTTGATACATTTATTTTTGTGTCTCAATTTTCAATCGAAGATGTTCCTCCTATCGAATTCTTTTACAACCCACAGCACAAGGTCATTCTTAAGAAAAGCAAGAAGAAAGGGACAGTTACTAAGACATAAGTTCTAGCAGAAACCCCCTTGGAAATATTTTGGGAAGGAGCTTCCATGAAACCATACCAAGCATTTGAAGGGTTAGTGTTGTATACAAAGGCTTATGCGAATGAAAATATTGATACAACTGCCAAACTTAGATAATTTAACAAACAAAACGATGAAAAAAATCGGCATTGAAGCAAGAGTCTTCTCAAGATAAGTCTCAAATGCAAACTCATATTTATCTAATGAGAAATCGATTTGAATCTCAAATTCAACAAAATGACGCCCAAATGAAGGAATTGCAAGAACAAATGAAGTTAATCAAGGTAAGCACAATATATTATGACAAATACAAACATGAAGCAACTAAAATTAATCAACAACTACAATATGAGCAAGAATTTGTTTATCATTATTTATACACAATATAAGTTCAAGAAAAAATTATTCATTTGTTTTTTTATTGATATTGTTGAAATGGAAATAAAATACGACAAAGAAAAATAAAAATTGACTCCTCTCATGGCAAGATGATTAAAAAAGAAACCCTCCCAAGTTTCTGAGAATTTTTAAAATGCAAAAGGCCACAATTCTCTATGCCTAAAAGGCCCATATACACCTAGCCAAGGAAACAATCAAGGTGGTAGAGAAGCTTTGTGATCCCTTACTAGATTCTATCTCTTAATCTCTTAAGGAGACTAAATTACTACCAATAGGCTCAGAGATAGCTCGTCCCTAGGCAGAAGCATTGTAGAAGCAAGTACAGGAGGACAAACTCTAAACAAAATTGAATAATTAAATGTGATAAATCTCGAGGTAAATTGGGAATTCTTGGTTAAACCAAATGGTTATTTTTAGGTAACTAAAGCAATGAACAACTAGATCAATCAAATGTTGCCATCACAAGAAGCCCAAGTATATAGGTGTCGAGTTAATATTAAACCCAATTCATCTCTAGAATTGGAAGAGCTTCTAGAAGTATACAAGCAATGGAAATCCAATAGTTCTTCATCATGAGTCACTACACAAAGTTGAAAAGTTATTTTCAATTTGTAGGTTGAAACAATTTTATATTTTGAGAATTTTGTTTATATTTTCTTGAGAAAATTTTGGATGTGTAACTACTCCCCTTTCATGTTTTGTGAACTATTTAAACAACCCTTGGTCCCAAGGTAAAGGGCTTTGAAATTTTGAAGTAAAGGCCTAGTTACACTTTTGTACTTTGTTATTTTCAATAAAAGCAAAGAACCACTGATTTCATGTTACAATGAGATATAGCATATCTCGTACTATTATAAAATTTGTTCTTTTTCTTAAATTTATGATTAGGATCATTCATAATTTCTTGTTCATGTTTCTTATTGTCTTGTTATTTATTTCATTCATAAACATAGTGATATACTAACTTATATGTGAATGTTGTCTCAAATTTAATTCAGATAACTATTGAATTAAATATTTCATTTATAGTTTTCTCTTAATCAAGGAGATAACCTGAGATCTAATTTTTGGTTGTTGCAGTTATCTTTCAATTTCACATATACATTAGAGCCTAAGTTATTTATATATTTATTATACAATAGATTTTTATTAGAATATATTTTTCCTTACTTTAATAACTTCAAAACTTATCTCCTCCATTCTTATTTTTATTTAGCCATCATATCCCAAAGCCTCCATTTGTTGGAGCAATCTCTATAAGGGTAACTAGGCCCAATTTAAAACTAGTTAGAACCACTAGACCAAATGGAAAAGAGTCTAATTTGGGGCTCTGACGTATGGCTTCCCAAATGTTGATGAGGTCAGTTTCTAGCCATCAACATTTCTGGTGCTAGAAGGAGGGCCATTTAACTGTGAATGGAAAAAGCATCATGTCAAAAAACTATAAGTCATTCAAAGATCTCATCTCAACCCTTGATTTCTCCTACAACTTTCAAATCCCCTTCACGATCTCCTTCCCCACGATATGAATTTGAAGAACCTTCTCACACACTTCCTACTATAGTACGTAGATCTTCTAGTGAGCCTTCAGTCAACACACCTTTTCCTCAAGATCATCTTGTATCACCTGAAATTTAAAGCATTATCTAGAAGATTGAGGGGATCTCAATATTAGGAGATCAACCTCAAGTATCTGAAGCTTCAAAAGGAAGTGTTGCATCATCACTGAAGAATTTTAGTATCTTGACCAAATCTCAAGGTGATAATTTAGGAGTAAAACCCATTTAGTTTCCACTAGACACACATCGTTGGAAGAAACTTATGTCAAGTACTGATTTAACAAATACTGAAACTATTACTTCTATTTCTCATCCTCCTACACCTTCTATCACACCTTAAACTCAAAAATCATCTCAAACCCTTCCTCCTTCATCCTCATATGCATCTCCTTATTTAACTCAACCTGTAATATCTTGCATTGTTACAGTTACAACAAGTTTATCATCGTTCACAATCCCATCATCATCCACTGCAACTACTTCTACTTTTATTGTAACTGTTATAATCCCTATAATTTATAGAATGGCACAAATACCTTGGGAAACACTTGGATTTGTGAATGTTGGGGCTCAACAACATCCTCATCCTACACATCCTGAATGATGGTTTCCAAAATATAATCCTGACAACAATGTACATCCTGAAGAACATATCAACAATTTCATGCTAGCTATCAATTTAAAACATGTTCAGGAAAAATATGTAGTTTGTATACTTTTTCCTCGTACTTTTGAAGGAAAATTTTCTTCTTGGTACTTTACCTGCTAATTATATAACTAATTGGGATACTTTTGAGGAATTTTTTTGAAAAAATTTGGTGATGATAAGTCATCGGCTTCACTTATAATTGAAATATCCCATATAAAGATGGGTCCTGATGAGCGAGTTAAACATTTCAATATTAGATTTAATAAAATATTGAATAAGACACCAAGTGCTTCTAAGCCAAGTCAGGATGTTCAAGTTGAATGGTATATTGGATATCTACCTACTTCAATGGCTATGTTTGTCGACAAGGCAACCAAAGTTACTCTCGCTAATAATATGAAAGAGACAATAGATGTTGATAAACGAATGTTAGCCCTCGCTAAGAAAGCTTATGTAGAAGAAAATAAAACTTCTTCTCAACCAACTAAAAAATTCACATTTAAGGAAGAGAAGAAGAATAAAATCACTAAGGACATGCTTGATATGGAAGGTCTCCAAAAGGTTATCAAAACCCTATCAAACAAGGTAGTTGAACTCAAGAAGTAGGTTGTAGAAGAGTCATCTTCAAGAAGACCATTCAGACCATTCAAAAGATCTTAGAAATATCATCCATCATGTCAGATTTACACTGCTGAAGAAGAAGAAAAGGAAGAAGAACTAGAGAAAACATAAGAAGAAGAAGAGGAAGAAGAAGTGATTGATGTTAATGTGACTTGGGATTTCGTTGGTTCCTTCTTTGATGAAGAAGAGGAAGAGGTTATGGCCATGACAACAAGAATAAAATCCTTTACAAGTACCACTCCTACTAATAATGGAATTTCTATGAGTACTTTGTCCCCGCAAACAAAATTTCTACTCCCGATTCATCCACTCCTATTATCATTGTATATAAAGGCTCCACTCCATATAAGTATACTTCTAAACCCCTTATGATTTCTGATAATATAGAGTATAATATTGTAGAATACATAAAAAATACTAAAAAAATATCTCAATATATGAAGCCAGTAATTTAAAGAAACAACAAAAAAAATTTCTAAATGCTTCAAATGCCACTCCTAAATATCCTCTAACATCAAGTGTTTTTGTTATCGAAATTAAAACCAAGTCAAAGTCTTCTCCTCCCTTTGATAAGATGAAATAGGCATATGCCATATTGATACTTGATAGGTCTAATTCACATACCCCACCATTTCTTCTGACTTTTGAAATATTTAATAAGAACATACATAATTGTTTAGTTGACTCTACTGCCTCTTCTAAAATCATGTCATACTCTGTTTTTTTGAAAATAAATGCTAGGCTCCAAGAGTTAGCCACTCAAATCATTCAGCTTGATAGGATAAAATTCAAGGTTTTTGGTGAACTTCAAGATGTTCTCATAAGATTAGCATCACAACCCAAAGTGCTTCAAATAATTGATATTGTGGTAAATGATATCAAAGAATCTTCTGATATTCTTCTAAGCAGAGATTGGTCTGAAAAATTGAAAGGTTTTTTCGCTACTGACTAGTCTCTTTTATGGCTTCCATTTTATGGTAAGCTTAATCAAACAAGAGTTTACAGTGAGAAACACATGAAGCATATTGCCATTGATATTAATGAGGAGAATGAACTCGTCACCTTTTGACACAATATTTTAGGGAATTATTGCGCAAACTCTTATTTATGAGATTTTACCACACAAACAACTCCTTTTCCATCCACCACTAAATGCTAAAAAACCCAAAAAAATTTATAGACTAATATATCACTGTATAAATATTGTAGATAAACTTGTAAATAATCAGTTATGGACCAGGTATTTTGATGGTTTAAAATCTAATGATGGTGTTGATGCAAGATGCATTCTAGTGAATCCCAATCAGGATAAAGATATGCTTACTTGCAAACTTGAGTTTGAATGTACAAATAATGTGGATGAATACGAAGCACTTGTGCAAGGATTAAGGAAAGTTATCAGCTTGGATGTCAAATACTTAAAGGTTTTTGGTGATTCATAAATCACCATTAAGCAAGTCATGAACACTATCATTGTGTTTCTAATCACCTTAGACACTACCAAGTTCATGTTCAAGAATTTAATTCCCATTTTCTATCATTCAACATTAGTCGTATTCCTAAATTGCAGAATGCAAGTGAAGATCTCTTAGCCAACGTTGCTTCTAGACTCATTTCACTTGACGATTTCAATCCTGATCGCTTTTCTATTGAATTTATTTTTATACCATCAATCCCAGATAATAACTCCAGCCAGAGAGTCTTCAATAATGATGAAGACATCATCAATTTCCTCACATTAGAGGGGATGAATGATGACCAAGTCATCGCCAAAGGCTCTCATGATAAAGAATTGAACAAACCTCCAAATGAAAGCAAATATAAAAAATCCATTCTTAAATCTGTTGTCAAACTAGAATATTTTTATGATCTCAAAGATAGGTTTAAAAGACCTAAAAATTGTAAAACAGCTAGTTCTACCTTGAGGTTTGAAGTCATTAATCTTGGCACATATCAAAATCCTTAGAATGTGAATATAGGACTTGGATTGTCACCAGATGAAAGGCTAGCATACACTTTCCTTCTTAGAAGATATAGATATGTTTTTTCATGGACCTATGATGATCTCAAGACCTGTGACATTTTGTTTATCCAGCATATAATCCCAATGCTCCCTAATGAAAATTCTGTTCAACATAAATTGGGGAAGATACATCGACCTTGAACCTCAAATGAAAACTGAATTAAATAAATTGTTGAAATCTAAGATTATTTCCCTAGTGAGGCATTCTAAATAGGTGTCTAACCTTGTTCTCGTTAGGAAGAAAAATGATGACATTAGAATCTATATTGATTTTAGAAATCTTAACAAAGCTTCAAAGAAGGATAATTTTCCGCTTCCTCCTATGGAACAAATTCTGCAATCTATTGTTGGATGTGAGTTAATGTCATTTCTTGACAGATTCTCTGGCTATAATCAGATATTAGTGCTTCCCAACGATCGACTTAAGACAAATTTCATAACCAAATGGGTCATTTATGCTTATCAAAAAATTCCATTTGATCTTATAAATTTTGGTGCAACGTTTCATAAGGAAATGGACATTGCTTTCATAGGTTTGATTAATAAATATATTGTTGTTTATCTTGATAATATTACCATATTTTCTAAAAACGCATTGATCGTATACATCATTTAAAGAAGATTTTTGAAATATGTAGGAAATATGAGATATCTTTGACTCTTAAAAAGTCATTTTGTGCAATATTTGAAGGAAAAATTTTAGGATTCATTGTTTCTAAAGAAGGAATTACCATTGCCCTGATAGAGTTAAAGTTATCTCATAAATATTGCTTCCTCATAACAAAAAGTCTATGCAGCCATTCTTAGATCAAATTAATTTTGTGAGGCAATTTCTTCCTAATTTTGCAAAAATAGTTTTTCCCCTTGCAAAACATGATCACGAAGAATGCGAAATTTAAATGGAATGCATTAGAAAAACAAGCTTTTGATTTTATCAAATAGTCAATCATTCAATCTCCCTCCTTGTTTTCCCCTAATTATAATAAGGAATGTATTTTATATACATTTTCCTCTGATCAATCATATGCATTTGTTTTGACTCAATAAAATGATCAGGTCAGAGAAGTACCAATAACCTTTAAAATTTATGGATTTCAAGGAGCTGAGCTGAAATATTTAGATGTTGAGAATGATATTTTCAAGTCCATTAAACATTCCAGACCCTTTTTAATCAAGTCTCACACCAAGTTAATTGTGCCTTATTCTGTTGTAAGAAATTTTCTTGTTCAAAAAGACCTTGGAGAGAAAAGAGCTCAGTGGGCTACTGCATTAAAAGAATATGAATTGGAAATTAGGCATGCTAAAATTGTTCATAGATAAGTATTATGTAATTTGTTCACTCGAACTATTGATTCACAATTAGAAAATAGTTTAGACAATCTGGAGTTCCAAGATCCTCAACAGGTATGTGTAATACGTTATTCTTCAAATTCACATATGTATATCCAATTTATTTTTTGACTTGTGGCACAACACCATTATATTTAGCACCAAAGAAAAGGTGTGCCTTGAGGTTAAAATAAAATAAGTATCACCTTATTAATGGATTTCTATTTAGAAATAACTATGATTCCATGATTCTTAGGTGTTTAGAAAAAATTGAGGCTGATGAAGTGTTGTATGATTTGCATGATGGATCAACAGGTGGTCATTTTGGAGGTGACACCATTGCTCATAAAATACTACATGAAAAATACTACTAGCCAACACTTTCAAGGATGCAAATGCCTGTGTTTGAAAATGAAAATTTTTCCAAATTTCCACAGGAAGAGAAAAGAAAGAAACACTACCTCTACAGTCTGTGATCATAGAGCAACCCTTTGAACAATGGGGTCTTGATGTCATCAATGATATTGTTCCAAACTCTTCCAAACAACATGAGTTTATTATTGCTTCTATAGAATAATTTACATAATGGATGAAGGCCATTTCATTGAAAAATGTTATTGTTGATCAGGTAATATCTGTCATATATAAATTTATCATCACTAGGTTTGGTTTCCCGAACACAATATTTTTTTATAACACAACTTATTCTTTTTTTGTTTCACTCACTAAATTCACTCTTCAAAAGGGTATTAAACTAAAATATTCCTCTAAATATTATCCTCAAGGTAATGGTTAGGCAGAATAAAAAAAATAAGAACCTTTTGGAATAATTAAGAAAACCATTGATAATAATCAAAGGATCTGGCATAAAACTCTCAATCATGCTTTATGGGCTGAAAGGATAACATATAAAGCAACAATTAGTACTTCCCCTTACTTTCTAGTATATGGAAAGGAAGTTATTTTACACCTAAATGTTGCTTTACCTTCTTTAACCCTAGTGTAATCCATTCACAAACAACCTTACACCAGCTTACAACATCGCTTAGCCCAAATTTTTAAGTTGGGGGGAATTAGAATATAAACTAGTCAAACTTACAATAATCATTAAAATATTATTAAACAATGGTTTGATAGTAGTTCAGTTGGTGATAAAAACTTTGAAGTTGGTGATTTAGTTCTAAAATGGGATAAATCCCACAAAGATAAAGGTAATCATACTAAGTTTCAAAAACTTTGGCTTGGCCCTTTTCATATATCTCAAAATTATATTAGCCCATCCACTTTTGTGCTACAAACGCTTGAAGGAGTAGAGGAAACTCTACTAGTGAATGGCCAAATCTTGAAAAAATATTTTCACTGAGAAAGTCAATCCCTTGTTGTACATATGTAAATAAGCCTTGTAAATATTTTCATCTATCTCTTCGTAAGTTGGTTTGTCAACAATAATTAGTGAATGTGATATCTTACTTCTCTCTTATCCTTATTTTTAATATAATTATCTTTAACTAATTGCACGAAGTAAATAAAAGTATTATTATATGTCAATATAACCCTATCTTCTAGGATCAATTCATTTATCAAAGAAGGTTGCCTCATAAAGTACTTTGCAGCAAAGTCTCTTTAGAGTTTAACCCTTCCCTCTAAGCATAGCTACTGTGATAGGGATAAAACAATTTAAGGTGAAAATATTAGTATACCCATGATATGCAATATGACAAAACAACTTTCATATCACCCTACTTCCTATTCACCATTGCTTAAATAAGTAATCTCAAAAAGTATAATATCAAAAGGTGATTTATAATTATCTAATCTAGGAATTTTTGGGAAGTGTATGCAAACTCGTCGGGGTACTGAATAGGCTCGCTGGTAGTGGGGCTAAGCATACATGATATAAAGGTAACTTCGCTCGAGTATTGAACATGCTTGCTAGAAGCGAAGAAATACTGGGGAAAAGAAATTTAAGTCAAAAGGATTGCATAAGCTCATGGTAAGTATTATCTGCTGACTAGACAAATCAAAAGCTTATTCTTCCTATACTATATAATAAAATTTAATTAAATCATGTTTTCCCCTTGAAGAGACTAAGTGCATGAGTATGAGTAAGAGAATTTCCTTCTCATCCTTTTCTAATTGATCATAAAAGAAGTTATTTTTGACACTTTTAATTTTTAAGTTTTCTTTTCCTCTATTTCAATTTAATTAATCTCTTCTAATTTTTGAAACATAGATAACTCGTTCTCCCAACATGTCACCAATTGTTGTAGCAAAAAAACAACCCCCCCCCCCCCCCCCACACTTATTATAAATTGGTGCCCTTCTAAAATTTTCTTTTTCCTTTTATATAATTTTTTTAATGTATATTTAATCCTTTTTATTCAAAAAATCTTTAAAAAAATAAAAATAAAAATAAAATAAAAAATCAGGAAATTACTTTGAAAAATCCTAATTTTTTGTTTAAGTATTTCTATGCCTCAATGTAAATTATTTAAAATTAAATAAAATTTATAAGGACTAAGGGCCAAGAACCATGCAGTCGAGCTTTCTTAATAAAACATTGTATATAATATATATAAACCCACATATTAATAAACAACTCTTATTTCATTTACCGCTCCAATCTTGGACCATAGGCCACGTATCCCCACTGCTATTTTCTTTTCTAATTTATTTATCAGCCTTGCCTTGTTTCTTCTAAGATTTCTTAGACGAGATGACATGTCCCAGTGGGCCCCTCCTTTTTCCTCAACATTTAATATCCTTTAAGAAACACATATCTCGTCAACCCTCCACATAATCTCGATGACATTTCCCTGGCGATTGTGAAAGGAACTCTATGATTTTTTTCCAGGATTTTATTCTCAGGGTGACTCCTCACCTGGTGCTCTATTTTTCAAAGTATTCATTCAATTTTATTCGTCCATGAGGATGTGTCTTGGTCCTACATGCCACATCACACAAGAAACTCTTCCCCAGAGGTTTCAACATGAGTCTCCATTTTATTCTCCCGGACTTCAACTACCGGGGTGACGTAAGATCCTAGTCATATGGCAAGTCAAATTTACCTTCCAATCCAAAATTGACACATTTTACCTTCATGTCAATACAATTTCCATTTGGAAAATTTAAAAGTGTGCCCTGAGTGTTTGATTTCCTGACTTTTCACTTTTTATGCAATTAAGTTTTGAATGCATAGGATTTTCAATTCGTAATTGATAGAAATTATTTTACAAGATTTGTGTTAGATTTTCCTCTAATGTTATGAAAAACATCATTTTGATTCCAAACATGGCATTGAAGCGAAGTATTTTTGTGAGCTCTCGCGAGACGTGGAAAGAGAAAAAGAAGCCAATCACACAACACACATTACGACTAGTCCTTGAGGACTTTTATGATAAAAACACAAATGCCTTCCTCTTCTCAGACACTATCACTAACTTCTCAAACACGGTTGTTTCCTCCTGGAATAAAATGCACAATAAACTCAATCAAGAACTAATTGATGTCTTTGATGAAAATCTGGGTGTCACGGTTGCTACTTATGATCAGGCAGGTAAAATGACCTATGAAGCCACATTCCTAGACACTGCAAAGTCTCGTTCGCACAAAGTAGTTGCTCGTCCAAGAATTTTCCCCTATACTGGTATGATACGATGGGCTATTGATTATGTGGATACCTAAAAAATAAAAATAATCACTCCTCGAGGCATAATATTTAGTTATTTCAGAGCGGAAAATATCCAACACATGTATAAATTTCCCCAACTAGATCTCATTTACAATGCCCAATTTAATAAAGAATTTATTAGAAAATAATGTACAAAATCCTAGGAGACCTTGGCCCACCAAATAAAGGGATGGATAAGAGACCCCAACAAACAAAATGAGTATTCGTCTTCAAAATATGCAATTGCTTCTTTAAACCCTCCTTTTAGTTATGTCGCTGCTATGTTATGCAGAACTTTGGGAAAAAAATGTCACTCAATTTCCTCTCGACTGGGTCCCTCTCATCCATAGGGTTTCAGATGGGTTTTCGTTCAATTGGGCCAAAATTTTGTCCTGTAATATTACTCTCTATGTATGTTCCTATCAAAAAGAGAAAAAATAAACATTTAACCCTCCTTAATATATGTCAGTGTTTATTATGGATGCCATTTGTATTTCTAATACCTTTCTAGATATGGGTTGGTAGTGGAAACCTAAAGAGTCGTTACCCATCCATTTGTATCATAGTAAATTGTGAGAAGATAATTATTATGACCATTTATACCAAATATTTCATTACATCATGATTCCTATCTACCATAATATCTTCAATGCTAAACCTCCAAGAATGTCTCAATCGACCATGGAATGTCTATCTAAAATTGAAGATTTGTTCTCCGAAGAGAATTTCACTTATGTCATACTTTATGGATGCAATGGTGCTCCTAATGCTTTACCTCTGTACATTCCAAATAGACTTATGTGTAAAGAGGTAGCTTATTAGACGATAGGGAAAGGAATAATGGTAGAACTAAGAAAAACTTCAAAGAAGGCAGGCCTACATTTCCTATTCAAGTCAACATCTACTCACAAAAAATTTCACACTCTGAAAAAGAATTGGAAATATTTTATCCTTTGAAGCTAGATATAATCCCTTTGAGATTGTATGATCCTAAAAAAATTGTAGAAAAGGTAACAAAGTTTGCAAATATAAGTAAGTATGTTCATGAGAACTCAACCTATGATGAGCTATTTTGTAGAGCTAACTATTATGAATAATTTTGTGAAAAAGAGAAAGCTATCAATATTTCCTTATTTTCATAGATTCAAAAAGAGCTCCGCTATCAATAATTTTACAACATAGACAAGAAGGAGCATCTACAACAAAAGCTGTAAGCTCTTCATTTCATAATTATGTTGTGCAAGAAAAAGCACCAATACTAGGAGAAGTGCTCACTATATTATTCAATGAAACAATTATAAGTGAAACATGGGACACACATATCAATAAATAATGGTAATCATTTGAAAATATTACTTTAGAGACCCCCCTAAACAGGTTGTGAAGGATTCAACTACAACTAGGACTTCTTCTAAAGGTTTAGAGAGACAACAATTACCTTTTCCTTTTTCAAAATTTTCATATTATAGTCTCTCCAACCCTGAAGTTATTGTCAAGACTCCCATCAATACCTTACCAAGCTCTAAAAAAATTCCCGATACATGTACTGTTGTATATCACTTTTCAATCGAAGATATTCCCCATATCAAAGTCTTTTACAACCGACAACACAAGGCCATACTTAATCAAAGCAATAACAAAAGGAAAGTTATGGAGACACAAGTTCTAGTAGCAACCCCCTTGGAGTTTGGGAAGGGCTCTTGAGGACACCATACCAAGAAATTAAAGAATTAGTGTTGTATATAGGGGGTTATGTGAATGCAGATATCGATACAATTTCTAAACTTAAAGATTTTATCAAACAAAAAGTTTAAAAAAATCGTTAGTTGGAGCAAGAGTCTTCTCAAGATAAGTCTTAAATGCAATCTCCTATTTCTCTAATCAGAAATCAATTTGAATCTAAAATTTAGAAAAATGAATGAAGGAATTGCAAGAATAGACACTACAAGGAAAAGACCCTCTAGCAGAGGTTATAAAGGAGGTTTTTAGTGTTATAAAATTGTTCAAAATTGTCAAAAAAACATTTGCTACAACATTCGTTTATGGTTACAGAGGTTTTAGCAGAGCTTTTAACAGAAATTCAACACAACTAAAAAAAATGGGCGGCCGGAGGTTATTACGGATATTTTTTTTCATTGGTGCACTACTCTTGCTTTAACGCACTGGTGCGTACATGTAGAAGGTGCCCCGGGGCAGTCAAAGGAGAATGCACCGGGCCATTAAGGGATAAAAATGGAATGGGCGTAGTGTTGCTGATACAACGCACGGGGCCATTCTAATTGGTCTTGGGATTTGTGCGGTGCCCATAGGTCGTATCAATGTACCGGTACGTAGAATTATAGAAATGCACCGGTGTGTAGTATCACACGCATGCACCGAGATTTATAATTGGTATCGGTATTCGTGTAGTGCCCATAAGTCATACAAATGCACCGGTGCTTATAGACACATAAACGCATCGGTACGTAGTATCACACAAACGCACCGAGATGTATAATTGGTATCGGTATTTGTGCGGTGCCCATAGATCGTAGAACGGCACCGGTGCGTATAGACACATAAACGCACCAGTGTGCCGTACCATACAAACACACTGATAGTTTTAATTGGTTTTGGTATTTGTTTGGTGCCCATAGGTCGTAGAAACACACTGGTGCGCTTCATAATACATATGCACCGGTGTACAGTAACTGGCACACACTGGTTTTCATTTTGTATTGTTTAGAAACATCGACCTGTGACAGTGCAATTATTGTGATTGTTTTAAATTCATTATTTATAAAAATTTGACACATCTTATAACAATATTCATATTAATTAAATTTTTATTAATGCATTTGAATGTGATGTTTGGATTAATTTGTTATATCATATCATAATTATTGTGGTTTTTTAAAATTCATTATTCATCAAAAGTTGACACATATATATCTTATAACAATATTCATATGAATTAAATTTTTATTAGTGCATTTGAGAACGACAATGGAGAACGCAATAGCAACAATGGAGAATGCAATAGAATAAATTAAAACATATTTTATGATTATATATATATATATATATATATATATATATATATATATATATATATATATATATATATATATATATATATATATATGTGAATAAGACAAGCCTTTGTCATACAAAATGGGGAAATTATTGGTATCCCTTTGTCTTTCAATTGGGACACTATGTCCATTACATTAAACAAAATGTTTGATTTCACAGACAAATATTTCAAAAAATACAACACCTTGCTTTGATATCCAAACATAGCGATAATCATTCTTCGCTTGAACTGTTGTCACTGCTAGAGCTACTTCCATGACTTGGGTTATTTTCAAGATTTTTTTGTTCACGATGTTGATTGTTTTCTTCTTCTTCACCTTCCAACTACAAACATAAAAATAAACTGAAATGAGTGTATATACATTGGTGAGAATAATGAAAATAGCAATATTAAATAATATACATCAATGTAAATCAAAAAGAAAAATGATGTACCATAGCAACAATTGACTCATAAAATATACACATTCTTTCAAAACCATGTACCATGTCATCTTTCAAAATTTCGTCTGTTGGCACAGTTCCATACTTTGTTTCTTGCAAGTTTTATACCCCATAACAAATCATATATTTAATATAAAAGTTTTTTTTTTCTATTAATTATAGATGGAGCTAATTAAAACAAGATCGATAGATGCTTACAAATTCCACAATTAATTTATGATATGCCAGCATATACTCACAACCCATATTTAACCCAATTTCAATCAATTGGTCTGATGGTTCTTCTTTGTATGTTAGCACCTATTCAAAGACATTAAATGATGATTTTTTTAAAACAACTTAAAAAATAAAAAAATGAAATATAGTTAAGTTGTTATAAGGAAGTAACAATGACTCACAAACTTAGATATCAACCTTTTTCTTCCTTGTCGTCATGTTTTATATGCTGAATGGGTTCCATTTTCTTTTCTTTTCTGCAAGAAAATTCTTGAGAATTAATATTTATTTCTAAATTTTTTATTTATTGTACCTAATGATCGAAAAATTCAAAGATTACCTATTACATTTGAAGCACGTTTTTGGTGAAACGGCTCCTCCTACGATGCAATTTTGTCCATTTCTTTGACCATCTCCTTGTACACCTTTTTGGACATTCCTACCGGTATATTTCTGATATCGAAATTTCTCGTTCATCTTTTGACATTTTCATAATCTTCCTGAAAATGTAACATGACAATCAAATATTTAATTTTATATTGATATATGAAAAGTAAATATAGCAAAAGTGATATTTATAAATAATTCTAGACAAACATTTAAAGGAATATTACTTTTTCATTCCTTCTTTTTTGTTGTTGTACGTTTTTGCTATTAAAAGTCTGACATGTCTCATTGACCAATTCTCTGGAAACTCTTCCTGTAGTTTAGATAAAATTTAGTTCTTGGAATCATTGGATTGATTTTTGTATTGTAAGTAGAAAAAACGGCTATACATTCATTCCACTAGATCCCTCAAACTTTTGTAAAAAAATTTCCCCCTTTCTTTAACCTCCAGCACCACTCCAGATGAGGTAAGGAGCAATTCATTTTCATTTGCATGTTCTATTTATTTTTCTTTTCTTAGAACAAAATTCCTTTTATGAGTTGTTGGTCCCTGTAGAACATTAAACAGATGTGAATTAATGGACTATTTGACACATGTTATCTAATAATTTTAAGTATATTATTAATGATAATTAAAAAAAGAAACTCATATTGGATCGATAGTATTTTTTTCATTGACTTGATTCATCCTTTTGCAATTTTTCCATCAAGCTTTTACACTCTTCTGGTTCTAGATTAGAAATAATCTTATCAAGCTTCTTCATTTTGTGGCTCTACATGATACACAGTAAACAATACATATTAGTTAAACTTATATAGAGTTCAAAAATAATATTTTTTATAAAGAATTTACAAAGAACTTTCCTTTTTTGCTTTTCTTGATGTGTTATCAGTATTTTTGTTACTTGATCTCTTGTCAGTCATTTATTTATCAATTTGAAACCTGTACCATACCATTCATTAATATATTTATAAATAAATTGTCAATTTTTCAAGTAAAAAATAAATCTCAAGAAACCGGTGCGCCTTTCATGATATACGCACCACCGTCGATGCGTGGGGGTATTAAAAATGCACCACAAAAATAGTATAATAGACTGTATGGTGTGTGGGGGTATTATAAACACACCGTACAAACATTGTAATAGACCGTACGCTGCTATCCTCGTAACATGGAGCACTGGTGCCCTATTTCAGATATAGCGCACTAACTTAGAAAAATTGTTTTCAAATTTTTTATTACAGTACTTGTGCGGTGCGCTATATAATACAGTGCACCAGTGTGCTAGGTTATGCAGGGCGCACTGATAAATAAATAAAAATTCCATTTTTCCAAAAATTCACGCAATGGCCGAATGGATTGGGATCCAACTATGCAAGTTATCTCGTGGGTTGGATGTCAATCTAAAATGAAAATCCCTAATTTTAAAATCACATAAACAGGGAGAAGAAAAGGCAAAAACAAAAAAAAATGAAGGGTTTAGGGTAAAAATGGATAAAAATGCAAAAAAGGTAAAAAAACTGCAGAAAAAAGTAAAAAAAAAATAATCAAATTAAATCATGAGATGGTTTAAAATTCTATGATACAAGGTTTAAATCACCAGGGCTTTGGGTTCTGATTGTCTGAATACTTCTGTTCGAACGTATTTCGCTGCTCCACAGTGCTCTCGTGCTCTCTTGCTCCAGGTATGTCGCTTGCAAATCTCTGGCTGAAAATTTTAGCAAAAATAGTGAAATAATGAAAAGTATTTAGTATTTAAAGATATATTTTATGAAATTAGATTTTTGAAAATATTTTTCCGCCCATTTTTTAATTTTCCGTTCTTTTCACTTAAAGAAAATAGAGTTGCGCTTTTTTTATTTGTGTTTATTCGTCACCGGTGTGTCACTCAATAGCACCGCACCGATCTGTCCTTTTGTAACACCAACACTGGTGCGCAGTAACTAAAATGCACCAATGTAGTTATATGTACAGTAGCACCGATTTGTGATTAAGGCACTTAAATTACTTTTAGGTGTGTACACCAAAATTTAGTGAACTCCAACCATAGAAATTGAGAATTATAATTTTGTTTATTCTTGAGAATTAGAATTGAGAAATGGAATTGGATAAATTCTTGATGGAAATAACTATTCTTCCAATGCATTGTGTTTATTGCAGGAGATCCCCACTAATTATGTGGAGAAAATGCAATGTGGGGCATGTGAAGATGCAATACTACAGGGCCCAAGTGGGAAATTGTGGCATGTGAACCTGTGTTATGCTAAGACGTGGGCAGTTTTCACAAATGGTTGGGAAGTTTTGTTTTTGAGCAATTTATTGAAGTTGGAGATATTTTAGTTTTTACACATGTTGGAAATGTACATTTTGCTGTGAAAATATTTGGGCCATTTCTTTTCAAAACATAACCTCTTCTTCTTTCAGAAAAAGAAACTTGAACCTTTCCATAACCTGCAACAAGAAAAGGTGCCCCATGATCTACTTGTTGACCCATGATTTGCTTGCTCATTTGTAAGTTCCTCCTCCATCTTGGCACCCAATTTCCTCTTTTCTCCTTTGTGCTTTCTATCTTGATCTTAAAAAAAATTATATAATATCTATTTTACGAGAAACTAATCTTGAATGTTCTGGGAGAATTGACAACGAGTCCTTCATTTTGCATTTGTTAGCAGAAGAAGACCGATTTTCGACTAGACAATATAGTTATTACATGTGGAGGCAATGGTTTCCCATAGAAAATGAGTATAGGGTTGAGCAGAGTAAAGACATTGCAAAATGGGTCATTACATTAGCTTTTCCAATGGGAAATCGATTTGCAGGTGGAAATATGGTAAATGCAGGTATCTGTGCTTTTCTTCACACATAAATGGTCACTAGATTTCCATTTATAATACAAGCAGACTTTTTACTGGTTTCATCAACATGACCACATCTCAGACAAGTTAGAGATGCCATTCAGGTTCAATTGAAAGCCAAAGATGTGATTTTATGCAACGTGAGCTTTGCCAGTAAAAGTTTATGTAAGCCAACCGAAGCTCAGACAATACTCCCAGCTGCTTTTAAACGCATTCTGGAGAATCTTTCCCTTCATGGGACCTACTAGCCCAATCAACAATGTCAATTGATCTTTCTCTGTTGTCCTTAAGGGAATGAGAATCCTTCCCTTCCTCGGAAAAATTCTTGCCCGCGATTCGAACCCTTCGCTGCTCCAATAATGCACTTTACATAATAACCTTGTTCCGGTACATGGGGTTTTATAGGCGCACTGGTGCGGTTTGTAAGATCGAAGTTTATGTTTTGGTGCGGTGTTTTATGACGCACCATTGCAGAATAGTTGTGAAGCACCGATGCATCTTTTAGAAATATTGTCATTGATGGAAAAGAAAGAAAAGAACAGCAGAAGGCATAGGCAGAGGTCGAGCAGCGCTGAATCAAAAACAGGCAAAGGAGACAGGCGGAAGAACACTGCTAAAGCGTAACAGTCAAATACAGAGGCAGAGTGAAACGGTCAAGCAGTGGAGGCAGAAGAAGTGAATATGGAGGCAGTGAAATGGTCGAGCAGTGGAGACAGAGGCAGAAAATACAGAGGCAATGAAGCAGTCGAGCGGCAGAGGCGTTAGCACAACAGAGGCACATAAATTCCAGAAATCTTAACCCAAGCGGCATGCATATATATATACACACAAACCTCTATTCCGAGAATCGCTACCTTAGCCGGAGGATATATGTATATAATTCCGAGAACCATTACCCAGTCGGGCGGTACATATAACATAAACACAATTTCGGGAATCGTTACCCACGCTGGAGTACATATGTAGCGCATTACATATATATGCAGCGCCTTATATATATAAGTTTCATGTTATTGAGCCCGAATTTAAAAGGATCAAAGGTCCAATGCATATGTATTAATTTACATGGAGCGCTTTACGATAAACAAATAACCAAAGTACCGTATGGTGGGACCCCTTACCCAATCGCATCGGAGATTATAAGGGCAGCGAAACGTATAAACCAAAACTTGTGATTGCGATTGAAGCCCGGACCCGTTGGGCTTATAAACCATGAGTAACAAGTATTTGAAGTCCGACATGATCGCATCGGAACAACCCAATCGCATCGGAGAAAATCTGGCAGCGGATCACTTGCAACTAAAAGTTGTGATTGCGATTAATCGCAATCGGAGTTAATCCAGGGTATCGAAACATGCAACAAAGATTTGCGATTGCGATTGAAGCCCAGGCCCGATGGGCTTATAAACTATGACTAACAAGTATTTGAGTTCCAATCGCATCGGCAAAGAATAGTGAACAGTGATCAATCGCATCGGCGCAAGGCAGCTTGCGATTGCGATCAATCGCAATCGGAAATCGCTGGAGGAGAAATATATTGCATCGAAAAGCGTGGCAAGTGGGCCCGAAAGGGAATTTCTTAAGTATTAATATGATTCTTCATTGAAGTGGCAGTTTATATGATTAAAACTTTATATAAGTTCGCTTAGAATTGAAACTACGAGATATATATGTATATGTACAGAAGGCGCTGTTATAAAACGTTGTAGCGATTATATTGAAATATGCTGCGTGTTCTGTGGACCCACAGGCCTCTGCTCAAGGTGGAGGGCGATTCTTTATTCAAAACAATTGGGATGTATGTTTGTTCCACTTGCAGAACTCGCCACATCAACAATACACTTGCTATGTACAGAGCGTTGGAATTTGTCCAGAATTACAGTCAGCAGTTTCATATATATATAAAGCGTTGATATAAAAATAAAAATAAAAATGAAACTCATAAATTCAGGAGTTACGCAGCAACCATAAACAGAAAGGCATACAGAGGAGAGAAAGGGACCAACATAGTCAAAGAAAAGACAAATGCGCAGCGATCCAAAAGGCTGTATGAGTGAGCTGGAGATCTCATTGTAATTAAATGTAATATTTTAATTGATTTATATTGTTTGTGATGCATTGGAAAGTCTTCAGAAGAGAGAAAATATCCCACTGTAATATTAAGATAAGCACCTACAGTTATTTTTTTAATGAGCAGATAAAAGGAATGAGAAGACGGAAGCCAAAGAGTCATTATTGTTCACTCTAAATTCTTTGTGAAATACAAACAGTCATGTGAGGAACTCTATAAATAATATCATCTTGATATGAAAAAAGAGGTTAGAGAGAATAAATATAGAGAAGGCAGAGTACAGAAGAGTGAGGCAGAGAATATTAAGAAAAGAAGAGCAGAAAGAGAAGCTACAGAACAGAGTTGATATCTGAGGTAAATCAACAAAAATTCAGTTTGATAAATTGAGGAAGTTGGAGCTTCCCTATCAAGTTGCAGCTTGATAGCTGTCAGTTGTAGCTAACTAAGGTTAGAGCCTCCTGTAGGTTGGTTCCTGCAGAAAATCGAAGGGATTTGGTGCTTCCTTGCAAGTTGTAGCTTGCAGAATTGAGGATAGAGCCTCCTATAGGTTGGTGCCTGCAGAAAACAGTGGTGAGAGGGAGTTGGAGCTTGCCTTTGCATCACAACAATAATAAGTTGTGGTTTTCTCACTTTATGGGTTTCCACTTACATCTGTTGTCTCTGTGTGTGTTTCTTATGTGTTGATGTGATTCTTTCAATCTGATTAATTGTTTGCTGCTCTCAACATAAGTGTGGTGTCACATTAATTTAATATTGGCTGCAACATTTTAAGATTGTTCACAAATTAAGTTGTAAATAAATTTGGTGAAAATTTTGAAAAGCTTATGTATGTATTAAACTGATTCACCCCCCCCTCTCAGTTTAATTAAAGATTCAACAATTGGTATCAGAGCGGGTTCCTTTGTGCAAGTCTAACAACTGAAAGGAGATCCTAGGTTCCCAAGATGGCTAGTAAAGAAGGATGCTCAACCAATAAAGCCCCTTTCTTCACTGGTGAAAATTATGCTTTCTGGAAAATCAGAATGAGGACATACATAATGTCTCTAGGAATAGAAGTCTAGGCTGCTGTGGAATTAGGATATGCCCCGAAGGCAACTGACACAAAGAAAGAAACAAAACAAGATTTTGTGGCTAACGCAAAAGCCATGAATGCCATTCTGAATGGATTGTGTGAAGCAGAGTTTATTAAAGTAATGCACAAAGACTTTGCCAAAGAAATATGGGATACTCTTGAGAACATACATGAGGGAGACAAGAAAGTAAAGACTGCCAAACTTCAAGTCTATAGAGCCCAGTTTGAGAACTTAAGAATGAATGATGATGAAGACATTGCCAGTTTCTTCCTAAAAGTTGCAGAATTATTAACAATATGAAAGCTCTTGGAGAAAAATTGCCAGAAAGTATAATTGTACAAAAGATTCTAAGATCTCTTCCATCCAGATTTAATCCAAAGGTGTCTGCAATAGAAGAAACAGTTGATTGGGAGACCTTGACCATGAACCAGCTACTTGGAAATCTAACAGCCTATGAAATGAGGCTCCCACAAAAAAAGCCAAGTACGAGGGAAGCAGCTTTTAAAACAGAAAAGAAGAAAGAAGAAGAGGGAGACATATGCTCATGCTCAGATGAAGAAGAGGCAAAGTTTGTCAAGAAATTGGATAGAGGCTCAGGTAGATACAAAGGTAAACTCCCCTTCAAATGCTTTAACTGTGGAAGAGTGGGACACTATGCTGCTAAGTGTCCTCACAAGAAAGTAAGGAATCAGACTCAAGAGTCAAAGAAAAACAAATCAAAGAACTGGCAGAAAGGAAAGAAGTTCAGCAGAAAATCCTTCTATGCTCAACAAGACAGCAGTACATCTGAAGATTCAGAAGAACCCTCAAGTGAAGAAGGAACCTCTGAATTCTTATTGATGGCCATAGAAGAACTTGAAGGTCTCCTACTAGAAAATGAAGAAGAAGAAGGGGAAGTCGACCTTGAGGGGGAGCTAAGAAGTGCTCTGGAAGAGATTGACAGACTCAAACTGAAATGCAGAAAACAAAAGGACATTCTTCTCAAGTATGTAAGAGAAGAACAAAACTCAGAAGTCCTCATGCAGCTGAAGGTAGAACTTGAAGAAGCCAGGAAGATAGAAGACATGTTACTTCAGCAAATCAATGATAAAACCCGAGAACAAGAGAAACTGGAAGAAGAAGTAGTATGTCTCCGGAATAAAATAGAAAATGCTCAAAGGAAAGTGGTTATAAACTCTTCTCAAACAACAAGCTCTAGTAAATTGAGTGAAATTCTGGTTGCTCAAAGATCCCCAATGATAAAAACAGGAATAGGCTATGAAGGAGAATTGAGTAAAGGCAAAGAAAAATAGGTGCAGCAAAGGCGGTCGACGACGGACAATTCCTCTGAAGAAACATGTAATAAGGATGACAGAGATTAGAAGAAATCTCTAGTAACAAAGAATGCAATAAATACTAAGATGACAGAAAAAGAATCATATGCCCCTGAGTATGTCAAATTTGGAAGCCATCAAGGGAGATTCTTCCCTTTTATGAAGAATGCCACCTGTTATGTCTGCCACAAGCCGGGACACATTGCTGCATACTGTTATGCAAGGAGGAATAATTCAAACCTGCAAAAGATGCAGACAGTGAAGAGATTGTCTCAAACAAACAAATGGAGAAAACAACCTTACATCAGGTATGCAAATAATTTCTATGGTTATTGTTTTTATTATAAGGAATTTGGCCATAAAATTATTGAATGTAGAAAGTATGGACAAAGATTGATGTTCAACACCTCAAGGAGGTTTATGAATCAAAGAAATTTTGTTCATACTCACAATTCTGCAAAAACTATGATCAAATTTTGTATATGCAATCAAGTTGGACATATACCTTCCAAATGTTCTTTGAAAGGATGTGATTCATCAACTTACAAAAGATACCAAACAAAAGGATGCCTCCAATGGATAAAGAAGGAGAATAAGTATGACTTAGCTCTAACTGCTCAAGACCTGAAAAGTCAGTGGTACCTGGACAGTGGCTGCTCAAAACACATGACTGGAGACAAAATCAAGTTTATAACTCTTGATGAAAAGAAATCTAGTAATGTTACTTTTGGCAATGATAAATCAGGCAAGATCAAGGGAAAAGGATTAGTCAGCATAGACAATGGCAGAGGAAAGGCTCAAGATGTATTATTTGTAGATGGGCTGAAAGTGAATTTACTAAGTGTTAGTCAGATGTGTGACAAAGGTTGCAAAGTTCTCTTTAGGGCACAAGATTGTGAAGTCAGATCAATCACCACAGGTAAGACTCTGCTCAAAGGAGTTCGAACAGAGAGTAATGTTTACATTGTGAAAGAGGAAGATGAAGCATGTCATCTTAGCAAACTAGAAGAGTCATGGTTATGGCATAAAAGATTGGGACATCTCAGCTTCGATCACATCATCAGACTAAGCAAGAAGAAAGTTTTCAAAGACATGCCAGAAATAAAGAATCCATCTAATACCATATGCAAATCTTGTCAATTGGGTAAACAAACTCGCACATCTTTAAGGCCAAAGAGGAGTTATCAACAAGAATACCACTTCAGCTTGTGCACATGGATCTATGTGGACCTGCAAGAACTAAAACACCAAGTGGAGAATCCTACTTCATGCTGATAATAGATGATTTCTCCAGAATGACATGGGTTTCTTTTCTCAAGAATAAATCGGAAGCTCTGGACAAATTCAAAATATTCAAAGAATTAGCAGAAAATCAGACAGGATGCAAACTAAAATGCATCAGATCAGACAGAGGAGGTGAATTCATAGATTATGACTTTGCAGATCTATGCAATGAATATGGCATAAAACAACAATTTACTATTGCAGGGACACCTCAGCAGAATGGAGTAGCAGAGAGACAAAACAGATTTGTTCAACAAATAGCCAGAGCCATGATGCAGGAGAATAATATTCCACAAACCTTCTGGGCAGAAGCAGTACACACAACAATGCATATTCTGAACGAAGCCCACTTAAGGCCAAGCAGTGACAAGACTCCCTATGAACTATGGCATGGGAAACCTGCTTCAATTAAACATTTTAGAATCTTTGGAAGCAAGTGTTACATAAAGAATAATGATGAAAATCTTGGAAAATTTGATGCAAGAGCAGATGAAGGGATATTTCTAGGATATGCATCCAAAAGTAAAGGGTACAGGTGCTACAACAAGACTCTTTGGAAAATAGTTGAATGCATTGATGTGAGATTTGATGAAGAACTTCCAAACAATACAAGAAATACAGAATGCAGCAGTCCATCAGAAAACCATGAAGAAGAAGACCAGAATGATGATGAAACAAGCAAGACAACAGAAGATGCAGAACTGAGCTCGAAAGACCCCTCAAGATACACTCAGAAGAATCATCCTAAAGATCAGATCATAGGAGACAAGAAAGCAGGGGTCCAGACAAGAAGGTGTTACACTAAAAAATGTCACCTTGACATTCTGCTGACTATATGAGCTCATTAAACACTCATACATGCCTCCTTTGCAAGTCTTAACACCTTTGTTCCTCATTCCAAGCCCTAAAAATAGAGGAAAAACCCTTAAAACTCAAAAAAGCCTTGGGTACGCGGTTAATATGAGACTTACCTGCGTTCTTAGCTAGGGTACGCAGGTAATAGAGGAACTACGTTCTAGAACGCAATTTTCCAGTGTTATGTCTGTGGACTTCCTGTAAAGTCAAAAAAGCGCGAAATCAAAGTGAAAAAGTTGATTTTTGGTCAATTCTGGAAGGTTCTAGATGAGATTTTTTGGGGTTGAGTACGCTTTAGTAAGGTGCATGTATCCCACACCTTAATGAACTAATCCCTTGATGTGAGGAGCCTATCCCTTTGAAGGAGGATTCTATCCCTTTAAAGGTGGAATCCTAACCTCCTCATCTGCTCTATAAAAGGAGGCATTGGGTAGCCTCAAAGGGTTAAGAAAACTAATGGAGGATTGAAGAAGTTAAGTTAAGATTTTTGAGTTGAGGTGTTGTTGAGATTTAGACTTCTTTCTGCTAAGCTTTTGAGAGGAAAGATCACATACCTCTTTTTGCTCCTGAAGGAAGAGTGCAAGACTTATCAAAGTAGAGAAGATTCTTGCTTCGGACCCCGGGAAAACCTTTCGAACATCAAGGCTAAGGTTGTAAGTTTCTTATATATATTTTAAGATTAATACAATCAAGTTCTATTTTTCTCAATAAATTGTCGTTCGATTGTTTATTTCAATAAGCTGTCGTTTGATCGTTTATTTCATAGATTCCTTGATCACTATGATAGGTATGTTTTATGATTATTTGCTATACAGGTGCTATTTGATATTTTCTTGTTTGTGATTGCAGATCAACGAAAGATGATACTTTCTTGCGACAAAAGAGCTCTTGTTGCGACGAAGGATTATTGATACGACGAAAGCACTACGACCGCAAATAAGCATTTGGATCTAAGGTAGGATCGACACCTTCATAGCATTTATTTGTAAAACGAATATATTTAGAGAAAGACAAACTTAGTTGTTCGTTTGTTGCTAGATTGTCTTCTGACACTAGGGAGATCGGTCTTGTCCGCAAGAACGATTTATCCGGACAACAAATTGGCGACTCCGCTGGGGAAAGAACTTATTGTTTTTGGTTCTCTTTTATTTTGATTTGAGGAAAAGTTTTTCCTGGTTTTTTATTGATGGATATCTGCTTGGGTAGCTTATTTTTTCTCTTTTTTTGAAAATTTTGAAATCTTTTACGTTTTTCTTAAACTTTTCTGGGGACTGCACTTTTTTCTCTTGAACAGTGCGGGCAATTTCGCACTTTCCTTGAGTAAACAGTGCGGGACCGCACCTGTTACTTCTGGAAGCCTGCGGACCCTGTTAAATTTTGGAAAAACTTTAGATTTATTTTTTCTAGTTTAGTTTAGATTGAATTTAGGATTCTTAGCATCTACCCAGATCTGTATTTTTCTGTCGAAAATCTCTTGTTTATGAGTTTCTTTCAGCAAATTCTTCATCTCATCAATCTCCGTTAACTGGGTGTTTTGAGTCTCTTTTTTGAGAAATTCTTAATTTGATTTCCTTCGGTCATTACTTGGAGGTTTGTCTCAGTCTTTTCACAATTTTACATCTTTTTGCTTTTGTTTTTGCAAATTGTGTATGAGTGTTAATCGCCTTTGAGTGTTTTTTGATCTTTGGAACTCTCACCCAATTTTCTTGACTTGCACTTGATTGGTTCTTAGATTACATTAGAATCATCTTGTGTTTGAGAATTCTCTTGCATAGATCACATTTTCATAAATAGAATTCTCATTTTCAAAATATGAATGAAAAATGTGCATAGATTACATTTGCATACTTTTCATGTGAATTGTGCATAGATTACAATTGCATAGTTTACATTCTGAAAAATAAATTGTAGATTTAGATCAGTTTTCTTTGATTTGAATTTAGATGTTTTTATGCTTGTTTTAAAAACACAAAAATATAAAAATTGTTTTGGGATTGATTTGCATTAGTTTTTCTTGATGAAATTAATGCATTAGAGAATTTGTTATATTTTCTCTTAGTGATCAATTTTTTGCATGGTTGGAAGTGTATGGAAACTCTCTCCTTACTTTAGTTAGGATTCATCGAATTGAAAATATTACATTATCATATTCGATTGCATTCAGTTTTGGGTCGGGTCATAACACCATTGGTTTCGTATCCATTTACCCTTTTGAGTAATAACAGCCTAAATAACACAACGCTTAATTAAAATTCATCTAGTAATTTTTACATTTTTAGGGCTCTTTCCACCAATATAGCTTAGGATTAGTGCTTTGGAATAGGTTGTAGTTAACTTTCCAAAGCAACTAAAACAAACAAGTAGATAAATCTTGCGATAGGAAATAAATCCAATTGTAATTGGTACAATCTGGGAAGCTTCTCTTAAAGAAGTCAATCACGAGATCATGTCCGAACCTTTGAGACAATCAATTATGTTTCATTGGGGAAGATAGAATATTTTGCGTGCATTACAAACGGTAAACCTTGGATTAACCATTGTCGAGGAGCCTGGGGTCACTTGTCGGTAAACCTCGGATTAACCATGTCGAGGAACCTTCAAGGGGATTGAGCTTTGTTACTCTGCCCTTGCGTGTGGGATCGGATTGTAGACTGTTTCCCCAGTTGTATTTGTTACTGTTGGTAACCTTAGTGTACATAAGCTTAAGATTATTTCCTAAGGTGACGGTGAAGGAAAGATCTCACTGTACCTGGAGCAGACGTCGACTAGACTCACTTGGACTCTCTGGGGGGTTCTCTTCACTCGAGATGGTTTTGTGAAGAAACTTGTGCCAGTTTGTTTCATCAAACAGGTTGTCGGGGTAACTGTTCCAACTGCCCTTTCTGTATTAACTTCTACGATGTTGGATTTCATCACCAACTAGTGTTTTTAGTACGGGAAGCTACTGTTTGTGTGTGGTTTGACTCCTAGATTTGATAGCGCATGTTCATTTGTTTGTTTTTACTTTTAGAGACCATAGGTGTCAATTGTGAATTTTAATTGTTAGGTGTGAATTTTGAATTGTTAATTTTAGTTTTAAATTGTTAATAAAATTCACTGAAGTTGAATATAATGGCAACTGTTCCGGAATTTACCAACCAAGGAACCCCTCTTAACGAGAATCCTAGTACTTTTCCTTGCTTTGGAAATGTTGGTCTTCCTTATATGGCTACATTGTCATTACCTGGAATTACAATAGGTTTACCTATATGGTTATTTTCAACTTCGTTGGCCTCGAATACTCCAATTGTTCCACCTCAACCGGGTGCTTCGCTTCAACAGAGTTCACCATCTCAACATCACCAACCTTCTGTTGACCCTTTACCTTCTTCGCCTAATATTTCTTCCTCCATTTATTCCTCTTCACTTGGTAAAAGCCTTGACGCTAGTAACCAGGTGGCTAAGAAGAAGAAGAAAGGGAAGAAGAAGAAGAAGAAGAAGCAATATAAGAAAGAAGTCAACCAACCAACCATGGCTGTAAGTGTTAGTTGTGTTGAGGAGACCTCCAACATGCATCGTAAACCCAAATACCCTTGCAGGCTTTGTAAGGGTGACCACTTCCTTATCAATTGTCCTGGTATTCCAAAGGTCTTGGAAGTATGGTCAGAAAATTCTCATCAACTTTCCATTGATCCATCAACCAGTGATAGTCAGGTTCCTGGGAAAAAGGGTAAAGTTAGGTTTCCTTGTAAGTTATGCAAAGGGAGTCATCAAACTCACATTTGCCCTCACATGGATGAAGCCTCAGAATTGTTGGGAAATCTTAATGTTCCACAACAAGAATTTCCAACTGGTTACTGTAAATTTTCTCCCAACCTACTGTCAACTGACGAAGTGATTGATCTTATTTCAAGTACAGTCGATCCCACTCTTCCATTGGAGAGTGAAACTCATATCGCTCAGGTTGACGATCCATTAGTTGATCAAGTGATCGATTCGATTTCACATTCGATCGATCCCATTCTCCTTGTAGAGAGTGAAATTCATACTGCTCAGGTTCTTCTTATTTCATCAGATTCTTCTACGTCGGGGGGCATTTCACCTGTTTCTACATAACCCCCTCCAAGTACTGAGGTCTTTTCCTTTGATTGGAATAGACTGACAGAACCTCGTCTTCCTTCCTCCATCCCTTTCCAAATCATTGTGAAGTTTGGTGGTAGGGACATACACCACACACAGGTAGATGAAGGTGCTTCTGTTAGTATTTTATCCTCAACTGCTTGGAAAGCTTTGGGTTCCCCTCAGCTTGTGCCTATTACACAGAATATGAAAGCTTTTAACAGAACCATTAGTGAACCTTTAGGGATCCTTCCTAATTTTTCTATTACTTTGGAAGGTAAAACTATTTGTATTTATCTTATGGTAGTCTGAGGTCCCTTTGATTTCAATTTACTCCTTGGGCGAGACTATGTCTATACAATGAAAGTTGTCGTATCGACACTCTTTCGCGTGATTTCTTTCCCTCACAATGGGAATATTGTGACTGTAGACCAGCTTTTGTTCCCTAGTCTTGTTTCTACTACCAATAATATGACACCCCTAAATGTTCCTGATTTGAAAGTGGTATCTACCCTGCCACGGGTTAATTATGTGGCAACTAGTCCCATGTTTTCAATTACCGATGTAAGTGAGCCTCTCACTGTAATCTCGTCTTCTTTTGACTTAGATCCGGTAATTGACATGGAAAACTCTATGGGATTATTTGAACATGATGTTATTATCCCTTTTTAGTCCCTTGACATGTGTTCCTTTCATAGAACTGTTCTTCCATCTGATGAATACCTCTTGGAAGCCATGATCAAGGTGTGCCCATTGACATGTGTTTCTTCCTGTTGGAAGCCATGATCAAGGTGTGCCCATTGACATGTGTTTCTTCCTGTTGGAAGCCATGATCAAGTTTGTGAGGAAAGTTCCTTTTACTGAGTCAACCTCATTAAAAAATGAATCAGTGGGTGAGGAAAGTTTCTTTTACTGTGTCAACCTCGTTAAAAAAATGAATCAGTTGGTCTGAGGAGAGTTCCTTTAATTGTGTCAACCTTGTTAAAAAATGAATCAGTGAGTCTGAGGAGAGTTCCTTTTACTGTATCAACCTCGTTAAAAAATGAATCAGTAGATATATTGTAGAGAGTAGATTAATAGATTAGAAATAAGTATTTTCTGAGGATAGTTCTTGTTACTAAGTCAACCTCATTAAAAAATGAATCAGGTATGAGGAAAATTCTTTTCCTGTGTCAACCTCGTTAAAAAATGAATCAGTTGGTCAGAGGATACTTCCTGTTACTGAGTCAACCTCGTTAAAAAATGAATTAGGTATGAGGATAGTTCTTTTCCTATGTCAACCTCATTAAAAAATGAATCAGTAGAGTATATAGGTAGATTTTAGAAAATAGATATGAGGATAGTTTATTTTACAGTATCAACCTCGTTAAAAAATGAAACATGTAGAAGAGGAAAGTTCCTTTTATTGTGTCAACCTCGTTTAAAAAATGAAACATGTTGCCACGAGCATAGTTCTTTTCATGTGTCAAGCTCGTTAAAAAATGAAACAAATCCTCCCCTAATTGAGTTGAGTCTTTGACTAGATCTCGTAAACGTTAAGTCATATTTAGGTTAGTTATTTCACTTTTTGCATAATTTTCTTACAGTTTTAGGTCGGGTCTTTCATATGATCTCGTAAATGAACCTTCATTCCATCCAGCTATTAATTACCAGAAGTGTACTTACTTGAATGAAATGAAGCTGGGGGGGCATGCACTCTAGCAGTTACGCTTAGGGGGCATCAAGCACAGTTTTCTCTCTGTTTCAAGCTTGTGAAAAAATGAAACCACTTTGAAGCATAGTTTTTCTCTGTTTCAAGCTTTTTGTAAAATGAAACCTATCTTGAGTCAATTTCGGTTATTTTCAAGACTCGTTAAACTCATGAAAATCCCGAGATTATTTTGCTATCTTTCATTCTCGTAAAACACATGAAAATGTTGAGTTCTTTCCGTCTTTTCCTGCTTGTAAATTAAATTGAAAGTCGGCCACAGGAGTATATTTTTATCCCTTTTTCGAACTCATTAAAACTTACAAAAAAGTGAAAACCATGAGTACATTTTTATCCCTTTTTCGAACTCGTTAAAACTTACGAAAAAGTGAAAACCATGAGTACATTTTTGTCCCTTTTTTGAACTCGTTAAAACATACGAAAAAGTGAAATTTTGAGTTCTCTTTTAAGCCCTTTTCAGACTCTCTAAACATGAAAATATTGCTGAGTACTTGATTATTCGAACTCGTTAAAGTAAATGAATGATCGTCCCTTCAGTATAAGTTTACCCCTTTTACGGACTGAAATGGACTATTTACAAAAAAGGTATATGTTGACTAATTACGGTCAATAGAGTTCTCTCCCGCATTATTTTATCCTTTTTCGGGCTCGAGAGACTAAATTTACGAAAAAGTACACCCATGGAGTTTTCTTAAGTTTTTTCTTCTGACTCCCTAAAAATGAAAAACATCGAGTTCCTCCTATACTTGACTCGTTAAAATTTAACAGTAAAGGACCTGTTCAAATTTCAAACAGGAATGGACCACTCCTTCTTAGGGTTCGAATTTTAAACTAAGTTGGACTCATCCGAAGGATGAGCTTATAAACAAGCAAATGTTATCCTCCTCAAGCTTGTCAAAAATAAAGAGGTACTTGCCAGAAATGGTGGGGGGAAAGAGAGAAAAACGAACATGTTTGTTACATCTTGATTATTCAGAAAATCGTTAACCACTCTTGAACACGACGCTTTTTGTCCACCTGGGTTGGGAAATCCTTTGCCTAACAGGTAATCAAACCATATTGAAAGTCTTCAGCCGGTTTCTGGGTATTATCTTTGGGTCAATTTTCACCAAGCCATCTGCAGTGTCGTTATGTGTTCAAGAGGACAGTTCAAACAAACCATTCATTTGCAAAATATTTGTCTTCCATTTTGACCATCCCTGAGTCAGTCCTTGCCGATATATTTTCAAAACTTGATCTATGATTTCGTGTTGTGGGTTTGCCTACGACGGATCACTTTCTATCGACGACAGCTCATTATCTAGGAAGTTGATCCAGAAATCGTCAGTACCTTGAAATCTGCGTGCCTCAATGGCAGGTTTCTCGCCTTCGACGACAGGTTGCATCATTGACCTTCGATCGAATGATTCCGTGACATGTTTGACTTCAGCTCATTCATTCACATTTCATGGATTGTACTGAGTACTTTGAGAGCCATTGGCATTACTGGTGGTTACTCTCACACTTGTTAACAGTTTACATCATTGACTGGTAATCAAGTGGTTTCTACCATGTTCGACTTCAACACATTTATTCACATGGATAGAATCGTACTAGTTCGAGATACAGAAATCAAGACCCTGGATCTAGTTTCTACCATCCAGGCTGCGAGGAATTTTGTTATCATTCATACAGTAGACTATTTATAAACAGATGGCTGCGTCCATACTGTGTCTACACATGTCTATATTGTGATGTATTCAAAATCATTCCTGTATCAGAACAATTTAAGTTAGTTCTAGTTAGTTTTGATCTGAGTATGGGAATGCCTACCTCAGCGATGATATGATTACATATATATATATATATATATTGCATTGAATGTTTTTACAGGTTCCGACTGGGGTGTCCACAGGATGATCCTTGAAATGATAAAGTACTTCACTCTTCATATATGACAGACTTCATCTTCATCTATTTCAGACTTCGCACTTTAGGGGGCAATCTTTTACACTAAAAAATGTCACCTTGACATTCTGCTGACTGTATGAGCTCATTAAACACTCATACATGCCTCCTTTTCAAGTCTTACAACCTTTGTTCCTCATTCCAAGCCCTAAAAATAGAGGAAAAACCCTTAAAACTCAAAAAAGCCTTGGGTACGCAGTTAATATGAGACTTACCTGCATTCTTAGCTAGGGTGTGCAGGTAATAGAGGAACTGCGCTCTAGAACACAATTTTCGAGTGTTATGCCTGCGGACTTCCTGTAAAGTCAAAAAAGCGCGAAATCAAAGTGAAAAAGTTGATTTTTGGTCAATTCTGGAAGGTTCTAGATGAGATTTTTTTGGGATGAGTACGCTTTAGTAAGGTGCATGTATCCCACACCTTAAGGAACTAATCCCTTGATGTGAGGAGCCTATCCCTTTGAAGGAGGATTCTATCCCTTTAAAGGTGGAATCCTAACCTCCTCATCTGCTCTATAAAAGGAGGCATTGGGTAGCCTCAAAGGGTTAAGAAAAGTTAAGAAAACTAATGGAGGATTGAAGAAGTTAAGTTAAGTTTTTTGAGTTGAAGTGTTGTTGAGATTTAGACTTCTTTCTGCTAAGCTTTTGAGAGGAAAGATCACATACCTCTTTTTTCTCCTGAAGGAAGAGTGCAAGACTTATCAAAGTAGAGGAGATTCCTGCTTCGGACCCCGGGAAGACCTTTCGAACATCAAGGCTAAGGTTGTAAGGTTCTTCTATATATTTTAAGATTAATACAATCAAGTTTTGTTTTTCTCAATAAATTGTCGTTCGATTGTTTATTTCAATAAGCTGTCGTTTGATCGTATATTTCATAGATTCCTTGATCACTATGATAGGTATGTTTTATGATTATTTGTTATACAGGTGCTATTTGATATTTTCTTGTTTGTGATTGCAGATTAACGAAAGATGATACTTTCTTGCGACAAAAGAGCTCTTGTTGCGACGAATGATTATTGATACGACGGAAGCACTACGACCGCAAATAAGCATTTGGATCTAAGGTAGGATCGACACCTTCATAGCATTTATTTTTAAAACGAATATATTTAGAGAAAGACAAACTTAGTTGTTCGTTTGTTGCTAGATTGTCTTCTGACACTAGGGAGATCGGTCTTGTCCGCAAGAACGATTTATCCGAACAACAGAAGGCAGCTAACAGAACAAACAGAAGAGGTATACATAGCCATGTTGTCACAAATAGAGCCAAAGAAATTTGAAGAATCCAGCAAGGACAAGTCTTGGGTGAATGCTATGAATGAAGAATTGGACCAAATTGAGAAAAATAATACCTGGGAACTAGTGCCTAGACCCACTGAGAAAAATGTCATAGGCTCAAAATGGGTATTCAAAAACAAAATGAATGAAGAAGGATAGGTAATCAGGAATAAAGCCAGACTTGTCTGTAAGGGATACTCACAAATTGAAGGAATGGATTACGATGAAACATTTGCCCCTGTAGCCAGAATGGAAGCTATCAGAATGTTTCTGGCATTTGCTTGCTACCAAAACTTCAAAGTATATCAAATGGATGTAAAATCTGCATTCCTGAATGGAGACTTGGAAGAAGAAGTCTACATGGAACAACCAGAAGGCTTCTCATTGACAGACAAAGAAGACTATGTGTGCAGACTGAAGAAGGCCCTATATGGACTGAAATAGGCTCCTCGTGCTTGGTACTCAAGACTAGATGAATATTTGCAAAAACAAGGTTTTAAGAGAGGTGTAGTAGACAACAATCTATATATAAAAGCCCATGAAAATGAACTCCTGATTGTTGTAGTATATGTTGATGACATTATGTTTGGAAGCAACAAAGAAGAACAAGCAAAAAGGTTTGCTGATGAAATGAAAACAGAGTTTGAAATGTCGATGATTGGAGAGCTCATTTTCTACCTGGGACTGCAAATTCAGCAAAAGAACACAGGTACATTCATCTCTCAAGAAAAATACTTAAAAGAAATGCTGAAAAAATTCAAAATGGAGGACTGCAAACCTGTGACAACTCCCATGATCACGGGATGCAAACTGTGTGCTGATGATGGATCTGCAGCTGTTGATCAAAAAATCTACAGATCCATGATAGGAAGCCTGTTGTATTTGACAGCATCAAGACCAGACATCATGCTAGCAGTAGGACTAGTCGCTATA
The DNA here is from genome assembly GCA_034641835.2 of Pinus albicaulis. NCBI lineage: Eukaryota > Viridiplantae > Streptophyta > Pinopsida > Pinales > Pinaceae > Pinus > Pinus albicaulis. Next base: position 1,148,407,721 of record CM076578.1, read on the forward strand.
TATCAAGCAGCGCCTAAACAAAATCACCTTCTTGCAGTCAAAAGAATATTCAGATATCTACAAGGAACAACACAATATGGACTTTGGTATCCTAAAGGAAAAAGCTTCACCTTGACAGCATACACAGATGTAGATTGGGCCAGTTGTGTGGATGACAGAAAGAGTACAACTGGACGTGCATTCTATCTAGGAGAAAGTCTAGTGGCATGGTTAAGCAAGAAACAAACATCTATCTCCCTGTCGACAGCTGAAGCAGAATATATAGCAGCAGCAGCATGTTGTACACAATTCATTTGGATGAAGCAGACTCTTCAAGACATGAAGGTAAGCATTAATGAACCTATCTCAATCAAATTTGATAATACAAGCGCTATAAGTATATCAAAAAATCATGTGCTTCACTCAAAAACTAAGCATATCCCAATCAAGTATCATTTTCTCCGAGAACAAGTGGCTCAGATGATATTAAAGCTAGAGTATGTGCCAACAAAATAACAGACATCTGATATATTTACCAAACCTCTTGCTAGAGAATCATTTCAATATTTGAGAGATAAATTGGGGGTAGTATCTGCAGATACTACTCTCTAATATGAAGAGAAAGCACAGTCTCAGGGGGAGAACAGAAATGAAAATATCATTCCTAAAGGAAATCAACAAGCAAGGGAAGCATAAAACAGGTCCACAGGATCAAAGAGCTATAAGATAATATTCTCAGTATTATCAGCATTCAGCATGAAAAAGGTCAGTAGCAGAGAAAAAATAACATTAACTTGCTTACACCTAAAGTAGTATATTGAGCGTTGAAGCAATATCTTCTTCTATATATATAATTGCATGCCTTCCTGAAGTCAGTACATGTATATCTCCAAGGCCTTTTTTCTTAATATCAGTTACAAAACTGTACGAAGGCTGTTTTCTGAGTTTTCAATCAAACATCTTGAATATGCTTTTGCGGAAATTCACTATGATAGAACAGTCAAACTATCTGAAGAATAAAGGAATAACTATGATTACCATCTAAATAAAACTGCACGGTTGATAAGTAAAACTGACCAAAACATTGAAGGGTTTGTTTTGAAAACACATTATACAAAAAGGAAAGTCAGTTGGCTTCTAATATTGAAAGATATTGCCCATTCTTACAATGAGATGTAAGCTCTGGTTTGATTCATTGTTTACAACAGCAACAAGGACCTTTCAGTCGTTAAATGCATCATCCCTGTCTGCAATCTAGCACAGATTACAAACAACGGGCACTACAGATGAAACATAGCTATAAAACATATATTGGCTCACTATATCAGACAGAGACAAAACGTATATTCAAGTTCAATAATCCTTAAAGTGTTCTCTTAACAAGTCTTGTACAACAGTCTGGAGCAGCAGGGTACAAAGACAGAAAATGGTGGTCTAAACACAAATCAAAGAAAGGAAATGCAACGACAGAGCCTATACGGAGAAATGAGGTGTCGTCCTTTGCCATTGATGTCAAAGGGGGAGGAAGAGCAAGCAAAAGAAGAAAGGATTCTAACAGGAAAACAGAGGAAGTGTATCGCCATCAATGCCAAAGGGGGAGACTGTTAGAAATATTGTCATTGATGGCAAAGAAAGCAAAGAACAGCAGCAGGGAATATGTACAGCAGAAGGCAGAGGCAGAGGTCGAGCAGTGCTGAAGCAGAAACAGGCAAAGGAGACAGGCAGAAGAACACTGCTAAAGCGTAACATTCAAATACAGAGGCAGAGTGAAACGGTCGAGCAGTGGAGGCAGAAGCAGCGAATATGGAAGCAGTGAAGTGGTCGAGCCACAGAGGCGTTAGCACAGCAGAGGCACATAAATTCCGAGAATCTTAACCCAAGCGGCATGTATATATATATATATATATATATATACACACACACAAACCCCTATTCCGAGAATCGCTACCTTAGCCGGAGGATATATGTATATAATTCCGAGAACCATTACCCAGCCGGGCGGTACATATAACATAAACACAATTCCAGGAATCGTTACCCACGCTGGAGTACATATGTAGCGCATTACATATATATGCAGCGCCTTATATATATAAGTTTCATGTTATTGAGCCCGAATTTAAAAGGATCAAAGGTCCAATGCATATGTATTAATTTACGTGGAGCGCTTTATGATAAACAAATAACCAAAGTACCGTATGGTGGGACCCCTTACCCAATCGCATCGGAGATTATAAGGGCAGCGGAACGTATAAACCAAAACTTGCAATTGCGATTGAAGCCCGAACTCGGTGGGATTATAAACCATGAGTAACAAGTATTTGAAGTCCGGCATGATCGCATCGGAACAACCCAATCGCATCGGAGAAAATCTGGCAGCGGATCACTTGCAACTAAAAGTTGCGATTGCGATTAATCGCAATCGGAGTTAATCCAGGGTATCGGAACATGCAACAAAGATTTGTGATTGCGATTGAAGCCCGGACCCGATGGGCTTATAAACTATGACTAACAAGTATTTGAGTTCCAATCGCATCGGCAAAGAACAGTGAACAGTGATCAATCGCATCGGAGCAAGGCAGCTTGCGATTGCGATCAATCGCAATCGGAAATCGCTAGAGGAGAAATATATCGCATCGGAAAGCGTGGAAAGTGGGCCCAAAAGGGAATTTGTTAAGTATTAATATGATTCTTCATTGAAGTGGCAGTTTATATGATTAAAACTTTATATAAGTTCGCCGAGAATTGATACTACGAGATATATATGTATATATACAGAAGGCACTGTTATAAAACGCTGTAGTGATTATATTGAAATATGGTGCGTGGTCTGTTGACCCACGCGCCTCGGCTCAAGGTGGAGGGCGATTCTTTATTTAAAACAATTGGGATGTATGTTTTTTCCTCTTGCGGAACACGCCACATCAATAAGACACTTGCTATGTACAAAGCATTGGAATTTGTCCAGAATTACAGTCAGCAGTCTCATATATATATAAAGCGCTGATATAAAAATAAAAATAAAAATGCAGCTCATAAATTCAGGAGTTACGCAGTAGCCATAAACAGAAAGGCATACAGAGGAGAGAAAGGGACCAACACAGTCAAAGAAAAGACAAATGCGCAGCGATCCAAAAGGCTGTATGAGTGAGCTGGAGATCTCATTGTAATTAAATGTAATATTTTAATTGGTTTATATTGTTTGTGATGCATTGGCAAGTCTCTGGAAGAGAGAAAATATCCCACTGTAATATTAAGATAAGCACCTATAGTCATTTTTTTTAATGAGCAGATAAAAGGAATGAGAAAACGGAAGCCAAAGAGTCATGACTGTTCACTCTAAATTTTTTGTGAAATACAAACAGTCATATGAGGAACTCTATAAATAATATCATCTTGATATGCAAAAATAGGTTAGAGAGAGTAAATATAGAGAATGCAGAGTACATAAGAGTGAGGTAGAGAAGATTAAGATAAGAAGAGCAGAAAGAGAAGCTACATAACAGAGCTGATATCTGAGGTAAATCAGCAACAATTCAGTTTGATAAATTGAGGAAGTTGGAGCTTCCCTATCAAGTTGCAACTTGATAGCTATCAGTTGTAGCTGACTGAGGTTGGAGCCTCCTATAGGTTGGTGCCTGCAGAAAATCAAAGGAAGTTGGTGCTTGCTTGCAAGTTGTAGCTTGTAGAATTGAGGATAGAGCCTCCTGTAGGTTGGTGCCTACAGAAAACAGTGGTGAGAGGGAGTTGGAGCTTGCCTTTGCATCACAACAATAATAAGTTGTGGTTTTCTCCCTTTATGGGTTTCCACTTACATCTGTTGTCTCTGTGTGTGTTTCTTATGTGTTGATGTGATTCTTTCAATCTGCTTAATTGGTTGCTACTCTCAACATAAGTGTGGTGTCACATTAATTTAATATTGGCTGCAACATTTTAAGACTGTTTATAAATTAAGTTGTAAATAAATTTGGTGAAAATTTTGAGAAAACATGTATGTATTAAATTGATTACCCCCCCTCCCTCGGTTTAATTAAAGATTCATGACATCTTTGTACTAGGCGATGCACCAGTGCCGGTTATGATGATAAGCGCCTTAGAGATTTATTTTCAAAGTTATTTTTTCTTGTATGTAAGATCATAATAAAATAATGATAAATCTAAAGTACATGAATTTATTTGCATTATTTTCTAAACTTTATTATGTTACAAAAATTCATATTATTCTAGATTTATTATTTTACAATTATTTACAAATTTACAAATTTTAATATTTTAATAAAATCATTTCACATTAATACAATTAAAATTTTAGAAATATTTTACATACAATTACAGTTACAATTTTACAATTTCACGTACAATTACAATTACAATTTTGTATACAATTACATTTACAATTACAATCATTTCACGGTAATACAATTAAAATTTTACAAATATTTTACATACAATTAGAATTAGAATTACATTTAAATTACAATTACAATTTTACAAATATTTTACATACAATTACAATTACAATTTTAGAATTTTACATACAATAAGAATTACAATTACAATTTTACAATCTGTCATATATAAAATTACAATTACAATCATTTCACAATAAATTAAATATTACTATTACAATTACAATTAAAATTTTAGTTAAAATTACAATTACAAATACAAATACAATTTTACAATTTCACATACAATTAAAATTTCAATTTCAATGACAATCATGACATAATATTTAATAAATATCATGGTCATTTAATATTAATTTAATTAATAAACATCACAATCATGATAACCATCGTAAAAACATCATATTCGACTAAAAAACACATTCAAACATCAAATTAACATTATATATTAGAATCATCACAACACAAACATCAAATATGCATCTCATGTCAAATAACTCATGCTATCACATACACATCTATCTGTAAGCTGCAAATTAAATGAACATATCTAGCATGACCTAACAATATACACATCATGATGATCACCAACATGTAAATTAAGTACAACTGCAACATGAACATAAAATACATAGACCATATATATATATATATATAACTGAATAATGTTAAAAATATACAACTGTAATATAAATGTCATGTATCAGCTGGTGGTAGTACAACATCAATAGCAGTACTAATGGAGGCCTGCTCAATCAATGGTGCAGCCTCGACGATCGATGGTCCAGCCTGCTCATGATCATGACTAGTACCAATGGATGTTGCAGGCTGCTGACTGGACATGGCCAATGGTCCAGCCTCATCTCCATGATGACTGCTAGATGCTAGTGGAGCCTCATGCTCATCAGGTGCAGCGCGAGGTGAACGATCATGAGATGATGAGTCGCTGCTCACGGATTGTCCATCACGTGTTGCGGCTCGACCACGCCTATAACGTGCAATAGTCCTCCTCAGTTGCATAACAGTTGTCGTAGCTCCTACAACATGTCACATCAGGATGTACATGTCATGCGGCATGCCTCTCCACATCTGTAATAGCCTATCATCTTCCTATATGTCTCTGTAATGAGCGGGCCTGATGCCCACCTCAACAATCAATGCAATGAGTTGGTCACCCAACTCCATCCTGAATCTAGTATCAGGTCGACCATGCCTAGCAAAAGGCGGTACCGGCGCACCAGCAGGAGCATGTCTCTCTGCACCGGCCTCCTGATCATGATCCTCGGCATCTGCCATGCCCTAATCGTCATAAAGATCCACACCTGGATCATGTGGTTGTGTCGGCATCTCCTTGCCATCAAAAGAGCCAATGTCTGCAAAATGTATACAAGTACACAACAATAATTAGAAATTTCATTACACAATTTAATAAAAACAAGTTAAAGAACATGTTAGAATAAATATAAATAAAACAGTAATATTACCTCTATCATCTAGCGGCTCATCATCTGTGAAGAGGATTTTGGCACACCCTCACCAATCCAATCCATCATAAGGACAAGGGACCATAATGAAGGGATGCAGCTCATCAACACTAGCTAGTAAGTCCAGTGCATCATGCGATATACTGGCTAAAAACATAGTCTCTCCCCTCTTGGGCATCATCAGCCCCCACATGTGCATCCAGGCCTCCAATATCAGCCTATGAGGCTGCCGAAAAAAATTAGGCCTCATCTCTGGAAACCTCTCAAAAAATAAACAAAAAATCTCCGAAGCAAAATGGATGTTGACCCTCCCTTGTGGATGAGCACAACATCTATCTAAGGCTGTATAAAACTGCCGCAAAAAAATGGTAGACCACTAGACAAGTCGTGGCTCCTCTACTAAAGAATCAACATAATATAGAAGTGAGAAACTAATGCATTGCCCGTCACTAGTGTTGTGTAAAATGGTCCAAATGAGAAGTGAGAGGCACTACACGTCATGTCTACCAAATGCACCAATACGTAACTGACCTCCAGCGACCTGGAACTCTGAAGGAGACAGTACATCTGCTCCAATATATCTATGGGAGTAAACTAACTGACTCCCTGCTACAAAACCAACTAGAACCTCTGGGAATGAGGGAAAATCAACCCCTCTCCTTGATAGCCCTGTAATGAAATATATATCCTCCTCAGTGGGTGTGTACCATTGGTTAGGACCAACCTGGAAAGCCCATTGGCGGGCATTCCACCTGTGGATAAGATATCTCAAAAACAAACTATGGGCCTTTAGGGAAGTAGCCTCCTCATAGAACTTGAGGAGGCCTACTTTCCTTAGGATCCCCTGGGTATCTGTTGTAATAGGGCAAGGGTACGCATCTCTCTCCCTCTCTCATGCCTCCCACTAGTGAACCATGTCATACTGCTCCGCCTATTGTTTCTATTGTTCCTCCTCTTCTCTCTGAATCATTGACATATTAAATAATTATTTTTTATTAAATCAGACATGTATTTAGGAATATACATATATAAAAAAATTTGGAAAAAATAAAACAGACCAGTCGGTGCGCCACAAAAACAGTCATGCAATGGTTCTGGTGCGGTGTTTGTTTGTAGTGCACTAGAGGCGGTGCCCCAGATGACATAAAACGCATCGTGTGCGGTGCACCTGAAATTTTTTAAAGCACCGTTGACTATATATGGTGTCAAAAGAGTGGTGTACTGACTAAAATATACGCTCCGACGCGTATAGTTGTGTTTGTGCACCGACTTCCTAACAAATTACATAGTCAACAGTGTTTTCTTTTACTAGGCCGCACCGTTGACCCTGTTGGAATGCCGAATGTGGTGCGCTAACAGACACCGAGGCAGATATTTTTGTGAACGCACTGCGTTGCTATTCCCATGGTCAACGGTGCGACCGGCTAAATGACCGCACCGCACTTTTTTTTTAATTTTAAAATAACGTGGGGCGCCTCTCAGTACCGCCCTGGAAACAGTGCGGATACCATTAGCACCGGGTGCGGTGCGGCCTGTAAATTTTACAGTCAGCACTGCTTACCGGTGTGAGCCAAATGGCTCGTGCGCACCGCACGACAAAAAAAAAAATTTCCTTTTAAATGATTAATTTTAAGGTTATTTCAAATTCTAATCCCCTAAAAAGCTTAATTATGGAAAAACAAGAAAAATTCCTGTACATTTCGTCGTTGAGGAGGCATATTGGCTGTAGAATTTTCAAAATAAAATTTGCCCACTATTTTGCAAAATGCAAGCTGTAGATTGGTGGGAAATGCACAATAGTAGTGTGTGCAATGGGTGCAATGGGAGCACCGATGTCAGGGCAGGTCAGAGAAGGAGAAATTGCACCGGTGCTTGAGAGCTCTAGAGCACTGATAAAAGTGAAAAATGTGGTTTTTTTGCCGTAATTTTTTTTTATTTAACCTTGTTCCGATGCGCGGAGTTTTATAAGTGCACCAGTGCAGTTGCTTAAGACCGCACCAGGCGGTTTCAGTTTTGGCGCAGTGTTTTATGATGCACCGGTGTGGTTCCTTAACACCGCACTAGGCTATTTCTGTTTTGGCGCGATGTTTTATGATGCAGCGGGGTGGAATAGTTTTGAAGCACCAGTGCTCTACAGTAATAGGACGAATCGAGCCAGTGTGTATGGAGCGCACGGTGTCCTATGTGCCAATGTTTTGTGTGATCGGTGCTTTCTCTTGTAGAATGCACCGGTGATTGAGAGCTCTAGAGCACTAAGAAAAGTGAAAAATGCAATTTTTTGGCCATAAATTTGTTTTTTATTTAACCCTGTTCCGGTGCGCGGGTTTTATAGGCGCACAGGTCTGTTTCTGTTTTGGCGTGGTGTTTTATGATGCACCAGTGTGGTTTCGTAACACCGAACCGGGCAGTTCCTGTTTTGGCGCAGTGTTTTATGATGCACCAGCGCGAACTAGTTCTGAAGCACCGGTGCTTTACAGTAATAGGACACACCAGGCGGGTGTGTACGGAGCGCACGGTGTCTGGTGTGCCAATGTTTTGTGCGCACCGGTGCTTTCTCTTGTAGAGCGCACTAGTGATTGAGAGCTCTGGAGCATTGAAAAAAAAGTGAAAAATCCATTTTTTTGCCGTATTTTTTTTTGAACCCTTTGCTAGTGCAAGTGGTTTATAGGCACACCAGTGTTGTTTCTTACGAATGCACAGGTTGGTTTCTATTTTGGCGTGTTGTTTTATGATGTACCAGTGTGGTTTCTTAATACCGCACTGGGCGTTTTCTATTTTAGCGCGATGTTTTATGATGCACCAGCACGGAAGACTTGTGAAGCACGGGTGCTCTACAATAATACGGCGCACCGGGCGGGTGTGTACGGAGCGCACGGTGTCCGATGTGCCAATTTTTTGTGCGCACCGGTGCTTTCTCTTATAGTGAGCACCGGTGCGATGTTGGATGATAAGTGCACCGAGCGGAAAACATCCGCAAAACCCTCCGCCCACCAACCTCCTCTAGTAACCTCTGCTAGAAACAAATGTATGGGGTATTTTTGTAAGGGGTTCCTCAAAAACATCCTCTAGAGGGTCTTTTCCTTGTAGTGAGATGAAGTTAGCCAAGGAAAGCATAATATATCTTGCCAAATTCAAGCATGAAGCAACTGAAATTAATCAACAACTACAACATGAGAAAGAATTGCTTTATCATAATTTGTACAAAATACAAGTTCAAGAAAAACTTATTCATTCTTTTCTTAATGATATTGTTGAAATTGAAATAGAACATGATGAAGCAAAAAAAAATTGACTGAGCTTCTCTCATGGAAAGATGATAAAAAAAAAACCCTCCTAGGTTGTCGAGAATTTCTGAAATGCAAAAGGACATAGTTATCTATGCCTGGAAGGCCCATATACCCCTAGCCAAGGAAAAAATAAAGGTAGCAAAGAAGCTTTGTGACCCTTTACTAGAGTCTATATATTAGTCTCTTAAAGAGACTAAATTATTACCAACATGCCCAGAGACATATTTTCCCTAGGCATAAGCATTGAAGAAGTAAGTACTGGAGGACAAAGTTGAAACTCTAAACAAAAATAAGTAGTTAAATGTGGTAAATCTTGACACAAATTTGGAATTATTGGTTAAACCACATGGTTATTTACAGGTAACTAAAGCAATGAACAACTAGATCAATCAAAAAATTTCATCACTAGAATCCCATGTATACAGGTGTCGAGTTAATATTAAACCCAATTCTTCTTCAAAATCGGAAGAGATTTTAGAAGTACAGACGCAATGGAAAATCAACCAATTGTTTTTCATCATCAGTTGTTGCACCAAGTTGAAAATTTCTTTTCAATTTGTAGGTTGTAGTGATTCTTTATTTTTAATATTTTTATTATCTTTTGTTTAGAAAATTTTGGAGATGTAACTACTCCCCTTTCATGTTTTGTAAACTATTTAAGAAACCCTTAGGCCTAGGGAAAATAGTTATGAAATTTTGAAGAAAAGACCTAGTTACACTTTTGTACTCTGTTCTTATCAATATAAGAAAATAACCATTTGATTCCATGTTTCAACAAGATAGAGCAAATTTGGTTCTATTATCAAATTTGTTCTTTTTATTAAATTTATGGTTGGGACTAGTGATAAGTTGTTGTTCATGTTTATGATTGGATGATCTCATAATGCACCATTGTCTTGTTATTTGTTTCATTTATAAGCATAGTGATATATTAATTCATATGTGAATGTTGTCTCAAATTTAATTCAATTAACTATTTAATTGAATTAAATATTTTGTTTATGATTTTCTCTTAATCAACATGATAACTTGAGATCTAAATTTCTACTTGTTGCAATTATCTTTCAATTTCAGATATACATTAGAGCCCTAGTTATTTATAGATAGATTATACGATATAGTTTAATTATAATATATTTTTCCGTACTGTAATCACTTAGAAACTTAACTGTGTCATTCTTATTTTCATTTACTCTTCACATCTCAAAGCCTCCATTTGTTGGACCAATCTATATAAGGGTAACTAGGCCTAGTTTATAACCAGTCATAGCCACCAACCAAAATGGAAAAGAGTCTAATTTGGGGCTCTGACCAAGTGGTTTCCCAAATGTTGATGAGGTCATTTTATCGCCATCAATAGAGAGAGAATTCCAAAGTAGCCTCATCATTCCATACTAAAATTATTTTTTCTTCAAGAGAGATGTGAGTGGGCCTGCATTGTCTACATAATTCTTAACAAATTTATGATAATATCCTATAAGCCCCAAAAATCTTATTAAGTCTCTTGATGTTTTTAGAAATATACCATTTTGTAATAACTTAAATCTTTTGAGGTTCCATCTTAACTCCTTCCTTTGAAACAATATGACACAAATACTCTACTTCTTGTTTCTCAAAAGCAAATTGGATCTTTTTAGATATAATTGTTTGTTCTCAAGAGTTTGTAGAATTTTATCGACATGTTTAATGTGCTCCATGATTTGTCATAGATAATAATATCATCAAAGAAAACCAACACAAATTTTCTAAGATGGGGTCATAATATCTTGTTCACAAGGCTTTTGTTGGAAATACTGAGAGGAGGGTGAATCAATATTCCTTTCAATTAGTATTACTATTAATATTTCAGAGCATTAGTTAATCTTTAATTATTATCAGTGTTTGTACAATGATAGTAGTAAACAAAAGGAACACAAATGAACACATTTTTTAAGGTGGAAACCCCCTTCGAGACAAAAAACACCTGAATGATTTTCTAATAATTCTTTAATATTAAACTCCAATTGAAAAAGAAAGCTCCAACTTCCTAGAATCTAGAAAACCATTCTTCTCCAGCTCCCACTGGATGGACGCTCCAACACCCAATATTCTTCAATAGTCAATTGAACGGATGCCCCAACACCCAATGAGCTACAACTCACCCTAGCACCACCCTACCACCCTGATTTTTTTTCACATGCTTGAACCTGTTGGTGACTTCATACACCAGCCTAGCACCACCCTACCACCCTATAGAAGAATAAAAGAAGAATGGAATCACGTACCAAGGAAAATGGTCCACTTTACAATGATATAGAATGATGTAGAAGAAGAAGACACACTAGATCGTAACCCCAACTATGACACAACCACCTAATGGTGATCCTAGACCTCCCGACACTGCCTCTTCAATTCTTGGCAGATATACACTTGTAAAAATTTTACAATGATGTTTTTACAATGACTCGGTACAATTACACCTTTACAATGATTGTATACAGTGCTACCCACTTGAAGACTTCATGTGGTGAACTTCTTGTTGTTGTTTTGCACCTTAATTGTTGCTCTTATCATGCTACCCTTTCTCATTCTTAAGAAAAATACATCATGCATTTAGTCTTATCTTTATGAATATATAGTACCTGCAAAAATCCTTCAAGGAAATACCCATGACATGATAATAGCAAAACTTACCTCATCCTGCAGAGCATATGTCAGTGTTAAACAAAACACAAAAAAATTATAATACAAAGAACCTAATGCAATTAAGAGATGAACATGCATATACAAAATATAATTACCTGGAGCTTACCTCTGTTGCACCTTTCTTTGCTTTGCTGCCCTAGAAATTCTGGTCCTTTGCAACCCTTGACAACACATGATCTAGCTTTTTCTTCCCTTCTAGGAGCTCGATATTGAATATGATGTATCTCTGTTATTTCAGATCCCCAATATTTGATTTTCGATTTTGTAGTATCTCTCTGAGTCTTATTTTCAATGCCATAGGTCTGATCCAATTTGGATTCTTCAAGGCAAAGTTATGCCCAATCTCTCACAATGACCTAATTATGGACTAGTTTAGCAGAGAGAAATTGTACGGTGTGCCACGTGTCACTGTTTCTTCCTTCGGCTCTGAAATTGATACAAAGAAAACTATAGTCCATGCATTATCTACTACTTTTTACATAATTCAAATATGATGCTCAGAGAGGTAGTTATGACGATTTCCCAAGGTCACATCTTTGAGATGAAATTCAGGAGCCTACAAAAACCCTAACTTCCACATATCATATCTCCAAAAATATTGTGAACCATAGTCTGAAATTTTTACAAGAGCTTCCTCAGGATTTCATCTTTGCGTGATAAAAATTTCAGCTTTTTAACCTTCGTAGAAAAAAATTTATAGCGAAAATTTCATGATGACCTGTTTCAAGTATCGAAATCCCTACATGAGGAGGATATGAGGATCAAAATTTATATAAATGCTTAGGTTGAGAGGGTCTTCAACAAGTGAACGTGGTAGGGATTTTAGGAGCTTAAAAATTATTAATTATTTACTGTTCAAGGACCACAACCAATTATTAGTGACATGCCACAACCCCATGGGGTTTTAGCCCACTAACTGGGATTACTAACTTCAAACATGAATATCTCTCAAACCATGAAGAATTACGTGGTGAGCCATATATCAACGGAAACATATTGACAACTAGAAACCATAAAAAACATCCTTGACTCAGAATATAGTAATTTGGTAGGTAAAATTTCCCATGCAATATCAACTTATCCCCTAGTGCTTCTTGGGTTGACATCAATGACAACCATTGATCAACAATCTCCCCCTTTGGCATTGATGGCAACACAAGTACTCCCCCTGCGATCATGACACCTCTTCCTACAACATTGTCTCCCCCTTTGACATCAATGGAAAAGGGTAACTCCCCCTGACACACAACCATCCTGCGGACCTATATACACTTCCACTCCCCCTTTATTTTTTGAATAAGGAAAATCTAATGAGAACTTGGGATAATCCCAAGCTTCTAGCGAAGATATTCAAATGCTTCACGAGGTAAAGGTTTAGTGAAGATATCAACGATTTGTTCTGTTGTACCAAAATATTCAAGTTTGATATTATTTTCAGCGAATTTTTCACTAACAAAATGATATTTGATCATAATGTGTTTTGTTTTTGAATGAATGACAGGATTCTTGGAGATGTTGATGGCACTAGTGTTATCACAGAAGATGCGAATAGGCTCACTGAATTGTACTTGAAGATCTTGCAAAGTTTGTTTCATCTAAAGGACTTGAGTTCAACAAGCTGTCGCTGCAATGTTTTCTGCTTCTGTTGTATATAACGAGATTGAGGTTTGCTTTTTTCTCAACCATGATACGAGACAACCACCTAGATAGAATGCTGCTCCACTAGTACTCTTATGATCAGCAACGCTTCCTGCCTAATTTGTGTCTATAAAGGATTGAATAATGAGATTGTTACCCTTGGGATACCACAAGCCATATTTTGTTGTGCCCTTTAGGTATCAAAGAATTATTTTGACAACAATAATATGTGATTCTTTTGGTGTTGCTTGGAATCTTGCTACTTGTCCAACTGCTTGCATAAAATCTGGTCAAAAGGTTGTTACATATAGAACACTACCAATCATAGATCTGTACAACCTCTTATCCACATCCTTAGATGAGTCGTCTATTCTCAATTTGCAACCTGTTACCATCGGAGTAAGGATGGGTTTGAAATATTCCATTTTGAATTTCATGAGCATTTCCTTGATGTACTTGGCTTGACATATAAATATTCCTTTCTCTTCCTGAGATTTTTGAAGCCCTAAGAAGTATGTCATCTCACCAAGTAAAGACATCTCAAACTCACTTTTCATCTTTGTAGAAAAGTTCTTACTTAGTCGATCGTCATTGCTACCAAAGATTATATCATCCACATATACCTCAACGATTGTTAAATTATCTTTTTCTATTTGTACATAAAGATTGTTATCAGTGGTACCTTTCTGTTGGAAATACTGAGAGGGGGGGGTGAATCAGTGTTCCTTTCAATTATAGCATTATTTAATCTTCAATTATCATCAATTTTTGTACAATGATAGCAGCAAACAAGAGGAACACAAATGCACACAATTTTTAAGGTGGAAACCCACTCCGGGACAAAAAACACCAAATGCTTTTCTAATAATTCTTTAATATTCAACTCCAATTGAAAATAAAGCTCCAACTTCCTAGAATCTAGAAAATAATTCTTCTCCAACTCCCACTAGATGGACGCTCCAACGCCCAAGATTCTTCAGTAGTCAAATGAACAGATGAACCAACACCCAATGAGCTACAACTCACCCTAGCACCACCCTACCACACTATAGAAGAATAAAAGAAGAATGGACTCCCGTACCAGGGAAAATGGTCCACTTTACAATGATATGGAATGATGTAGAAGAAGAAGATATACTAGACCATAACCCCAACTTTGACACAACCACTTAATGGTGATCCTAGACCTCCCAACACTACCTCTTAAACCCTTGGCAGATAGACACTAGTACAATTTTTACAATAATGTATTTATAATGACTTAGTACAATGATACCTTTACAATGATTGTATGCAGTGTTGCCCACTTGAAGACTTCATATGATGAACTTCTTGCTGCTGTTATGCACCTTTGTTGCTTATTTTATCATGCTACCTTCTGCTGCACCTTGCTTTGCTTTGCTTCCATAGAAATTATGGTCCTTTGCAACCCTTGACAACACATGATCTAGCTTTTTCTTGCCTTCTAGGAGCTCGATATTGAATCTGGTGTATCTCTGTTATTTCAGATCCTCAATATCTGATTTTTGGTCCTGTAGTAGTTTTTTGAGTCATATTTCTAATGCCATAGGTCTGACCCAATTTGGATTCTTCAAGAGAGAGTTATACTCAATCTCTCACAATGCCCTAATTATGGACTGTTTCAGCAGAGCGCACTTGTACGGATTTCCACGTGTCACTATTTCTTCATTTGGCTCTAAAACTGATAGAGTGAAAATTAAATACTGTGCGCTATCTACCACTTTCTACGGAATTCCAATCCGATACACACAGAGAGAGTTATGACGAATTTACCAAGGTCACTTCCTTGAGATGAATTTCAGGAGCTTGCAAAAACCCTAACTTCCATAGATCATATTTCCAAAAATATTGCGCACCTTGATCTTAAATTTTTACAGTAGCTTCCTCGGGATTTTGGCTTCGCCTCATAAAAATTTCAGCTTTTGAACCTTCGTAGAAAAGAAATTAGAGCGCTAATTCCACGATGACCTGTTTCAGATGGAAAAATCCCTTACCTAAGGAGGAAATGAAGATCACAATTTATATAAATGCTTATGTTGAGAGGGGCTTCAAAAAGTGAACGTGGGAGGGATTTTAGGAGCTTAAAAAATATTAATTATGACTTTTCAATGACCCATGCCCCAACACCATGGGGTTTTAGCCCACTAACTGGGGGTACAAACCTCAAACATGAATATCTCTCAAACCATGAAGAATTACATGGCGTGCCATATATCAACGAAAACATCTCGACAAGTAGAAACCATAAAAAGCATTATTGACCCAGAATATATTAATTTGGTAGGTCAAAATTCCCATGCAATATTCGGTTAGCCCCTGGTGCTACTTGGGTTGACATTAATGACAATCGTTGATCAATAATCTCCCCCTTTGGCATTGATGGCAACACAAGTACTCCCCCTGTGATCATGACACCTCTTCCTACAACATTCTCTCCCCTTTTGAAATCAATGGCAAAGGGTAACTCCCCCTGAAACACAACCATCCTGCAGACCTGTACACAGTTCTACTCGCGCTGACACACAACCGTCCTATAGACCTGTACACACTTCCACTCCCCCTGACACACAACCGTCCTGCGGACCTGTAATCTACTTCCACTCCCCCTTTATATTCTAAAAAGGAAAATCTAATGAGACCTTGGGAGAATCCCAAGCTTCTGGCAAAGATATTCCAATGCTAGTGAATATTTAATATGTGATTCTTTTGGTGCTGCTTGGAATCTTGCTACTTGTCAAACTGCTTGCATAACATCTGGTCGGGATGTGTACAACCTTTGATCCACATCCTTAGATGAGTCGTCTATGCTCAATTTGCAACCTGTTACCATTGGAGTAAGGAAGGGTTTGCGATCTTCCATTTTAAATTTCTTTAGCATTTCCTTGATGTACTTGGCTTGACATATAAATATTCATTTCTCTTGCTGAGATATTTGAAGCCCTAAGAAGTATGTCAGCTCACTAAGTAAAGACATCTCGAAATCAATTTGCACCTTTGTAGCAAACTTCTTACTTAGTCGATCATCATTGCTACCAATTATTGTATCATCCTCTTTAGCTATTAGACATGCTTTAGTTGCTTCATCCATAATATATATGTCATTTGGAGCTTGACTTGCTGTAGCCACAATTTCACCATACACGCTTTTCCTAATTTCACATTTTATGGAGTTGAATAGTATTGTGTGTCCTTGATCACACATTTGTCCAACACTGAGCAGATTGTGATTCATGTTTTCAACCAATAGAACATTCTTGGCTAGAGCATCTTTGCTTCCGAGAGTGACAATACCTGATCCTATAACATTTGAAGATCCATGATTTCCAAAGGACATGGTTCCGTCCTTCTTCTCTTTCAGAGATACAAATTTATTTCTATCTCCAGTCATATGCATTGAGCAACCGCTATCAACATACCACACATCTTTGTTCTTTTGAGCCTTGAAAGCAAGAGCACAATTATCATTCTTCTTCTTCTTCCATGTTCGTTCGTTCTGTGGCTTTGAAGATTCTTCTAGAGGATTTTCAAGTCTGCAGTCTTTGGCTATGTGTCCAAAGTTTCGACATTTGTAACATTCAATATTATTTCTTAAATGTTCAAATCTATTGATGTTTTGCTGAGCCCTGGGAGGTTCATATTTGACAGATCTCCTGGAATTGTATTCGTTCCTAGGGTACGTGCGACATTCTACAACTTTATGACCAAATTTTCCACATGAATAACAGTAGCCATAAAAAATATGTTGGTACCTGGATGGAAATTTTCGTCAAGGAATTGTCTTCCAAGGCTGTTCTTGCGAATCTTGTCCAATGAAGTCTACATGCATGTCAGATCTCATAGGTTCATTGTATTTTGTTGTAGAAGGTCCTGCTTCTTCTTCTTTGTAACCGATGCCAGTTTTTTTGTTGTAAGATCATTGATTGTTGATGAGTTCTTCCAATGCCCTTGAGCTGTTGGCATAGTTTTGGATAGTTTTTCCTTTCTTCACTTCCTCATGCAGCGAGACTACTTCGGCTTCTAATTCTTCCATTTCTTGGTTGCTTTCTTCCAACTTCTTTTGAAGTGAATATTCAATGCATTTGTGTTCTTAAACTTCAATTTTGAGACCTTGAACTTGTTCTTCAAGAATATTGGAATGGATCTTCTCTGCCTTGAGATATTTTATAAGCTTGATTGCTTCCTTATAAAATTCTTCTATGGTCATTCCTTCTTCTTCATTGTTTGATACCTCTTGTTTATTGTGCTTGGGTTTATTGTGCTTGGCCATAAACAATACTCTCTCATTGGCTTCTTCTTCATTGTCATTTTCTTCATCGGATGATGAGCTATCTTCTTTAGAGAGAAAGTTCCTTTTGGTTCCTTGCTTGTTGAATTTCTTAAAGCCTTTCTTTCCTTTTGAGTTGCCATCACTTATGTTTGGACATTTTGCTGCAAAATACCCAACCTCATTATAGCTGAAACATATCAATGGAAGTTTACCTTTGAATTTTCCCTTACCAATTTTCAGTTTTCTCGTGAAGTAACCATATTCTTCATCTGAAAGACCACCTTCATCATCTCCCTTTTCTTCACACTTGCAGGTGCATGTTTTTTCAATCGAAGGTTGTTTATCCTTATTGGTTTTCTTACATGCAACGAACGCAGTTTCTAGATGTGAAGTACCCTCTTCTTCATCAAGTCTCATTTCATATGCTATGAGAACTCCATGTAATTCCTCTTTGTTGAGTTTGTCCAGATTTGCACTGTATTCTAAGACCAATACCTTTGGGTTGAATCTTCCTAGTAACGTTCTAAGAATATTCCGTATAATAGTCTTCTCATCAACTGGCTCTCCCAATCATTCTAGAGTATTAGTTATTTCATCAATGAATTGGAAGTATGCATCAATGTTGCAATCTTCTTTCATTCTGAGTTGCTCAAATTTTTCTCTATAGATTTGAAGCTTTGCTTCTTTGACATTTGATTCACCTACATATATATTCTCAAGCTTGTCCCATACATTTTTGGCAATTTTACAACCCAACACCTTATGATAACCAGCTTCAATAATTCCACTGATAATAATATTCTTTTCTTTTGCATCATTTACCAAATTCTTCTTACCTTGTTCATATGTAGTTGATGTAAATCTATTTTGAACAGTGTCCCATACTTTGTAACCTTGCGCCAAGAGATAGACCTCCATTCTTCCTTTCCAGAGTGCATAATTATTTTCATTGAATATAGGTACACCATTCTTGGTATGCTCCATGACCTCCTTCTAGTTGTTAAACTGCTATTGAAGGAACCAAGCTCTGATACCAATTGTTGGAAATACTGAAAGGGGGGGTGAATCAGTATTCCTTTCAATTAGAGCATTTGTTAATCTTCAATTATTATCAATTTTTGTACAATGATAGCAACAAACAAGAGGAACACAAATGCACACAGTTTTTAAGATGGAAACCCACTTCAGAACAAAAAACACCTAATGCTTTTCTAATAATTCTTTAATATTCAACTCCAATTGAAAATAAAGCTCCAACTTCCTAGAATCTAGAAAAGCATTATTCTCTAGCTCCCACTGGATGGATGCTCCAACGCCCGAGATTCTTCAGTAGTTAACTGAATGGATGCACCAACACCCAATGAGCTACAACTCACCCTAGCACCACCCTACCACCCTATAGAAGAATAAAAGAAGAATGGACTCCCGTACCAAGGAAAATGGTCCACTTTACAATGATATAGAATGATGTAGAAGAAGAAGATGTACTAGACCATAACCCCAAATTGACACAACCAACTAATGATGATCCTAGACCTCCCAACATTGCCTCTTCAACCCTTGGCAGATAGACACTAGTACAATTTTTACAATAATGTATTTACAATGACTTAGTACAATGATACCTTTATAATGATTGTATGCAGTGTTGCCCACTTGAAGACTTCATAGAATGAACTTCTTGTTGTTGTTATGCACCTTTGTTGCTTCTCTTGTCATGCTACCTTCTGGTTCACCTTGATTTGCTTTGTTTCCATAGAAATTCTAGTCCTTTGCAACCCTTGACAACACATGATCTAGCTTTTTCTTGCCTTCTAGGAGCTCGATATTGAATCTGGTGTATCTCCATTATTTCAGATCCTCAATATCTAATTTTTAGTCCTGAAATAGTCCTCTAAGTCATCTTTCTAATGCCATAGGTCTGACCCAATTTGGATTCTTCAAGGGAGATTTATACCCAATCTCTCACAATGCCCTAATTATGGATTGTTTCAGCAAAGCGCACTTGTACGGCTTTCCACGTGTCATTGTTTCTTCATTTGGCTCTAAAATTGATAGAGAGAAAATTAAATACTATGCACTATCTGCCACATTTTACGGAATTCCAATCCGATACTCATAGAGAGAGTTATGATGAATTTACCAAGGTCACTTCTTTGAGATGAATTTCAGGAGCCTGCAAAAACCCTGATTTCCACAAATCATATCTCCAAAAATATTGCGCAGCTTGATCTGAAATTTTTAAAGAAGCTTCCTCAGGATTTTGGCTTCATCTCTTAAAAATTTTAGCTTCTAAATCTTCTTAGAAAAAAAATTTAGAGTGCAAATGCCACGATGACCTGTTTCAGATGGTGAAATCCCTTGCCTAAGGAGGAAATGAAGATCACAATTTATATAAATGCTTAAGTTGAGGGGGGCTTCAACAAGTGAAAGTGGGAGGGATTTTAAGAGCTTAAAAAATATTAATTATGACTTTTCAATTACCCATGCCCCAACCCCATGGGGTTTTAGCCCACTAACTAGGGGTACAAACTTCAAACATGAATATCTCTCAAACCGTGAAGAATTACATGGCGTGCCATATATCAACGGAAACATCTCGACAGGTAGAAACCATCAAAAGAATTATTGACCCAGAATATATTAATTTGGTAGGTCAAAATTCCCATGCAATATTGGGTTAGCCCCTGGTGCTGCTTGGGTGGACATCAATGACAGTCGCTGATCAACACTTTCTTGAACCCTTGTTGACGTATATATCCATAAATATGAGCATACCATGCTTTGCGACCCTTCTTTAGACCATATAGAGCCTTCTTTAAACTGCAAACATATTATTCTTTTTCTTATAGTAGAAAACCTTCAGGTTGTTCGATGTAAAATTCTTCTAATTCTTAATTCAGGAATTTTGAATTAACATCCATTTGGTAGAATTTGATTTTTCTTGAACATGAATAGGCGAAAAACATCCAAATGGCTTCCATTCTAGAAACTGGTGCAAATATTTCGTCGAAATAAATTATTCCACTTGTGCATAGCCTTTGCAAGCCAATCTTGATTTGTTTTTGGTAACCTGTCCATCTTCATTCAATTTGTTCCTGAACACCCATTTAGTCCCAATGACATTTTTATCTTTTGTTCATGGAACTAATTTCCAGGTGTTATTCTTCTTGATTTGATCCAATTCTTCATTCATAGCTGCTACCCAATGTTCATTTTGGTTGGCTTCCTCAAAACTACTAGGCTCAAAGGTTGCTAGAAAAGCAATGTGAGCTTCTTGTGATGAACGAAGTTGTCGACTTTCATTTATGTCACCAATGATTTGATTTGATGGATGGTTCTTTTGAATCCATTCTTTTTTTCTCTTTGGAGGAGCTTTTTGTTGTTGTTCCTATATATCTTTATGATAATTATTTTCTTCTTCCTGGTTGACAGTTGCTTCTTGTTCTAGAATTTTCTCTGTGTCTTTTTTAGCCTCTGTCTCAAGTTTCAAAGATTATAGGTCTTCATCATTATTGATTAGAACACAATCTTCGTCAAATGTAAAATTTATGCTCTCCACTATCTGTTTTTGTCTTATATTATAGCATTTATAGGCCTTTATTTTGCATGACTAACCAACAAAGATACCTTGGTCAACACGTGATTCAAACTTACACAAATTTTGATCTTCTCTTTTGATATAACATTTTCTTCCAAAGATTCTGAAATATTTTACATTAATCGGTTTTCCTTTCCATAATTCATATGGGTTCTTGTTGCAATTATTTCTGAGAATACTTCGGTTGATAATTAAAATTATCGTACCAATTTCTTGAACCCGGAATTTTTCATCCAATTTTGAGTCCTTCAACATTGTTCTCCCCATTTCCGGTATGGTTTTGTTCTTTCTTTCAGCAACTCCATTTTGTTGAGGTGTTCGTGTTGTTGAAAATTGTATTTTTATTCCATTTTTGTCACAGTATTGTTGAAATAATTTGGAAGTGAATTCTCCGCTAATATTTGATCTTAGAAACTTTATTTTCAAATTAGTTTCATTTTCGACCAACTCCTTGTAGATATTAAAGCACTCAAATGCTTCATGTTTTTTCTTTAGGAAACTGACGGTTGTCATCCTGGTATATTCATCTATCATTAACATGAAATATAATTCTCCATATAAGCCTTTTGTTCTCACATGACCACATAGATCAATATATATCAATTCCAATGGATGTGATTCAAAGTGTTCGTTTGTTTTAAATTTGACTTTTTTCTGCTTTTCGTGCCGACAAGCCTCACATAGTGTGCTAGAAGGTTTTGAGATTTTCAGCATTTCTCGTAATGATTTCTTTTTGCTTATCCTAACAATATTGTCAAAAATTATGTGACCCATTCGTTTGTGCCATAACCAGATTTCGTCTTCTTTAGCTAGTAGACATGCTTTAGTTGCTTCATCCATAACATATATGTCGTTCGGAGCTCGACTTGTTGTAGCCACAATTTTACCATACATGCCTTTCCTGATTTCACATTTTGTGGAGTTGAATAGAATTGTGTGTCCTTGATCACACATTTGTCCAACACAGAGCAAATTGTGATTCATGTTTTCAACCAATAGAACATTCTTGGCTAGAACATCTTTGCTTCCGAGAGTGATGGTACCTAATCCTATAACATGTGAAGATCCATCATTTCCAAAGGATATGGTTCCATCCTTCTTCTCTTTCAGAGATACAAATTTATTTCTATCTCCAGTCATATGCGTTGAGAAACTGCTTGTTAGTATCAGTATTTGCATACTTCCACCAGGGATCAAAACACATTTTGCATGTGCATCTTAGGTGTCTCACTCTGAAGAAATTTTCCATCATTGCATTAGGTCATGATATAAAATTTTTCCACTGGTGGTTGTCCTTGTCAATAAGCTTCATTCTCCCTCAAAATATCATATTGGCTGACTCATTTTCATATATCCTAGAGCATAACAACACCTATGGAAATTCTCTTTTCACTTGCAAGTCTTTTAAGTCAAAATATCATTCATAAAAGTGAGGTCTAAAGTAGTCCCATTAGGTCATTAGGTTTTTATATTTCTCAAGGTCACTCCTTCATTTCAGATGAGGTCAGCACATATATGAGAGGGACTAAATAAGATTATCATGATGTAATTATCATACTTTCAAAGTTGTAATTTTTTTATTTTAATGACTTTTATATCAAAATTTCATTTTGATATAAAAAGTCAAATATGTAATTTATTTATGTTTATGTTTTTCAAAATGTAATTTTATGTTCTCATATGTAATAAATTCAATCCCAAGCTGTCAATGCAATCGATCAGCCTAAATGAAGCAAAGAAAGCCAAACTCCATGACTTGATCAACCTGCAATGCCAAAAAATTAGAAAGTTAAAGAGTATCAGTGCCAAAGTCCAAAGGGAAAAATGAACATTAGAAAAGTGGGTGATTCAAATTAAAATTTCAAATCCACAACGCTATAAAACCTTTCAAAATTTCAAAGCAAGTCATTGCATCCATTCATCCATCAGAAGTTTCCAACATAGGAGAAAATTTCAATTTTTCTGAGCATTTTGGGTCAAATTTCAATGCGTTGCGCGTTTGCCTTGGCGTTGCGCGTTTACCCATAGGCGTTGTGCATTTTCCCGATAACTCCAGACCAAAATACACAGGCGTTGCGCGTTTGCACAGAGGCATTATGCATTTTCCCGGGCGCTACACATTTGTACAGGGAGGGTTTCAAAGCATTTCATCACCTCCAGCAAGCTGCATTTCCTCAACAAATTCTTCAAAAGGCTTTAAATCAGTAATTAGGCCCTAAAAACACCTTTCCTCTAATATATTTGGTGTTCCATAAGAATATTTGAAGTTCTTGTTGCTATGAAACCCTAGTTTCCATTTCCTTCTCATTTTAATGCATTAAATCCATATCCATGTCCCTAAAACACATATCAGTCATAAATATTGTTAAATCCTAGGGTTTTCATAGACCTAGGTTTTCATTTACATTCATTACCTCCATTTTCCTAAGCTAGTCATCTCATCTCTCACTCCCTTCATTCATTCCATTTACCCTAGGGTTTCCAAAGCCTTCAATTTCAAAATGTCTAAAGAGGAGGACAGAGGTTTCAATGAGGAACAAACACTAAAGAGAAGTAACCACAAAGGAGGGAAAATCATCAGATATGAACCAGTAACCACAAAGGAACTCATGGCTTCTCCTCTCACTGTGTCATGTTTTAACCATGTTGTTTGTTTTGATTTTTGTGAGAAAGTGCAGCAGATTCAGTATCACCCTATGTTGACAAGGTTGTTCATTACAAATATTCATGATAGGAAGGTCACTCTTGCTGGAGTCACTTTTACCATGTCCACTAATGCCATTTCAGGTGCTATAGGGATCCCTGATGTGGGAGAGAAATGTTTTAAACAAGGAAACCTTGATCAGAGCTATTATGAACCATATCTCAAACCTAGATACAAGGATGACAAGAAGACCATTTTCCCTTTCTCTCATCTTCTTGACCGATATGTCCCTATGATGAAGATAATCATGAAATATTTCACCTGTGAGGGGAGATTTTCTTGACTCTATTCATATCATATCCAACTCCTCATGCGCTTCACTAGAGTCAGAATTCTTCAAATACGTTACTATCTCTCCCGTAGCATTGAAAAGATGGCATACATTGTACAAAAGAGGGATTATAATCATCAAATGTAGTCTCTTTTCCATCACTCCCTCATCAAGATGATATTCATGCATCAGCTTGAGCAAAATAACATTTCATGGGACACATTCATAACAAATGAAATCTTCACTACCCCACCTAGTCAGCATGAGTAGAGTATCCCTTCATCATCTCATCCTCCCGTATCCACTCCTCCATCTCAACCTACTTCTCATACATCATCACCTAGTCATATGCATTCACCTCATTTTGATCTTAATTCTTCACCTTTCCATAACCCTTCATCATCACATCATGATACTGAGTCATTAAGCAGCGAGAAGGACATTGAAGCAACTTGGGCTAATGTGGCTGATGTTGAGCCATTTCCCAAGACCTATCAGAGAGGCTACAGGCATGTGTTTACTTCACTTGGAGTGAAAGGGGCCATGCCTTATTCATCAACAAAACAGGTGGACAAGGGAAAGGAAAAGGCTAAAAAGCCAATCATTGATGAACAGGATGATAAACATGAAACATAGCAGGAGTTTCAACTGATTGACCTAGATAAGGAGGATGAGGGAAGAATCACTTGTGTAGTAATCAAAAGACAAGAAGCAAATATTAGTGAACTTCAATCTAATCTTGAAAGAGCAAAGTATGTGATTTATTTTCTTGAGTAAGAAAATCAGCAGCTGAAGACCAAGCAGATTATCAATGAGGTTAGGACCATCAAAGCACAGAGAGAGGAATAAAAGGCTAAGGCCTTGCTGGAGGAGATCTTGGACAGATTTGGTGAGATTGATGATGAGGAGGATCAGCCTCCAAGACATAAACCAAAGACTAGAGGGCTGAAAAGAGCTCAAGCCCTTGACAGACAGAGAGAAGTTGAGTTGGCAGAGCAGCTCACTCCAAGTGAGCTGCTTGCCTTAGAGATTAGCAAGGATAGAGAGTCATGGCTTGATAGAGCCAATTTGCATCTGGAGAGTTTTCTAGAGAAGGCAAAAAAGGACAATGACATTCAGAGGAAAATGGAAAAGCACTACGCCATGAGAAACAAAATTGCAAGGGCCAAGCTCAAATGAGGCCATGCAAAAATTCAAGCTTTGACCAAGCAAGAGGAGAAGGAGAGGTTAGATATACTTGATGAGGTGTCTCTTCATGCCTCAAGCACTTAATAAGCAATCAACCTCACACATTTTGGCAAATTTTGGCACATTTGGCACTTTAGTGCATTTTTGGTTTTTTTAGTAATTTTGGCACACAAAAATTCTGCTAAACACGCAGTGCCCTAGGCGCTGAGCTCTTTTTTGGGGAATCCAAATGACAAATGGCCACCACCATCATCTTCAAAATGATTAATGCATCAACCCTAGCAAGTTTCAGAAAATTTTGAGGATAAATGGTCCCTCAAAAGTGCAAAAAACCACCAAATTTTCATGTTTCTGCCTCCTTTTTTACCTAGGCATTGTGCGTTTACCAGTCTTGGGATATTCAATTTTGACAAGGCAGATGAGCACCATTTTGGAAACTTGAGGCATATTTGGAAACTAGACTCAGAGAGCTTTCCAATGAGCTAGATCTTATTTGGACACCAAGAAGGCCTCCAAAAGTTACTTGAAAAAATGGCTATTTTTCATGTTAGGGTGTTGCACGTTTGCCAGGAAAATGCAATTTTCACAGTCTTCAACAATTTTTTTATTTTCACTCCAGTTTGAATTTTTCTCTTGGGAAATGAGAAATTACTAATGTAAAAGGTCAAGATAAATTTAAATGTCATGTTTTTACTGTTATCTAAGGTAGATACATTAGGTGAGTCCTCTAGATGTCAAATGAATTAGTTTCCTCTCTTTTAGAGGCAAATTGTTGGGTCTTCCTAGTCTTCAGTTTCTTGTTTAGGAGTAGGTGAAACTGATTCCTATATCATGGATTTGACTCCTTGAGGCTAGGGAGAGTGGTTTTGAGGTCTATATGATGTATTTTTTTAGTCATTTTAATGGTTGGACTCACTTGGAGATTTGGCATCTCAAGAGACATACTTTTGTATCAGTTTGGCATGGACATTAATCAAATTTGAAGCTATTTTTATGGGATCCATGTGGTATTGTGTTTAGTTTCAGTTTTTTCTTTTGTGCTCATATGTTATAATGTTTTGTTACTTCATCCATCAGTTCATTTCTATTAAATGAGTGTTTTCAAGTTAGATGAATAGAATCCATAATTTCTATGCTCTGTTTTGGGTAAACATTCATAATTTGTAATTTATTTAGTTTAGAAAGAAATCATGAATTCACCATGCTCTTTCTAGCTCCTCACATGTCTTAACCATCCCATCATCAAAACCCTAAAGTGTTAAACATTGTACCCACCTTGCCCCATAGAACACCCTGCAAATTTTGACCTAATTTCCTTGCCCTCGCTGCTTGACTCCTCCTGATCCAGCAAAACCATATACAATCAAAATCAAAACCTTGAGTTATTATACCTAGCCTAATATCTTCTTTCCTCAGTCATTTTGGTTGTGATCTATACGGAGAGAGCCCTCTCCTTGCCTAGTAGGGCTAGCTACTTGGTAAGTGTGTTTTGAGGTTACCTCGGAATTGCCTTTCTCAGCCTGAGGTTCAATCTGAGTGATAAAATTTTGGCGATCATACTGGGGAAGAAAAGTGAGATCAGATAAAACCCAATAATAATTTTTCATTCAAATTCTTAAACTTGTGGATGATAAGTTTAGATTTTATTCAAAGGCTGAATTGAAAATTTTGTAAAGTTCAAATTTGTTTTTGAAATTGGACATACTGACTTCTTGAAGGTACACTAGATCCAATCCCGATCTGAATCCTCCCACCATTGTCAGTGATCCTCAGAACATAGGAAGGAAAGCTAAATTTGTTGTTGAGACATCTAGTTCAGCCAGAAATCAATCATAGAGAAGTTCCATTCCCAGAGCTAATTCATTCCTTGGAAAGTTAGAAAACTTGCAAGATATCGAATTTGATATAAATTTTGAACAAAGCTTATTCTGAAGAAAATATTTGAGTTGGATTGAAGAAACAGTTGTTGATTCCTCCATTTCCTTTCATATTCCTATTGAATATCTATTTTCATATTCTCAATCAGGGTCACAAATTTTACAAGTTCTTAAAGATCTGCAGAACTATTCTTCGCAAGTAAATGCTTGGGTAATAAATAGACCTCAGATCTCAGCTTCTTCTACTATCACTTCATCCACTATTCACACTACTCAATTAGTGACCAATCCTCCATTGATTACATCAAGCACCCAAATACCTATTATAAATCTTCCACCTCCAATCATCATGGCTGCAAGATATGCCCCCCTTTTTCTCCCTCAGAACCCTGGTGCTATGCCCCAAGATTACCAAACTAAAATCCCTTTGTTTGACAATACTCAGCCTATGACAGCACAAAAACATGTAGATAAGATGAATGACTTCTTTGATATTCATGAAATTGATATAGAGGATGTGAAGATGAGGTTGTTTGCACAGAGTCTGGGAGGGGAAGTGAGAAAATGGTTCAAAGCTCTACCAGCAGCTACTATTGACACTTTAGAAGTTTTTCATCATCGGTTTGTAGAAAGATGGGAAGAAAATAAAAATTCCCTTCAAATCATGTCTGAATATGAGAACATCAAAAGAAATATTGGTGAGACTGTGCAAGATTATTGTATGAGATTTAATGCAGTGTATAATGCTCTTCCTACACATATCAAACCACCGAAAGGTTTGGCTTTAATCAAATTTCCAGATGGATTTTATATTGATATGGTATACTAGCTACGTGAACGTGATCCTACAACTTTAGAAGATATGCAAAAGAATGTTGTAAGTGTGGAAGCGAATTTGCTAGCCAAAAGAGAAAGGATGAGATCTAAAAAGAGAGTGACCATCAAAGAGGAGACATCTACTTATGATGCTAAAATGGATTCATTACTCTGAACTATGAAAATAATGGTTGACCAATTGTCTATCTCAGATAGACCTAAACCACAGATCCAGGACCCAAATTTCAGAGGGCAACAGCAGCCTCAGTTTAGAATCAAGCAAAGAGATTAGAAAGCACCCGATCAAGAAGTATAACAACAACAGCAGATTCGGACCCCACTGCAGAAAAATTATGTTCAAGGAGTGGAAGAGGAAGAAGATGAAGATCCGGTGGTATAAACAAATCATTTCTTTACATCAGATGGTCTGCCCATGTTTCTGACTGAAGATGAAGAGTATACTGAAAATTTTGATACTCCAAAAGATGAGGACTATATCTTGGAAAATGATGATGATTTGGAAACCGAATCCGATGATTACCAACGCAGGTATATGAATGCTTTGAGTGCACAGCAGAAACAATATTCTTTAAGGAGCAGATATGTACCTATCAATTCTATTCAAAAAAGAAAAGAGGTCTAGTCAAAGAATGATCTTCTGAATAATCAGAGAAAGGGTAAAGAGCATGCATATCAGAATCATAGCAACATCAACCAGCCATCAACAAGCTCAGCTACTAAAGAGAAAGACACTCAGAAAAAGGAGAATGTAACAAAGGATCACCATGATAGAAGAGAGATTTTTGTCAAAGAGGTAGATAAAGTCACAACTTTTAATTCAGAAAATGAAATAGCTAAATTGAAAGTGTCCATTCCTTTAACATAATTAGTAAAGAATAGTCATTATAAAAACTAGGTATCTAAAATGTTGCTAGTTGGTCCTTTGTCCGATATGGTTAACGTTGAAGATGATCACCCTGAGCACATTTTTGATCCAGCTATAGATGGTCAATTAGAAGAGAGTGAAGTTCCCCCCTTTTACTTAAGCCTTAGACTACATGAGTACATACTTCATAATGCTATGCTTGATTCCGGGGCTTCTCACAATTTGATGCCTAAGGCTATTATGGAAAATATGGGCATGGATATCACCCAAACGTATCATGATATGTATTCATTTGATTCTGGTAGAGTTTGCTGCATTGGTCTCATTAAAGATTTAGTGGTTTCCTTGGACCAAATCCCAGCCAAGAATGTTTTAATGTATGTGGTGGTGGTTGATATACTGCCTCGATTCGGCATGCTGTTGTCTAGATCACGGGGAACCAAACTCAAAGGTACTTTACAACTTGACTTCTCTTATGCTACTATTCTTGTTTTCAGGCAATTGAGGAAATTGTATCGAGAAAAGAAAATGAATTATTGATAACTGGTAAGGCAAAGCCCAGAAATCATCCAATACAGGCAGTACATACAAATCTAGAATCTTTTATTTTGAATAATGATGATAGTTTGAATGATGTAAATAATCAGCTAGTAGTGGTAGAGGATGTAGCAGAATTTTCATAAAGTTTTAGAGAAATTCTTGATATGGAAAAAGAAATGGTGACTTCTTCTGAATAGCCTTCAGAAGAACAGAAAAATCAGTGCAGATCAGAAAGATGAGGCGACTGTCAGAAGTAAATCATAACCAATACTTAAGTTTCAGCATCTAGAAGACGAAGAGGGACTTTGGAGCATGGATTTCGACGGTGCTTTGCGTAAAGAAGGTCCAGGTATTGGTATTTGGATCCGAAGTCCTGTTGGTAATCCAGGTGAAATTCCAAGCAATGTTAGAGAATGCTCTTATAAATTGGCTTTTGACTGTTCTAACAATGAAGCAAAGTATGAAGCATTGATCACGGGTCTCAAAATTTTGAAGAAACTTGGTGCAAAAATAATTTTTGTTTATGGTGATTTTGAGATTGTCATAAAGCAGTTGAAAGGAGAATATCAAGAAAAGAATCCGCACATGAGAGCTTATACGAATGCCGTCTTGGATATCTTAAAAAAATTTCCTGAATATACATTAATAGTGGCACCAAGAAGTCAGAATATCATTGCAGATTCGCTTTCTACAATAGAAATTAATCTCAAAATTCCGATGAACTCAAGTAATAAATTTTAAATCCATGTCAAGCATAGACCTAGTGTTCCTGATAACTTAAGGTACTTGCAAGTTTTTTGGGATGACAAAGAAATTAATAGCTTTTTTCAAAATGAAGGAAAGTTAAAAGATGTTTTTATTGATGATGTTTGTGATGTTGATGATCAAAACATAGAAGCCAATCAGATGAATATTTTGTAGCTGAAAGATAATATTATTCCTAGAGGTCTCATACCTTTAGAAGAAATTTTTGATCAGGATTATGTGGCCAGAAAACCAACATTGACTCCTACAGAAAAGGGTGTGGAAGACGTGAACATCAAAACAACAGATAAGCCCAAGATGGTTAAGTTATCTAAGACATTATCTCCTGAGGCAAAAGATAAGTACATCAAATTGTTATCTGAATTTTCTGATATTTTTGCATGGGATTATGCAGATTTGAAGGTCTATGACAAAAATATTATTCAGCACACTATTCCCATCAATCCAAATCAAAAACCCTTCAGACAGAATTTGAGAAGGATAAATCCAATATTGTTGCCATCCATCGACAAAGAGGTAAATTGATTGTATAAATCTGGTATCATTATTCCAATTAGGTTTTCTAATTGGATTTCAAATTTGGTTCCGGTGAGGAAAAAGACAGGAGAGATAAGGTTGTGCATTGATTTCTGGAATTTGAATAAAGTGTCTTTAAAGGATAACTACCCCCTTCCTAAGATGTATCATGTTCTGCAAAGGGTAGTTGGAGCATCATGGATGTTGCTGCTTGATGGTTATTCAAGTTATAAACAGATTTTGGTACATGAAGAAGACCAAGGTAAAGCTGCTTTCACAACACTTTGGGGGGCCTTTCAGTATGTAAAAATGCCATTTGGACTCAAGAATGCAGGAGCTACTTTTTAGCGGGCGATGGATATAGCCTTTGCTAATGAGAAAGATGTTTTCTTAGTGGTGTATTTAGATGATTTGACAGTGTTTTCTGGTTCTGATGATCAGCATTTATATCATCTGAGAATTGTTTTTCAGAAATGCAGGGAGTTCATAATTTCTCTGAATCCGAAAAAGAGTCTTTTTGTCATGGGGGAAGGAAAACTTCTCGGTCACATAATTTCCAAATATGGCATTCGTAATAATCCTTCCAGAGTAAAATAAATTCGGCAAATATATTTTCCACGTAATAAAAAGGAGATACAAGCTTTCAATGGTAAGATGAATTTCTTACGCAAATTTGTTCCTAATTTGGCTAAGCATTTGCGTGAAATGACTAATATGTTGAAAAAGGACAACAATGTAAAATGGACCACTAATGTTATGAAGTCTTTCAACTTGGTTAAGCTTGCTTTAACCACAGCCCATGTTTTGGTTAGTCTGGATTATACTAGTGATTTTATAATATTTTCATTTGCATCTGAGCACACCTTGGCTGCGGTTTTGATGCAAAAGAAGGATTAGGTTGAAAACCCCATTACTTTCTTCAGTAAAGCCATTAGAGATGTTGCTCTTCGTTATAATATTGTTAAGAAGCAATCTTTAGCCTTAATCAAAGCCTTGAAGTATTTCCGGATCTATATTATACATTCACATACTATAGCTTATGTTCCAAATGCAGCAGTAAAATAAATTCTCACACAGACTGATCTAGAAGGAAGGAGAGGTAAGTGGATAGTAGCAATGCTAGAGTATGATCTCGAGGTCATGCCCACCAAGCTCATCAAGGGACAAGGGTTAGCCAAACTCATGGTTGAATCCAATTTGCATGCTCTAGACATAAACCTTATTGCAGCAATGTCAGATGATGATGAAGATGGTGCTCCAATACAGGTATCAGAAATGTTTCTCACTTCACCATGGTATTTAGATATAG